>JAZGTH010000062.1:8162500-8762500 GCA_036877525.1 Chromobotia macracanthus | reverse complement strand
TTAACAACTGTGTTTACATTATTCTAGAATTATAGGCAAAATGTTAATCAAATTGAATGATTAATGACAATCACTTGGGATTGTTAAAACAAAAAATAACTCAAAAACCCTAGTAAAAAATCCATTTTTAAAAGAGGCACATTGTGAGTGCAGTCAGTTTTTTGTGAAATTACAAAGTATAACCATTTTAGAAATTATATTGCTGTACAATATCACAACATTTGCTGTATTTACACTTAAATGCTGTGCTTCAGGAAACCCTCACATGAGGGTGAACCACCAAGTTTGCAGCACTACTCTTGGGCTATTACACTTGGGAAATGCTGTACTCTTATAAATGTGAAAAATTATAAATGTGTACGGCTGTTATTTCCTACCTATGATTTAACGCTTCTTTGTTTTCCTCACCCTCGTAAGTCACTTTGGATAAAAGCATCTGCTAAATGCCTAAATGTATGTAAATGTATGTTGCAAAACCACACCCATGGTTGTTGTTACTACATGGTAGTTACATTTACATTTATACGTTCAAAATATACTTGTTAGTGCAATGTAAAGTGTATTTAAAGCAAATAATTCTGAAATGCTCATTGAACATACATTGTATCTATATTGAAATACAAAGTGTTTTGAAAATGTGTATCCCAAAAGGTTTTAGAATATGGTGGTAGTTCATGTAGTCTATGAAAATGACTTTTTTATTTTTTTTAATTAATTTTTATTATTATTATTTTTGAAATTATTTCTGCTGTGAATAACCTTAAGGACCAAGTCCTACAAAATAGGAAAACAAAATATTTTTCCTCTGGGTTAGGGATGAAATCGTATTGTTTTTTTTCTCTTTTTTTGAGCGCAGGTCAAAAGCTCCAGGTTAATTATAGTTTTAGAAAGGTTCCTGCTGGTAAATGTAACATTTCACTTCAAAGTTCTTACCAAAAATAATGATTTTTGCTTATAACTTCTGAAAACTTTGGTCAATCATGTGGGTGGTCGCTTTAGATTCTTTGGGTATACTGAACTAAATGATAGCCAATGTTCCTTGATCAGCCATTGGCCATTTTTAATTTTTGAAAATCTTATGCAATATGAAGTCTTATGAACGCAATTGCATATCTTTACGAAACTTGGTATGGCTCATCATTCTCATAGAGGCAGCGCCCCCTGGTGTTGTAAAAGTTATAACAAAATGTTTTACTTGTAACTGCTTATGCCTTTTGAATAATTGGCCGTTTTGGCAGTTGTACCTGCATCATAGTGGAGTCCCAAATTACCTCTTAAAAAGTAGTTAACTAGTCTTAACTGGAGAAAGCATGCTCCTCTTGGGGTTGAGTCTCAGCCCTAAGCACCTCATATCAGCTAACACAAGCTTGATGCTATGTAGCTAGTTCTTGGAGCTGGCCACGGCTAGCCAGCCATCTACATAATTTAGAACAGGGATGCCCTGAAGTATTTAAGGAGCTGCATCCACACACTTCATGAAGGTGCATGGTGATAGGGCTAGGCCGAAAAAATATTAGTAAGCTTTGCCCCCAAACCTGAGAAACTTCCTGTGTTCTCACAATGTCTCAATGTGAAAGTAAGTGTCCTTCAGATCTATCGTGACAGTCCACAGGCTGAATTTGACACATGATCTGTTTGAGTGTTAACATCTTGAATCTGTATCTCCTCAGAGACCAATTTAACTGACACAGATCTAGAATTGGATACAGTCCCCTGTTCGTCTTGGGAACTATAAAGGCTGTAAAAGCCCAGATCTCTCATGTGAGGGAGAACGCATTCTATAGCCCCTTTCACCAGAGTCTCAAGCTCTTTGGCCAATACTAGATGCTGCTCTTCAAATACTATAGTCTGCAGGACACTACTTCTTAGCCTCATGGTATCTGTCAACAACAGAACTAATGAGGTCACCAAACAGACCCTGAGGTGCAGTCGTCAGATCATCATCCAAAACTGACAGCATGAGCTCATCAACCACAGATTTCTTCTGATTTGGTTGAGAGTCGTTTGCCACAGCTTCTTCGCCAAATTAAACTACGAATCCAATGAGTGCAGACTCCACTTTGCCAGGCTCCCATCTGAAATAAAGAGGCCAGGCAGAAACTGAGCATACTTAGTGGAAGTAATTTACACTCTAGCTTTTATGTGGATGTGGATGACCCTGTTTTAATGTCTATGAAAACTTGTGGCTCTGTATAAACTGGTAGGTTGGGGGCACGGTATGGAAAGACAGGGTTGCCTCTTCATAAAAGCCACAAGACACGGCTGGCCATGGAGTTGGCAGGTTCCAGGTTTCAGGATAATTACAGCAATAATGCACAGCAAGATGGAAAGCAAATTGAAGAACTTGAAAAATAGAATAGTGTTTAGGGTTTAATATATTCTTTCAATTTCTTTTTTTAAAAAGAAGGGGTACCTGGCTATTGAAAGGGTTCTTTATTTATCCATAAAATTACAATTGCATTATATTAATATGACAACATGTTGCAACTGTCCTTACTCTGACAGCCATGATAAAACTTGCTATGCTACACAATAGCTCTGACACTTGCTAGCTAGAAGCTAAGAAAACTGAATAATGAATAATGCTTCACAAACAGTTTAGACAGTATAAGACAAATTCTGAGCATTAAAAAAAATATTTTTTTTGTCTTAAAATTAGCTTTTTCCAGAAGCAATGGTCACATATGGATGATTTATTTCTGATAGGGGAGGGGCTAACTGAGCATGTGCAGTATGAGCGTCATCACTTTAGCTCATTCCTGATTGGAGGAATAAGCCATGTTGCACTGAAACCTACACTGAAAAAAGTGAGTGGGAGACAGAGAGGACAGGGACAGATGAAATCTGCAGTTTTTTGCGATTTGTGGCCTATTTCTTTTGAAAGAAAGAAAGAAAGAAAGAATGTCTCTCGAGATAGCAAAAATATTTACTTCTTAACAGTTTTGTAACCAAAAGTTTACAACACAAACCAAATTAGAATAACTTGTTTGTTAAAGAAAGGTTTCACTTAGTATATCCGTGCAATGCGCGCAGTGTCTGTACTTGTCAAGCACGCCACAGAGGACAGGAAAACGCTTAACATGGAACTGCTTGTTGAATTCATATTCTGGGTTTTTCTGTTTGCCTGTGCATAGTACAGTGCTTTATTAACAAGGTGTATACTGGTCAAAGCCCATCCTCCAATACCAGGTGCATCCTTTTCCACATGCTGACCACCCCACTAGTCCAGCAACTGTGCTGAAAGGGCTCTGGCTAGAAGTTGACTTTTGGGCAGATGCTGGTCTGCAAAGCAGTTTTAGGTACAGTATTTAATATAGTATATGGGATATAAAAAAGGAAGGAAAAATCAGTAGTCAGTAGTAAATATAAATTAACATATAAATATAAATTATAAATTACTTTTTTTCAGACAGACAGCCCATTGGTTCTTTTCTTAATTAACACTGGGATGGCCCAATCACATCTTTAAACAACTCTTCTTTTAGGCTCTGTGTGAGCATGCAGTGTCAGTGTTTATCTGTTAAAACATTCAGAGAGGGATAGAGATAAAATGTAAGGGAGGTGCAGAGAAATTGTGTGAAATAAAGAAACAGGTCCTTCAGACAGACACTGCATAATGTGTCAAAATAATGTTTTCTGCCACAACAGGACCTTCATCAGCTTCCGTGGGTGATGATGATGATAGTACTGGTGGTGGCACAGTCAGCACCGCATGCACAGTGAGGAGGATAAGGAGAGAGATGAGGAAGTAAGTGTAGTGCCTGTGATTAGCAGAACTGTTTTAAAACATTTTGGTGCTGAGAGAGAGACAGAGAGAGAGAGAGAGAGAGAGAGAGAAGTGTCAGCAAGAGAGAGAGCAGGGAGTCCCTATGACTATTCAATGCGATTTTTGATAATCTGATCAAAAATTTTATCATGTCTTCTTTCTCCCTCAGACACAGGCACATACAAGATGGATGTCATAGCCTGTAGGATTCATTAATGTGGATTATACATTTTTATTGTGTTAATAAATTACACTTTCTATAAGTATTTAATGTGTCAACTTCCACTCTTTCCTACCTCTTATATGGCTTTAGTGCTTTTATGGAAGGATTGAATGTAGTTGGGCCAAAATGTAGCCTGGGCCAAAATGCCAGGGCTCATTTTTTTGTCCTAGTCCAGCCCTGCATGGCAGGATAAAAGAATTACTCATCATTTATTTCAAAACAACAAATTCAAATCATCTAATACACATGGAACAATCCTTAACTAATCTCAAGTTCACCCAATCAAAATGCAGGTTTTTGTAGCTTTTTAAATGTCTTAACAGTACATGAACAACTTTTGTTTTGTTTTCAACATTTGTAATTCAATTCTTTTCTTGTGCCCATGATGACAGGAATGGATATTTAGTTATCTTTTGAGCATTAAATTCGCTTCCAAAACGCATTTCTCACTTTATTTAAATACATTGCACTACCCCACAGCATGGAAATTACTCCCAAAACATCTTCTTGCCCTTTTAATGTTTGTGTGTACTGCAAAACGAAGCTGCTCTTGAGATTAGTTATGCACAGTAAATCAATAAAACAGAAATCATCTAAAAATTTGTTTTTGCTATGGTGGCTTTTCAGTGTTTGCATTACTGGGCATTTACTTTAATTGCAAAGTGATTTACATACAAGATATTTTCTTTTCATGCATTTTACTGCTCCAAAATACATTATGCATTTGATCCCTAATATAATGTTCCAATGTCTGCACTTCTTTATTATGCGAAAATTAGTTTAGCATGAGACATTGATGTTGTTCCGGATGTTTTTGTGTAGTGCTCTGTAATAAATGACAACAAAACTGTGTCAACAAGGGAGCAATTTATATTGTACATCAGTTTAGTATAAGAATAGAACAAACTACTGAGAGAATGTATTTTCAAGTGGTTTGTGTTGTTGAGCAGTGATGCATTCCACACTAGGAATGTGACAAGGTGTGCTTTGCTCCAGTGAGACATTCACTGGGTATGCTTTGCTCCAGTGAGATGTTCAGATGAATATCTCACTGGAGCTAAGCATACCTTGTCACATTCCTTTGTGTGTTCTCTTGAGCAGTGTAGAGTAGGAAAGATCAAATATTGTTAGAACAAACTCTCACAGGTAAGTTAACACTCATGTAATGCAAAGACAAACAGATTAGTAGTAAATGTGCTTATGGTTAGTGTTGTTTAGTAGCACTTGTAGAAACAGTATAGTAGAAACAGGTCATACTTATGATACCTACAGGTCTGATTCTTTCACTCTCAAGAGTAATAACTAGATTTGTTTGCTACTCTGAGGAAATGGAAAAGAACCAATGTTTTATATTTTTTATTGAGTAGTCACTGTCTGGTCTGGACTGCATTATGGATTCTACACAGCAAAATTAGAAGAGTTCATACTGATTAGACTGTATGAAAAATATAACCACAGGTAACAGTCTATAACTGTAATAATAACATAAAAGCATAATAGTAGAGGATGCTTGTCATCAGTAATCATTAGGTAGTCACACACACAGGTACATAAGGTAATTAGATAAATAAATAGATTGCTAACATTAAGGTAAAGTACACAGCATTTAACTAGAACATTTTACTACAGCATTTAAATGTAGTTTAATGGGAAGTTATGAATAAAAACAGGATGTTTAGCCTGCATATAAAAACACATTCTTGAAGTGGGAGTTCCCAGCTGGTTAACAATATGGATAATCTCTGATCCTTACAGCCACAGCTTGCAGCAACCAAGTGGATGATGGGGTCTGTCTTGGTAAAAACCCAAGCACATTTTGTGAACACCAGTGGTGAGGGAGGCCATCTTGGTTAACCTGAGATTGGTTAACCTGAGGCATTCCTGATTTGGCTGAGAGTTACCAGCAGGCTAGAAAGACTGCAGCTGCAGTTGTGAGGATAGCAAAACCCCTATAATAAGAGGAAGGAGGAGCTTGGATAAGGCTTTTGGTTGGGTTCATTCAGGGGCTGGTGTTGCAAGTTTACTTATCCTTTCTAATATGTTCTAATATGTGCTTTGTGGACTTTGAGAAGGCTTATGGCTGTGCTCCCTGTCTTGTTGGTGAATATATGAAAGTATGGGGTACTTTCATATAAATGTTGTTGTGGACTGGGTTTGAAATAAATGTTTTACAATCCACGTCTCTACTTTTAACCAGCCCCAAGAGGGAGGGGGCTGTCTCCAACTTTAGATGTTTGAAATTTGAACCATACTCTGCAGACATACAAGTTCAAGATGCTGATATGTGATGTGGCATAGACATATCTTAGACAGGAAGGCCCTAGACAGGATTTTAAGCATAAAGTGCCTTCTTCTGCCAGTCACTACTCAGGCCTTCCTTCTGCCGCATGATGTTTTGGAGCACAGGCTTTGAGAATTTATGTCCAGTGGTGTAAATTCTCTCAACTTTGTTTGTTGCTATAGAGGCAATGCATCCACCCAGCAACGGCATGCTCATTGGATTACAGATGCTATTACCCTTGCTTACGGGCACATGGCATGGCTTCATGTCTGGAAGTGAGGGTCAACTGTACTAGGAGTGGGGCGTCTTCTAAGGTTTTGTCTAGGAGTGCATCACTAAGTGATGCTTGTGACTGTTTGTCCTTCCTACACACATTCATGCACAGATAGGCTCTCCTTTAGTATGGTAGTATTTCATTATGTAACCCGAATCCCTAAAGCAGGGAATGAGATGTGCCATCTTGTTGTGATCAAGATGGGGATGAGGATAACTCCTAGAATGGATAGTATTTACTGTGCCCCTATTAAGCTAGAGCAATGGCATCCAATACCACAGGGGTAAAAGGCCACCGGTTATCGAACATACCTTAGGAATGTACTCCAGTCTATAGTGCAGAGTAGCTTTGACCATACAGGGTAAAGAACCTAGGGAGTGGCAGGCTACTGAAATACTGATGCCTACAATACTCTCAAGCGAAATTATCACCAATTACAGAGCCACTTTAAGAATCAGTAGCTTCACTGAGGTGGATGTAAGTTGGTGATGATTGCACCAAGACACAAAGAGCTGTCATTAAGGATGTACACTTTCCTTGTGGAGAGAGCTCTGGAACTCAGAATCTTAACAACTTAGATCACAGAATTTATGAGTTGGAATCCCTCAGGGGCCAGACCACAGCCTCCCCCTGTGCCTGAGACAAATGGTCTCTCCAAACTGGAAGTACTGCCATCCAGGAAAGTCACCAGATCTGAGAACCATACTCAGGCTGGCCAGAATGTATCCAATAATAACAAGCAAACTTGGTCCTGGCGACCACTTGCTAGAACTCCTAAGAGCAGAGCTACTGGGGAAATAAAGCCTTAGCCACGTCTGCAGCATGGCCACCAGCCCTATTGGGACAGGAGGAGTAAGGGAGAACTAGAGGGGACAGTGAGTCAACTTTTTGGAGGTGAACAAATCCACTTTTGCTTGACAATACCTTAGCGATATGCACCCCACCACTTGTGTATATCTGTCTTGAGAACCTGTGCGATGCAACACAGTGCCAAGAGTGGGCCAGTCATTGACACAGTTTAGTATGAGGATGCCCTGGAGTTGCAAAGGAGCCAGAGCAGCATATACGCATATCGAAAGTTCATTTTTATCTATTACTTGTTGAGAGAGAAAAATGACGTTTCCTCAAAGATCAGCAGTCAACTTTTAGTTCATGTGGTAAGCCTAGACTGAACTTGCCTCTCACTAAGGTTGTTCTTTATAACATTGCAAAGCAGTTGACAATTCCGTACTCACTTCACTACGTACTATGTTCCACTCTTTTCTCTTAAAGATGTGAACAACTACTAAAAGCTGCGCTTATTATGATAAATTCTTCTTTGAAGATGCACACACTAACCTTACCAAAATGACATAATACAAATTTTCAGCAAAAATAAAGAACAAACTTTTAAAAGGCTAATTCTACATTTATTTTGTTTCACTGCTCAATTCACGTTTCAATCGTGTGTTTGTTGACTGATTATTTCTCTCATTGCACATGAACAAAACTATTGTCACTTCCAGAGCGCATCAATCTAGAATTTCTTCTGAAATACTCATTGAAACCATTCTCAAAAACAATCCCTCGCAAATTCGATTAATAAAGTTAATGCATGCCTTGCAATACCAGTGTTATTTGTGAACTCAACATGTTGCCTCAAAAGTTCAGTTTTAGTAATAACTTGTTGAGAGAGATAAATGACGTTTGCTCAAAGTTCAGCAGTCGAATTTTAGTTTATGTGGTAAGCCTATACTGAACTTGCCAATCCCGTTCGCTCAAAATATTCGTCTGGGTCCTGTTTTTATACTCGTCAACATCATTAACTTTACGTGCAGAACATATTAGCGATCAGTATGGTTGTTAGTTTTAATATTGCAAAGCTATTGACAATTCCGAGCTCACTTAACTACGTATTATTCAACTGCTTAACCAAACAACATCTCTCACCATTTCTTTACAGTCCTGCTCGAAAACGTCAAAAACACATTTTGGCACAACACTCCATACTTCGTCACATTGCGCTATTCGACAGCAAAAAAGACATATTAAGAATGACCCCCCCCCCAGTTAAAATTATGTAAAAGCTTTAAACGATACGTCCGTATCTTGTTACACTGCCCAAAAATAATTGCAAACGCTTTTCCCCACAAAATAACGTTACGTTCTGGAGTTGCGCTGCTTATGAACGTTCTTTGCCTTATTGCAACATTGACGTTCCATTCCTTTCTCTTAAAGATGTGAACAACTTTTAAACGCTGCACTCATTAAGATAAATTCCTCTTTAACGATGCCCACACTAACCTTTCCAAAATGACATAATACAGATTTTCAGCAAAAATAAAGTACAAACTTTTAAAAGGCTAATTCTACATTTTTTTTGTTTCACTGCTCAATTCACGTTTCAATCGTGTGTTTGTTGACTGATTATTTCTCTCATTGCACATGAACAAAACCATTAAGGTCACTTCCAGAGCGCATCAATCTAGAATTTCTTCTGAAATACTCATTAAAATAATTCTCAAAACAATCCCTCGCAAATTCGATTAACAAAGGTTAATGCATGCCTTGCAATGCCAATGTTATTTGTTAACTCATACATGTTCGCCTCAAAAAGTTCAGTTTTAGTAATAACTTGTTGAGAGAGAAGAAAATGACGTTTGCTCAAAGTTCAGCAGTCGAATTTTAGTTTATGTGGTAAGCCTATACTGAACTTGCCAATCCCGTTCGCTCAAAATATTCGTCTGGGTCCTGTGTTTATACTCGTCAACATCATTAACTTTACGTGCAGAACATATTAGCGATCAGTATGGTTGTTAGTTTTAATATTGCAAAGCTGATGACAATTCCGAGCTCACTTAACTACGTATTATTCAACTGCTTAACCAAACAACATCTCTCACCATTTCCTTACAGTCCTGCTCGAAAACGTCAAAAATGCATTTTGGCACAACACTTCGTCACATTGCGCTATTCGACAGCATAAAGACATATTGACAATGACCCCCCCCCCCCAGTTAAAATTATGTAAAAGCTTTAAACGATACGTCCGTATCTTGTTACACTGCCCAAAACTAATTGCAAACGCTTTTCCCCACAAAATAACGTTACGTTCTGGAGTTGCGCTGCTTATGAACGTTCTTTGCCTTATTGCAACATTGACGTTCCATTCCTTTCTCTTAAAGATGTGAACAACTTTTAAACGCTGCACTCAAGATAAATTCCTCTTTAAAGATGCCCACACTAACCCACAGATGCCCACAGATGCCAAAATGACATAATACAGATTTTCAGCAAAAATAAAGTACAAACTTTTGAAAGGCTAATTCTACATATATTTTGTTTCACTGCTCAATCGTGTGTTTGTTGACTGATTATTTCTCTCATTGCACATGAACAAAACTATTAAGGTCACTTCCAGAGCGCATCAATCTAGAATTTCTTCTGAAATACTCATTAAAATCATTCTCAAAACAATCCCTCGCAAATTCGATTAACAAAGGTTAATGCATGCCTTGCAATGCCAATGTTATTTGTGAACTCATACATGTTCGCCTCAAAAAGTTCAGTTTTAGTAATAACTTGTTGAGAGAGAAGAAAATGACGTTTGCTCAAAGTTCAGCAGTCGAATTTTAGTTTATGTGGTAAGCCTATACTGAACTTGCCAATCCCGTTCGCTCAAAATATTCGTCTGGGTCCTGTGTTTATACTCGTCAACATCATTAACTTTACGTGCAGAACATATTAGCGATCAGTATGGTTGTTAGTTTTAATATTGCAAAGCTATTGACAATTCCGAGCTCACTTAACTACGTATTATTCAACTGCTTAACCAAACAACATCTCTCACCATTTCCTTACAGTCCTGCTCAAAACGTCAAAAACGCATTTTGGCACAACACTCCATACTTCGTCACATTGCGCTATTCGACAGCAAAAAGACATATTAGAGAATGACCCCCACCCCCCAGTTAAAATTATGTAAAAGCTTTAAACGATACGTCCGTATCTTGTTACACTGCCCAAAAATAATTGCAAACGCTTTTCCCCACAAAATAACGTTACGTTCTGGAGTTGCGCTGCTTATGAACGTTCTTTGCCTTATTGCAACATTGACGTTCCATTCCTTTCTCTTAAAGATGTGAACAACTTTTAAACGCTGCACTCATTAAGATAAATTCCTCTTTAAAGATACCCACACTAACCTTTCCAAAAATGACATAATACAGATTTTCAGCAAAAATAAAGTACAAACTTTTAAAAGGCTAATTCTACATTTATTTTGTTTCACTGCTCAATTCACGTTTATCGTGTGTTTGTTGACTGATTATTTCTCTCATTGCACATGAACAAAACCATTAAGGTCACTTCCAGAGCGCATCAATCTAGAATTTCTTCTGAAATACTCATTAAAATCATTCTCAAAACAATCCCTCGCAAATTCGATTAACAAAGGTTAATGCATGCCTTGCAATGCCAATGTTATTTGTTAACTCATACATGTTCGCCTCAAAAAGTTCAGTTTTAGTAATAACTTGTTGAGAGAGAAGAAAATGACGTTTGCTCAAAGTTCAGCAGTCGAATTTTAGTTTATGTGGTAAGCCTATACTGAACTTGCCAATCCCGTTCGCTCAAAATATTCGTCTGGGTCCTGTGTTTATACTCGTCAACATCATTAACTTTACGTGCAGAACATATTAGCGATCAGTATGGTTGTTAGTTTTAATATTGCAAAGCTATTGACAATTCCGAGCTCACTTAACTACGTATTATTCAACTGCTTAACCAAACAACATCTCTCACCATTTCTTTACAGTCCTGCTCGAAAACGTCGAAAACACATTTTGGCACAACACTCCATACTTCGTCACATTGCGCTATTCGACAGCAAAAAGACATATTAAGAATGACCCCCCCCCCAGTTAAAATTATGTAAAAGCTTTAAACGATACGTCCGTATCTTGTTACACTGCCCAAAAATAATTGCAAACGCTTTTCCCCACAAAATAACGTTACGTTCTGGAGTTGCGCTGCTTATGAACGTTCTTTGCCTTATTGCAACATTGACGTTCCATTCCTTTCTCTTAAAGATGTGAACAACTTTTAAACGCTGCACTCATTAAGATAAATTCCTCTTTAACGATGCCCACACTAACCTTTCCAAAATGACATAATACAGATTTTCAGCAAAAATAAAGAACAAACTTTTGAAAGGCTAATTCTACATATATTTTGTTTCACTGCTCAATCGTGTGTTTGTTGACTGATTATTTCTCTCATTGCACATGAACAAAACTATTAAGGTCACTTCCAGAGCGCATCAATCTAGAATTTCTTCTGAAATACTCATTAAAATCATTCTCAAAACAATCCCTCGCAAATTCGATTAACAAAGGTTAATGCATGCCTTGCAATGCCAATGTTATTTGTTAACTCATACATGTTCGCCTCAAAAAGTTCAGTTTTAGTAATTACTTGTTGAGAGAGAGGAAAATGACGTTTGCTGAAAGTTCAGCAGTCAAATTTTAGTTTATGTGGTAAGCCTATACTGAACTTGCCAATCCCGTTCGCTCAAAATATTCGTCTGGGTCCTGTGTTTATACTCGTCAACATCATTAACTTTACGTGCAGAACATATTAGCGATCAGTATGGTTGTTAGTTTTAATATTGCAAAGCTATTGACAATTCCGAGCTCACTTAACTACGTATTATTCAACTGCTTAACCAAACAACATCTCTCACCATTTCCTTACAGTCCTGCTCGAAAACGCATTTTGGCACAACACTCCATACATCGTCACATTGCGCTATTCGACAGCAAAAAGACATATTAAGAATGACCCCCCCCAGTTAAAATTATGTAAAAGCTTTAAACGATACGTCCGTATCTTGTTACACTGCCCAAAACTAATTGCAAACGCTTTTCCCCACAAAATAACGTTACGTTCTGGAGTTGCGCTGCTTATGAACGTTCTTTGCCTTATTGCAACATTGACGTTCCATTCCTTTCTCTTAAAGATGTGAACAACTTTTAAACGCTGCACTCATTAAGATAAATTCCTCTTTAAAGATACCCACACTAACCTTTCCAAAATGACATAATACAGATTTTCAGCAAAAATAAAGTACAAACTTTTAAAAGGCTAATTCTACATTTTTTTTGTTTCACTGCTCAATTCACGTTTCAATCGTGTGTTTGTTGACTGATTATTTCTCTCATTGCACATGAACAAAACCATTAAGGTCACTTCCAGAGCGCATCAATCTAGAATTTCTTCTGAAATACTCATTAAAATCATTCTCAAAACAATCCCTCGCAAATTCGATTAACAAAGGTTAATGCATGCCTTGCAATGCCAATGTTATTTGTTAACTCATACATGTTCGCCTCAAAAAGTTCAGTTTTAGTAATAACTTGTTGAGAGAGAAGAAAATGACGTTTGCTCAAAGTTCAGCAGTCGAATTTTAGTTTATGTGGTAAGCCTATACTGAACTTGCCAATCCCGTTCGCTCAAAATATTCGTCTGGGTCCTGTGTTTATACTCGTCAACATCATTAACTTTACGTGCAGAACATATTAGCGATCAGTATGGTTGTTAGTTTTAATATTGCAAAGCTGATGACAATTCCGAGCTCACTTAACTACGTATTATTCAACTGCTTAACCAAACAACATCTCTCACCATTTCCTTACAGTCCTGCTCGAAAACGTCAAAAATGCATTTTGGCACAACACTTCGTCACATTGCGCTATTCGACAGCATAAAGACATATTGACAATGACCCCCCCCCCCCAGTTAAAAATATGTAAAAGCTTTAAACGATACGTCCGTATCTTGTTACACTGCCCAAAAACAATTGTAAACGCTTTTCCCCACAAAATAACGTTACGTTCTGGAGTTGCGCTGCTTATGAACGTTCTTTGCCTTATTGCAACATTGACGTTCCATTCCTTTCTCTTAAAGATGTGAACAACTTTTAAACGCTGCACTCAAGATAAATTCCTCTTTAAAGATGCCCACACTAACCCACAGATGCCCACAGATGCCAAAATGACATAATACAGATTTTCAGCAAAAATAAAGTACAAACTTTTGAAAGGCTAATTCTACATATATTTTGTTTCACTGCTCAATCGTGTGTTTGTTGACTGATTATTTCTCTCATTGCACATGAACAAAACTATTAAGGTCACTTCCAGAGCGCATCAATCTAGAATTTCTTCTGAAATACTCATTAAAATCATTCTCAAAACAATCCCTCGCAAATTCGATTAACAAAGGTTAATGCATGCCTTGCAATGCCAATGTTATTTGTGAACTCATACATGTTCGCCTCAAAAAGTTCAGTTTTAGTAATAACTTGTTGAGAGAGAAGAAAATGACGTTTGCTCAAAGTTCAGCAGTCGAATTTTAGTTTATGTGGTAAGCCTATACTGAACTTGCCAATCCCGTTCGCTCAAAATATTCGTCTGGGTCCTGTGTTTATACTCGTCAACATCATTAACTTTACGTGCAGAACATATTAGCGATCAGTATGGTTGTTAGTTTTAATATTGCAAAGCTATTGACAATTCCGAGCTCACTTAACTACGTATTATTCAACTGCTTAACCAAACAACATCTCTCACCATTTCCTTACAGTCCTGCTCGAAAACGTCAAAAACGCATTTTGGCACAACACTCCATACTTCGTCACATTGCGCTATTCGACAGCAAAAAGACATATTAGGAATGACCCCCCCCCCAGTTAAAATTATGTAAAAGCTTTAAACGATACGTCCGTATCTTGTTACACTGCCCAAAAATAATTGCAAACGCTTTTCCCCACAAAATAACGTTACGTTCTGGAGTTGCGCTGCTTATGAACGTTCTTTGCCTTATTGCAACATTGACGTTCCATTCCTTTCTCTTAAAGATGTGAACAACTTTTAAACGCTGCACTCATTAAGCTGAATTCCTCTTTAACGATGCCCACACTAACCTTTCCAAAATGACATAATACAGATCTTCAGCAAAAATAAAGAACAAACTTTTGAAAGGCTAATTCTACATATATTTTGTTTCACTGCTCAATCGTGTGTTTGTTGACTGATTATTTCTCTCATTGCACATGAACAAAACTATTAAGGTCACTTCCAGAGCGCATCAATCTAGAATTTCTTCTGAAATACTATTAAAATCATTCTCAAAACAATCCCTCGCAAATTCGATTAACAAAGGTTAATGCATGCCTTGTAATGCCAATGTTATTTGTTAACTCATACATGTTCGCCTCAAAAAGTTCAGTTTTAGTAATTACTTGTTGAGAGAGAGGAAAATGACGTTTGCTCAAAGTTCAGCAGTCGAATTTTAGTTTATGTGGTAAGCCTATACTGAACTTGCCAATCCCGTTCGCTCAAAATATTCGTCTGGGTCCTGTGTTTATACTCGTCAACATCATTAACTTTACGTGCAGAACATATTAGCGATCAGTATGGTTGTTAGTTTTAATATTGCAAAGCTATTGACAATTCCGAGCTCACTTAACTACGTATTATTCAACTGCTTAACCAAACAACATCTCTCACCATTTCCTTACAGTCCTGCTCGAAAACGTCAAAAATGCATTTTGGCACAACACTTCGTCACATTGCGCTATTCGACAGCATAAAGACATATTGACAATGACCCCCCCAGTTAAAAATTATGTAAAAGCTTTAAACGATACGTCCGTATCTTGTTACACTGCCCAAAAACAATTGTAAACGCTTTTCCCCACAAAATAACGTTACGTTCTGGAGTTGCGCTGCTTAAGAACGTTCTTTGCCTTATTGCAACATTGACGTTCCATTCCTTTCTCTTAAAGATGTGAACAACTTTTAAACGCTGCACTCAAGATAAATTCCTCTTTAAAGATGCCCACACTAACCTTACCAAAATGACATAATACAGATTTTCAGCAAAAATAAAGTACAAACTTTTGAAAGGCTAATTCTACATATATTTTGTTTCACTGCTCAATCGTGTGTTTGTTGACTGATTATTTCTCTCATTGCACATGAACAAAACTATTAAGGTCACTTCCAGAGCGCATCAATCTAGAATTTCTTCTGAAATACTCATTAAAATCATTCTCAAAACAATCCCTCGCAAATTCGATTAACAAAGGTTAATGCATGCCTTGCAATGCCAATGTTATTTGTGAACTCATACATGTTCGCCTCAAAAAGTTCAGTTTTAGTAATAACTTGTTGAGAGAGAAGAAAATGACGTTTGCTCAAAGTTCAGCAGTCGAATTTTAGTTTATGTGGTAAGCCTATACTGAACTTGCCAATCCCGTTCGCTCAAAATATTCGTCTGGGTCCTGTGTTTATACTCGTCAACATCATTAACTTTACGTGCAGAACATATTAGCGATCAGTATGGTTGTTAGTTTTAATATTGCAAAGCTATTGACAATTCCGAGCTCACTTAACTACGTATTATTCAACTGCTTAACCAAACAACATCTCTCACCATTTCCTTACAGTCCTGCTCGAAAACGTCAAAAAACGCATTTTGGCACAACACTTCGTCACATTGCGCTATTCGACAGCAAAAAGACATATTAGGACATGACCCCCCACCCCCCCAGTTAAAATTATGTAAAGCTTTAAACGATACGTCCGTATCTTGTTACACTGCCCAAAACTAATTGCAAACGCTTTTCCCCACAAAATAACGTTACGTTCTGGAGTTGCGCTGCTTATGAACGTTCTTTGCCTTATTGCAACATTGACGTTCCATTCCTTTCTCTTAAAGATGTGAACAACTTTTAAACGCTGCACTCAAGATAAATTCCTCTTTAAAGATGCCCACACTAACCCACAGTTTCCAAAATGACATAATACAGATTTTCAGCAAAAATAAAGTACAAACTTTTGAAAGGCTAATTCTACATATATTTTGTTTCACTGCTCAATCGTGTGTTTGTTGACTGATTATTTCTCTCATTGCACATGAACAAAACTATTAAGGTCACTTCCAGAGCGCATCAATCTAGAATTTCTTCTGAAATACTCATTAAAATCATTCTCAAAACAATCCCTCGCAAATTCGATTAACAAAGGTTAATGCATGCCTTGCAATGCCAATGTTATTTGTGAACTCATACATGTTCGCCTCAAAAAGTTCAGTTTTAGTAATAACTTGTTGAGAGAGAAGAAAATGACGTTTGCTCAAAGTTCAGCAGTCGAATTTTAGTTTATGTGGTAAGCCTATACTGAACTTGCCAATCCCGTTCGCTCAAAATATTCGTCTGGGTCCTGTGTTTATACTCGTCAACATCATTAACTTTACGTGCAGAACATATTAGCGATCAGTATGGTTGTTAGTTTTAATATTGCAAAGCTATTGACAATTCCGAGCTCACTTAACTACGTATTATTCAACTGCTTAACCAAACAACATCTCTCACCATTTCCTTACAGTCCTGCTCGAAAACGTCAAAAACGCATTTTGGCACAACACTCCATACTTCGTCACATTGCGCTATTCGACAGCAAAAAGACATATTAGGAATGACCCCCCACCCCCCCAGTTAAAATTATGTAAAAGCTTTAAACGATACGTCCGTATCTTGTTACACTGCCCAAAAATAATTGCAAACGCTTTTCCCCACAAAATAACGTTACGTTCTGGAGTTGCGCTGCTTATGAACGTTCTTTGCCTTATTGCAACATTGACGTTCCATTCCTTTCTCTTAAAGATGTGAACAACTTTTAAACGCTGCACTCATTAAGCTGAATTCCTCTTTAACGATGCCCACACTAACCTTTCCAAAATGACATAATACAGATCTTCAGCAAAAATAAAGAACAAACTTTTGAAAGGCTAATTCTACATATATTTTGTTTCACTGCTCAATCGTGTGTTTGTTGACTGATTATTTCTCTCATTGCACATGAACAAAACTATTAAGGTCACTTCCAGAGCGCATCAATCTAGAATTTCTTCTGAAATACTCATTAAAATCATTCTCAAAACAATCCCTCGCAAATTCGATTAACAAAGGTTAATGCATGCCTTGCAATGCCAATGTTATTTGTTAACTCATACATGTTCGCCTCAAAAAGTTCAGTTTTAGTAATTACTTGTTGAGAGAGAGGAAAATGACGTTTGCTCAAAGTTCAGCAGTCGAATTTTAGTTTATGTGGTAAGCCTATACTGAACTTGCCAATCCCGTTCGCTCAAAATATTCGTCTGGGTCCTGTGTTTATACTCGTCAACATCATTAACTTTACGTGCAGAACATATTAGCGATCAGTATGGTTGTTAGTTTTAATATTGCAAAGCTATTGACAATTCCGAGCTCACTTAACTACGTATTATTCAACTGCTTAACCAAACAACATCTCTCACCATTTCCTTACAGTCCTGCTCGAAAACGTCAAAAACGCATTTTGGCACAACACTTCAAGTCACATTGCGCTATTCGACAGCATAAAGACATATTGACAATGACCCCCCCCCCCCAGTTAAAAATATGTAAAAGCTTTAAACGATACGTCCGTATCTTGTTACACTGCCCAAAAACAATTGTAAACGCTTTTCCCCACAAAATAACGTTACATTCTGGAGTTGCGCTGCTTAAGAACGTTCTTTGCCTTATTGCAACATTGACGTTCCATTCCTTTCTCTTAAAGATGTGAACAACTTTTAAACGCTGCACTCAAGATAAATTCCTCTTTAAAGATGCCCACACTAACCTTACCAAAATGACATAATACAGATTTTCAGCAAAAATAAAGAACAAACTTTTGAAAGGCTAATTCTACATATATTTTGTTTCACTGCTCAATCGTGTGTTTGTTGACTGATTATTTCTCTCATTGCACATGAACAAAACTATTAAGGTCACTTCCAGAGCGCATCAATCTAGAATTTCTTCTGAAATACTCATTAAAATCATTCTCAAAACAATCCCTCGCAAATTCGATTAACAAAGGTTAATGCATGCCTTGCAATGCCAATGTTATTTGTGAACTCATACATGTTCGCCTCAAAAAGTTCAGTTTTAGTAATAACTTGTTGAGAGAGAAGTAAATGACGTTTGCTCAAAGTTCAGCAGTCGAATTTTAGTTTATGTGGTAAGCCTATACTGAACTTGCCAATCCCGTTCGCTCAAAATATTCGTCTGGGTCCTGTGTTTATACTCGTCAACATCATTAACTTTACGTGCAGAACATATTAGCGATCAGTATGGTTGTTAGTTTTAATATTGCAAAGCTATTGACAATTCCGAGCTCACTTAACTACGTATTATTCAACTGCTTAACCAAACAACATCTCTCACCATTTCCTTACAGTCCTGCTCGAAAACGTCAAAAACGCATTTTGGCACAATACTTCGTCACATTGCGCTATTCGACAGCAAAAAGACATATTAGGAATGACCCCCCCACCCCCCCAGTTAAAATTATGTAAAAGCTTTAAACGATACGTCCGTATCTTGTTACACTGCCCAAAACTAATTGCAAACGCTTTTCCCCACAAAATAACGTTACGTTCTGGAGTTGCGCTGCTTATGAACGTTCTTTGCCTTATTGCAACATTGACGTTCCATTCCTTTCTCTTAAAGATGTGAACAACTTTTAAACGCTGCACTCATTAAGATAAATTCCTCTTTAAAGATGCCCACACTAACCTCAGTGCCAAAATGACATAATACAGATTTTCAGCAAAAATAAAGTACAAACTTTTGAAAGGCTAATTCTACATATATTTTGTTTCACTGCTCAATCGTGTGTGTTGTTGACTGATTATTTCTCTCATTGCACATGAACAAAACTATTAAGGTCACTTCCAGAGCGCATCAATCTAGAATTTCTTCTGAAATACTCATTAAAATCATTCTCAAAACAATCCCTCGCAAATTCGATTAACAAAGGTTAATGCATGCCTTGCAATGCCAATGTTATTTGTTAACTCATACATGTTCGCCTCAAAAAGTTCAGTTTTAGTAATTACTTGTTGAGAGAGAAGAAAATGACGTTTGCTGAAAGTTCAGCAGTCGAATTTTAGTTTATGTGGTAAGCCTATACTGAACTTGCCAATCCCGTTCGCTCAAAATATTCGTCTGGGTCCTGTGTTTATACTCGTCAACATCATTAACTTTACGTGCAGAACTATATTGGCGATCAGTATGGTTGTTAGTTTTAATATTGCAAAGCTATTGACAATTCCGAGCTCACTTAACTACGTATTATTCAACTGCTTAACCAAACAACATCTCTCACCATTTCCTTACAGTCCTGCTCGAAAACGTCAAAAAAGCATTTTGGCACAACACTTCGTCACATTGCGCTATTCGACAGCATAAAGACATATTGACAATGACCCCCCCCCCCCAGTTAAAATTATGTAAAAGCTTTAAACGATACGTCCGTATCTTGTTACACTGCCCAAAAACAATTGTAAACGCATTTCCCCACAAAATTACGTTACGTTCTGGAGTTGCGCTGCTTAAGAACGTTCTTTGCCTTATTGCAACATTGACGTTCCATTCCTTTCTCTTAAAGATGTGAACAACTTTTAAACGCTGCACTCATTAAGATAAATTCCTCTTTAACGATGCCCACACTAACCTTTCCAAAATGACATAATACAGATTTTCAGCAAAAATAAAGAACAAACTTTTGAAAGGCTAATTCTACATATATTTTGTTTCACTGCTCAATCGTGTGTTTGTTGACTGATTATTTCTCTCATTGCACATGAACAAAACTATTAAGGTCACTTCCAGAGCGCATCAATCTAGAATTTCTTCTGAAATACTCATTAAAATCATTCTCAAAAACAATCCCTCGCAAATTCGATTAACAAAGGTTAATGCATGCATTGCAATGCCAATGTTATTTGTTAACTCATACATGTTCGCCTCAAAAGTTCAGTTTTAGTAATTACTTGTTGAGAAGAGAGGAAAATAACGTTTGCTGAAAGTTCAGCAGTCGAATTTTAGTTTATGTGGTAAGCCTATACTGAACTTGCCAATCCCGTTCGCTCAAAATATTCGTCTGGGTCCTGTGTTTATACTCGTCAACATCATTAACTTTAGGTGCAGAACTTATTAGCGATCAGTATGGTTGTTAGTTTTAATATTGCAAAGCTATTGACAATTCCGAGCTCACTTAACTACGTATTATTCAACTGCTTAACCAAACAACATCTCTCACCATTTCCTTACAGTCCTGCTCGAAAACGTCAAAAAGCATTTTGGCACAACCTCCATACTTCGTCACATTGCGCTATTCGACAGCAAAAGACATTTTGAGAATAACCCCCTCCAGTTAAAATTATGTAAAAGCTTTAAACGATACGTCCGTATCTTGTTACACTGCCCAAAACTAATTGCAAACGCTTTTCCCCACAAAATAACGTTACGTTCTGGAGTTGCGCTGCTTATGAACGTTCTTTGCCTTATTGCAACATTGACGTTCCATTCCTTTCTCTTAAAGATGTGAACAACTTTTAAACGCTGCACTCATTAAGATAAATTCCTCTTTAAAGATACCCACACTAACCTTTCCAAAATGACATAATACAGATTTTCAGCAAAAATAAAGAACAAACTTTTGAAAGGCTAATTCTACATTTATTTTTGTTTCACTGCTCAATTCACGTTTCAATAGTGTGTTTGTTGACTGATTATTTCTCTCATTGCACATGAACAAAACTATTAAGGTCACTTCCAGAGCGCATCAATCTAGAATTTCTTCTGAAATACTCATTAAAATCATTCTCAAAACAATCCCTCGCAAATTCGATTAACAAAGGTTAATGCATGCCTTGCAATGCCAATGTTATTTGTTAACTCATACATGTTCGTCTCAAAAAGTTCAGTTTTAGTAATTACTTGTTGAGAGAGAGGAAAATGACGTTTGCTGAAAGTTCAGCAGTCGAATTTTAGTTTATGTGGTAAGCCTATACTGAACTTGCCTATCCCGTTCGCTCAAAATATTCGTCTGGGTCCTGTGTTTGTACTCGTCAACATCATTAACTTTAGGTGCAGAACTTATTAGCGATCAGTATTGTTGTTAGTTTTAATATTGCAAAGCTGTTGACAATTCCGAGCTCACTTAACTACGTATTATTCAACTGCTTAACCAAACAATATCTCTCACCATTTCCTTACAGTCCTGCTCGAAAACGTCAAAAACGCATTTTGGCACAACACTTCGTCACATTGCGCTATTCGACAGCATAAAGACATATTGACAATGACCCCCCCCCCCCCCCAGTTAAAAATGTGTAAAAGCTTTAAACGATACGTCCGTATCTGCCCAAAAACTGCCCAAAAACAATTGTAAACGCTTTCCCCCACAAAATAACGTTACGTTCTGGAGTTGCGCTGCTTAAGAACGTTCTTTGCCTTATTGCAACACTGACGTTCCATTCCTTTCTCTTAAAGATGTGAACAACTTTTAAACGCTGCACTCATTAAGATAAATTCCTCTTTAAAGATGCCCACACTAACCTTACCAAAATTACATAATACAGATTTTCAGCAAAAATAAAGAACAAACTTTTGAAAGGCTAATTCTACATATATTTTGTTTCACTGCTCAATCGTGTGTTTGTTGACTGATTATTTCTCTCATTGCACATGAACAAAACTATTAAGGTCACTTCCAGAGCGCATCAATCTAGAATTTCTTCTGAAATACTCATTAAAATCATTCTCAAAACAATCCCTCGCAAATTCGATTAACAAAGGTTAATGCATACCTTGCAATGCCAATGTTATTTGTTAACTCATACATGTTCGTCTCAAAAAGTTCAGTTTTAGTAATTACTTGTTGAGAAGAGAGGAAAATAACGTTTGCTGAAAGTTCAGCAGTCGAATTTTAGTTTATGTGGTAAGCCTATACTGAACTTGCCTATCCCGTTCGCTCAAAATATTCGTCTGGGTCCTGTGTTTGTACTCGTCAACAACATTAACTTTACGTGCAGAACTAATTGGCGATCATTATTGTTGTTAGTTTTAATATTGCAAAGCTGTTGACAAATCCGAGCTCACTTAACTACGTATTGTTCAACTGCTTAACCAAACAACATCTCTCACCATTTCCTTACAGTCCTGCTCGAAAACGTCAAAAACGCATTTTGGCACAACACTCCATACTTCGTCACATTGCGCTATTCGACAGCATAAAGACATTTTGACAATAACCCCCCCTCCAGTTAAAATTATGTAAAAGCTTTAAACGATACGTCCGTATCTTGTTACACTGCCCAAAACTAATTGCAAACGCTTTTCCCCACAAAATAACGTTACGTTCTGGAGTTGCGCTGCTTATGAACGTTCTTTGCCTTATTGCAACATTGACGTTCCATTCCTTTCTCCTAAAGATGTGAAAACTTTTAAACGCTGCACTCATTAAGATAAATTCCTCTTTAAAGATACCCACACTAACCTTACCAAAATTACATAATACAGATTTTCAGCAAAAATAAAGTACAAACTTTTGAAAGGCTAATTCTACATTTTTTTTTGTTTCACTGCTCAATTCACGTTTCAATAGTGTGTTTGTTGACTGATTATTTCTCTCATTGCACATGAACAAAACTATTAAGGTCACTTCCAGAGCGCATCAATCTAGAATTTCTTCTGAAATACTCATTAAAATCATTCTCAAAACAATCCCTGGCAAATTCGATTAACAAAGGTTAATGCATACCTTGCAATGCCAATGTTATTTGTTAACTCATACATGTTCGTCTCAAAAAGTTCAGTTTTAGTAATTACTTGTTGAGAGAGAGGAAAATGACATTTGCTGAAAGTTCAGCAGTCGAATTTTAGTTTATGTGGTAAGCCTATACTGAACATGCCTATCCCGTTCGCTCAAAATATTCGTCTGGGTCCTGTGTTTGTACTCGTCAACAACATTAACTTTACGTGCAGAACTAATTGGCGATCATTATTGTTGTTAGTTTTAATATTGCAAAGCTGTTGACAAATCCGAACTCACTTTACGTATTATTTAACTGCTTAACCAAACAACATCTCTCACCATTTCCTTACAGTCCTGCTCGAAAACGTCAAAAAAGCATTTTGGCACAACACTTCGTCACATTGCGCTATTCGATAGCATAAAGACATATTGACAATGACCCCCCCCCCCAGTTACAAATATGTAAAAGCTTTAAACGATACGTCCGTATCTTGTTACACTGCCCAAAAACAATTGTAAACGCTTTTCCCCACAAAATAACGTTACGTTCTGGAGTTGCGCTGCTTAAGAACGTTCTTTGCCTTATTGCAACAGTGACGTTCCATTCCTTTCTCTTAAAGATGTGAACAACTTTTAAACGCTGCACTCATTAAGATAAATTCCTCTTTAAAGATGCCCACACTAACCTTACCAAAATTACATAATACAGATTTTCAGCAAAATTAAAGAACAAACTTTTGAAAGGCTAATTCTACATATATTTTGTTTCACTGCTCAATCGTGTGTTTGTTGACTGATTATTTCTCTCATTGCACATGAACAAAACTATTAAAGTCACTTCCAGAGCGCATCAATCTAGAATTTCTTCTAAAAAACTCATTAAAATCATTCTCAAAAACAATCCCTCGCAAATTCTATTAACAAAGGTTATTGCATGCATTGCAATGCCAATGTTATTTCTTAACTCACATGTACGCCTCAGAAAGTTCAGTTTTAGTAATTACTTGTTGAGAAGAGAGGAAAATAACGTTTGCTGAAAGTTCAGCAGTCGAATTTTAGTTTATGTGGTAAGCCTATACTGAACTTGCCAATCCCGTTCGCTCAAAATATTCGTCTGGGTCCTGTGTTTATACTCGTCAACATCATTAACTTTAGGTGTAGAACTTATTAGCGATCAGTATGGTTGTTAGTTTTAATATTGCAAAGCTGTTGACAAATCCGAACTCACTTAACTACGTATTATTCAACTGCTTAACCAAACAACATCTCTCACCATTTCCTTACAGTCCTGCTCGAAAACGTCAAAAAGGCATTTTGGCACAACACTCCATACTTCGTCACATTGCGCTATTCGACAGCATAAAGACATTTTGACAATAACCCCCCTCCAGTTAAAATTATGTAAAAGCTTTAAACGATACGTCCGTATCTTGTTACACTGCCCAAAACTAATTGCAAACGCTTTTCCCCACAAAATAACGTTACGTTCTGGAGTTGCGCTGCTTATGAACGTTCTTTGCCTTATTGCAACATTGACGTTCCATTCCTTTCTCTTAAAGATGTGAACAACTTTTAAACGCTGCACTCATTAAGATAAATTCCTCTTTAAAGATACCCACACTAACCTTTCCAAAATGACATAATACAGATTTTCAGCAAAAATAAAGAACAAACTTTTGAAAGGCTAATTCTACATATATTTTGTTTCACTGCTCAAGTCACGTTTCAATAGTGTGTTTGTTGACTGATTATTTCTCTCATTGCACATGAACAAAACTATTAAGGTCACTTCCAGAGCGCATCAATCTAGAATTTCTTCTGAAATACTCATTAAAATCATTCTCAAAACAATCCCTCGCAAATTCGATTAACAAAGGTTAATGCATACCTTGCAATGCCAATGTTATTTGTTAACTCATACATGTTCGTCTCAAAAAGTTCAGTTTTAGTAATTACTTGTTGAGAAGAGAGGAAAATAACGTTTGCTGAAAGTTCAGCAGTCGAATTTTAGTTTATGTGGTAAGCCTATACTGAACTTGCCTATCCCGTTCGCTCAAAATATTCGTCTGGGTCCTGTGTTTGTACTCGTCAACAACATTAACTTTAGGTGCAGAACTTATTAGCGATCAGTATTGTTGTTAGTTTTAATATTGCAAAGCTGTTGACAATTCCGAGCTCACTTAACTACGTATTATTCAACTGCTTAACCAAACAACATCTCTCACCATTTCCTTACAGTCCTGCTCGAAAACGTCAAAAACGCATTTTGGCACAACACTTCGTCACATTGCGCTATTCGACAGCATAAAGACATATTGACAATGACCCCCCCCCCCCCAGTTAAAAATATGTAAAAGCTTTAAACGATACGTCCGTATCTTGCTCAAACACTGCCCAAAAACAATTGTAAACGCTTTTCCCCACAAAATAACGTTACGTTCTGGAGTTGCGCTGCTTAAGAACGTTCTTTGCCTTATTGCAACACTGACGTTCCATTCCTTTCTCTTAAAGATGTGAACAACTTTTAAACGCTGCACTCATTAAGATAAATTCCTCTTTAAAGATGCCCACACTAACCTTACCAAAATTACATAATACAGATTTTCAGCAAAAATAAAGAACAAACTTTTGAAAGGCTAATTCTACATATATTTTGTTTCACTGCTCAATCGTGTGTTTGTTGACTGATTATTTCTCTCATTGCACATGAACAAAACTATTAAGGTCACTTCCAGAGCGCATCAATCTAGAATTTCTTCTGAAATACTCATTAAAATCATTCTCAAAAACAATCCCTCGCAAATTCTATTAACAAAGGTTATTGCATGCATTGCAATGCCAATGTTATTTGTTAACTCACATGTACGCCTCAGAAAGTTCAGTTTTAGTAATTACTTGTTGAGAAGAGAGGAAAATAACGTTTGCTGAAAGTTCAGCAGTCGAATTTTAGTTTATGTGGTAAGCCTATACTGAACTTGCCAATCCCGTTCGCTCAAAATATTCGTCTGGGTCCTGTGTTTATACTCGTCAACATCATTAACTTTAGGTGCAGAACTTATTAGCGATCAGTATGGTTGTTAGTTTTAATATTGCAAAGCTATTGACAATTCCGAACTCACTTAACTACGTATTATTCAACTGCTTAACCAAACAACATCTCTCACCATTTCCTTACAGTCCTGCTCGAAAACGTCAAAAACGCATTTTGGCACAACACTCCATACTTCGTCACATTGCGCTATTCGACAGCATAAAGACATTTTGACAATAACCCCCCCTCCAGTTAAAATTATGTAAAAGCTTTAAACGATACGTCCGTATCTTGTTACACTGCCCAAAACTAATTGCAAACGCTTTTCCCCACAAAATAACGTTACGTTCTGGAATTGCGCTGCTTATGAACGTTCTTTGCCTTATTGCAACATTGACGTTCCATTCCTTTCTCTTAAAGATGTGAAAAACTTTTAAACGCTGCACTCATTAAGATAAATTCCTCTTTAAAGATACCCACACTAACCTTACCAAAATGACATAATACAGATTTTCAGCAAAAATAAAGTACAAACTTTTAAAAGGCTAATTCTACATATATTTTGTTTCACTGCTCAATTCACGTTTCAATCGTGTGTTTGTTGACTGATTATTTCTCTCATTGCACATGAACAAAACTATTAAGGTCACTTCCAGAGCGCATCAATCTAGAATTTCTTCTGAAATACTCATTAAAATCATTCTCAAAACAATCCCTCGCAAATTCGATTAACAAAGGTTAATGCATACCTTGCAATGCCAATGTTATTTGTTAACTCATACATGTTCGTCTCAAAAAGTTCAGTTTTAGTAATTACTTGTTGAGAGAGAGGAAAATGACATTTGCTGAAAGTTCAGCAGTCGAATTTTAGTTTATGTGGTAAGCCTATACTGAACTTGCCTATCCCGTTCGCTCAAAATATTCGTCTGGGTCCTGTGTTTGTACTCGTCAACAACATTAACTTTACGTGCAGAACTTATTAGCGATCATTATTGTTGTTAGTTTTAATATTGCAAAGCTGTTGACAAATCCGAACTCACTTAACTACGTATTATTCAACTGCTTAACCAAACAACATCTCTCACCATTTCCTTACAGTCCTGCTCGAAAACGTCAAAAACGCATTTTGGCACAACACTATATCGTCACATTGCGCTATTCGACAGCATAAAGACATATTGACAATGACCCCCTCCAGTTAAAAATATGTAAAAGCTTTAAACGATACGTCCGTATCTTGTTACACTGCCCAAAAACAATTGTAAACGCTTTTCCCCACAAAATAACTTTACGTTCTGGAGTTGCGCTGCTTAAGAACGTTCTTTGCCTTATTGCAACATTGACGTTCCATTCCTTTCTCTTAAAGATGTGAACAACTTTTAAACGCTGCACTCATTAAGATAAATTCCTCTTTAAAGATGCCCACACTAACCTTACCAAAATGACATAATACAGATTTTCAGCAAAAATAAAGAACAAACTTTTGAAAGGCTAATTCTACATATTTTTTGTTTCACTGCTCAATTCCGTTTCAATAGTGTGTTTGTTGACTGATTATTTCTCTCATTGCACATGAACAAAACTATTAAGGTCACTTCCAGAGCGCATCAATCTAGAATTTCTTCTGAAATACTCATTAAAATCATTCTCAAAACAATCCCTCGCAAATTCGATTAACAAAGGTTAATGCATGCCTTGCAATGCCAATGTTATTTGTTAACTCACATGTACGCCTCAGAAAGTTCAGTTTTAGTAATTACTTGTTGAGAGAGGGAAAATGACGTTTGCTGAAAGTTCAGCAGTCGAATTTTAGTTTATGTGGTAAGCCTATACTGAACTTGCCTATCCCGTTCGCTCAAAATATTCGTCTGGGTCCTGTGTTTGTACTCGTCAACAACATTAACTTTAGGTGCAGAACTTATTAGCGATCAGTATTGTTGTTAGTTTTAATATTGCAAAGCTGTTGACAATTCCGAGCTCACTTAACTACGTATTATTCAACTGCTTAACCAAACAACATCTCTCACCATTTCCTTACAGTCCTGCTCGAAAACGTCAAAAACGCATTTTGGCACAACACTCATATCGTCACATTGCGCTATTCGACAGCATAAAGACATATTGACAATAACCCCCCCCAGTTAAAAATATGTAAAAGCTTTAAACGATACGTCCGTATCTTGTTACACTGCCCAAAAACAATTGTAAACGCTTTTCCCCACAAAATAACGTTACGTTCTGGAGTTGCGCTGCTTATGAACGTTCTTTGCCTTATTGCAACAGTGACGTTCCATTCCTTTCTCTTAAAGATGTGAACAACTTTTAAACGCTGCACTCATTAAGATAAATTCCTCTTTAAAGATGCCCACACTAACCTTACCAAAATGACATAATACAGATTTTCAGCAAAAATAAAGAACAAACTTTTGAAAGGCTAATTCTACATATATTTTGTTTCACTGCTCAATCGTGTCAATAGTGTTTGTTGACTGATTATTTCTCTCATTGCACATGAACAAAACTATTAAGGTCACTTCCAGAGCGCATCAATCTAGAATTTCTTCTGAAATACTCATTAAAATCATTCTCAAAACAATCCCTCGCAAATTCTATTAACAAAGGTTATTGCATGCATTGCAATGCCAATGTTATTTGTTAACTCATACATGTTCGCCTCAAAAAGTTCAGTTTTAGTAATTACTTGTTGAGAGAGAGGAAAATAACGTTTGCTGAAAGTTCAGCAGTCGAATTTTAGTTTATGTGGTAAGCCTATACTGAACTTGCCTATCCCGTTCGCTCAAAATATTCGTCTGGGTCCTGTGTTTGTACTCGTCAACAACATTAACTTTACGTGCAGAACTAATTGGCGATCATTATTGTTGTTAGTTTTAATATTGCAAAGCTGTTGACAAATCCGAACTCACTTAACTACGTATTATTCAACTGCTTAACCAAACAACATCTCTCACCATTTCCTTACAGTCCTGCTCGAAAACGTCAAAGACGCATTTTGGCACAACACTCCATACTTCGTCACATTGCGCTATTCGACAGCATAAAGACATTTTGACAATAACCCCCCTCCAGTTAAAATTATGTAAAAGCTTTAAACGATACGTCCGTATCTTGTTACACTGCCCAAAACTAATTGCAAACGCTTTTCCCCACAAAATAACGTTACGTTCTGGAGTTGCGCTGCTTATGAACGTTCTTTGCCTTATTGCAACATTGACGTTCCATTCCTTTCTCTTAAAGATGTGAAAAACTTTTAAACGCTGCACTCATTAAGATAAATTCCTCTTTAAAGATACCCACACTAACCTTACCAAAATGACAATACAGATTTTCAGCAAAAATAAAGTACAAACTTTTGAAAGGCTAATTCTACATTTTTTTTTGTTTCACTGCTCAATTCACGTTTCAATAGTGTGTTTGTTGACTGATAATTTCTCTCATTGCACATGAACAAAACTATTAAGGTCACTTCCAGAGCGCATCAATCTAGAATTTCTTCTGAAATACTCATGAAAATCATTCTCAAAACAATCCCTGGCAAATTCGATTAACAAAGGTTAATGCATACCTTGCAATGCCAATGTTATTTGTTAACTCATACATGTTCGTCTCAAAAAGTTCAGTTTTAGTAATTACTTGTTGAGAGAGAGGAAAATGACATTTGCTGAAAGTTCAGCAGTCGAATTTTAGTTTATGTGGTAAGCCTATACTGAACTTGCCTATCCCGTTCGCTCAAAATATTCGTCTGGGTCCTGTGTTTGTACTCGTCAACAACATTAACTTTAGGTGCAGAACTTATTAGCGATCAGTATTGTTGTTAGTTTTAATATTGCAAAGCTGTTGACAATTCCGAGCTCACTTAACTACGTATTATTCAACTGCTTAACCAAACAACATCTCTCACCATTTCCTTACAGTCCTGCTCGAAAACGTCAAAAACGCATTTTGGCACAACACTTCGTCACATTGCGCTATTCGACAGCATAAAGACATATTGACAATGACCCCCCCCCCCCAGTTAAAAATATGTAAAAGCTTTAAACGATACGTCCGTATCTTGTTACACTGCCCAAAAACAATTGTAAACGCTTTTCCCCACAAAATAACGTTACGTTCTGGAGTTGCGCTGCTTAAGAACGTTCTTTGCCTTATTGCAACAGTGACGTTCCATTCCTTTCTCTTAAAGATGTGAACAACTTTTAAACGCTGCACTCATTAAGATAAATTCCTCTTTAAAGATGCCCACACTAACCTTACCAAAATGACATAATACAGATTTTCAGCAAAAATAAAGAACAAACTTTTGAAAGGCTAATTCTACATATATTTTGTTTCACTGCTCAATCGTGTGTTTGTTGACTGATTATTTCTCTCATTGCACATGAACAAAACTATTAAGGACACTTCCAGAGCGCATCAATCAAGAATTTCTTCTGAAATACTCATTAAAATCATTCTCAAAACAATCCCTCGCAAATTCTATTAACAAAGGTTATTGCATGCATTGCAATGCCAATGTTATTTGTTAACTCACATGTACGCCTCAGAAAGTTCAGTTTTAGTAATTACTTGTTGAGAGAGGAAAATGACGTTTGCTGAAAGTTCAGCAGTCGAATTTTAGTTTATGTGGTAAGCCTATACTGAACTTGCCAATCCCGTTCGCTCAAAATATTCGTCTGGGTCCTGTGTTTATACTCGTCAACATCATTAACTTTAGGTGCAGAACTTATTAGCGATCAGTATGGTTGTTAGTTTTAATATTGCAAAGCTATTGACAATTCCGAGCTCACTTAACTACGTATTATTCAACTGCTTAACCAAACAACATCTCTCACCATTTCCTTACAGTCCTGCTCGAAAACGTCAAAAACGCATTTTGGCACAACACTCCATACTTCGTCACATTGCGCTATTCGACAGCATAAAGACATTTTGACAATGACCCCCCCCTCCAGTTAAAATTATGTAAAAGTTTTAAACGATACGTCCGTATCTTGTTACACTGCCCAAAACTAATTGCAAACGCTTTTCCCCACAAAATAACGTTACGTTCTGGAGTTGCGCTGCTTATGAACGTTCTTTGCCTTATTGCAACATTGACGTTCCATTCCTTTCTCTTAAAGATGTGAAAAACTTTTAAACGCTGCACTCATTAAGATAAATTCCTCTTTAAAGATACCCACACTAACCTTACCAAAATGACATAATACAGATTTTCAGCAAAAATAAAGTACAAACTTTTGAAAGGCTAATTCTACATTTTTTTTTGTTTCACTGCTCAATTCACGTTTCAATAGTGTGTTTGTTGACTGATTATTTCTCTCATTGCACATGAACAAAACTATTAAGGTCACTTCCAGAGCGCATCAATCTAGAATTTCTTCTGAAATATTAAAATCATTCTCAAAACAATCCCTCGCAAATTCGATTAACAAAGGTTAATGCATACCTTGCAATGCCAATGTTATTTGTTAACTCATACATGTTCGTCTCAAAAAGTTCAGTTTTAGTAATTACTTGTTGAGAGAGAGGAAAATGACATTTGCTGAAAGTTCAGCAGTCGAATTTTAGTTTATGTGGTAAGCCTATACTGAACTTGCCTATCCCGTTCGCTCAAAATATTCGTCTGGGTCCTGTGTTTGTACTCGTCAACAACATTAACTTTAGGTGCAGAACTTATTAGCGATCATTATTGTTGTTAGTTTTAATATTGCAAAGCTGTTGACAAATCCGAACTCACTTTACGTATTATTCAACTGCTTAACCAAACAACATCTCTCACCATTTCCTTACAGTCCTGCTCGAAAACGTCAAAAAAGCATTTTGGCACAACACTTCGTCACATTGCGCTATTCGACAGCATAAAGACATATTGACAATGACCCCCCCCCAGTTAAAAATATGTAAAAGCTTTAAACGATACGTCCGTATCTTGTTACACTGCCCAAAAACAATTGTAAACGCTTTTCCCCACAAAATAACGTTACGTTCTGGAGTTGCGCTGCTTATGAACGTTCTTTGCCTTATTGCAACATTGACGTTCCATTCCTTTCTCTTAAAGATGTGAACAACTTTTAAACGCTGCACTCATTAAGATAAATTCCTCTTTAAAGATGCCCACACTAACCTTACCAAAATGACATAATACAGATTTTCAGCAAAAATAAAGAACAAACTTTTGAAAGGCTAATTCTACATATATTTTGTTTCACTGCTCAATCGTGTGTTTGTTGACTGATTATTTCTCTCATTGCACATGAACAAAACTATTAAGGTCACTTCCAGAGCGCATCAATCTAGAATTTCTTCTAAAAAACTCATTAAAATCATTCTCAAAAACAATCCCTCGCAAATTCTATTAACAAAGGTTATTGCATGCATTGCAATGCCAGTGTTATTTGTTAACTCACATGTACGCCTCAGAAAGTTCAGTTTTAGTAATTACTTGTTGAGAAGAGAGGAAAATAACGTTTGCTGAAAGTTCAGCAGTCGAATTTTAGTTAATGTGGTAAGCCTATACTGAACTTGCCAATCCCGTTCGCTCAAAATATTCGTCTGGGTCCTGTGTTTATACTCGTCAACAACATTAACTTTACGTGCAGAACTAATTGGCGATCATTATTGTTGTTAGTTTTAATATTGCAAAGCTGTTGACAAATCCGAACTCACTTAACTACGTATTATTCAACTGCTTAACCAAACAACATCTCTCACCATTTCCTTACAGTCCTGCTCGAAAACGTCAAAAACGCATTTTGGCACAACACTTCGTCACATTGCGCTATTCGACAGCATAAAGACATATTGACAATAACCCCCCCTCCAGTTAAAATTATGTAAAAGCTTTAAACGATACGTCCGTATCTTGTTACACTGCCCAAAACTAATTGCAAACGCTTTTCCCCACAAAATAACGTTACGTTCTGGAGTTGCGCTGCTTATGAACGTTCTTTGCCTTATTGCAACATTGACGTTCCATTCCTTTCTCTTAAAGATGTGAACAACTTTTAAACGCTGCACTCATTAAGATAAATTCCTCTTTAAGGATACCCACACTAACCTTACCAAAATGACAATACAGATTTTCAGCAAAAATAAAGTACAAACTTTTAAAAGGCTAATTCTACATTTTTTTTTGTTTCACTGCTCAATTCACGTTTCAATCGTGTGTTTGTTGACTGATTATTTCTCTCATTGCACATGAACAAAACTATTAAGGTCACTTCCAGAGCGCATCAATCTAGAATTTCTTCTGAAAAACTCATTAAAATCATTCTCAAAACAATCCCTCGCAAATTCGATTAACAAAGGTTAATGCATGCCTTGCAATGCCAATGTTATTTGTGAACTCATACATGTTCGCCTCAAAAAGTTCAGTTTTAGTAATAACTTGTTGAGAGAGAAGAAAATGACGTTTGCTCAAAGTTCAGCAGTCGAATTTTAGTTTATGTGGTAAGCCTATACTGAACTTGCCTATCCCGTTCGCTCAAAATATTCGTCTGGGTCCTGTGTTTATACTCGTCAACATCATTAACTTTACGTGCAGAACATATTAGCGATCAGTATGGTTGTTAGTTTTAATATTGCAAAGCTATTGACAATTCCGAGCTCACTTAACTACGTATTATTCAACTGCTTAACCAAACAACATCTCTCACCATTTCCTTACAGTCCTGCTCGAAAACTCATTTTGGCACAACACTCCATACTTCGTCACATTGCGCTATTCGGCAGCAAAAAGACATATTAAGGATGACCCCCCCCAGTTAAAATTATGTAAAAGCTTTAAACGATATGTCCGTATCTTGATACACTGCCCAAAAATAATTGCAAACGCTTTTCCCCACAAAATAACGTTACGTTCTGGAGTTGCGCTGCTTAAGAACGTTCTTTGCCTTATTGCAACATTGACGTTCCATTCCTTTCTCTTAAAGATGTGAACAACTTTTAAACGCTGCACTCATTAAGATAAATTCCTCTTTAAAGATGCCCACACTAACCTTACCAAAATGGCATAATACAGATTTTTAGCAAAAATAAAGAACAAACTTTTGAAAGGCTAATTCTACATATATTTTGTTTCACTGCTCAATCGTGTGTTTGTTGACTGATTATTTCTCTCATTGCACATGAACAAAACTATTACGGTCACTTCCAGAGCGCATCAATCTACAATTTCTTCTGAAATACTCATTAAAATCATTCTCAAAACAATCCCTCGCAAATTCGATTAACAAAGGTTAATGCATGCCTTGCAATGCCAATGTTATTTGTTAACTCATACATGTTCGCCTCAAAAAGTTCAGTTTTAGTAATTACTTGTTGAGAGAGAGGAAAATGACGTTTGCTGAAAGTTCAGCAGTCGAATTTTAGTTTATGTGGTAAGCCTATACTGAATTTGCCTATCCCGTTCGCTCAAAATATTCGTCTGGGTCCTGTGTTTGTACTCGTCAACAACATTAACTTTAGGTGCAGAACTTATTAGCGATCAGTATTGTTGTTAGTTTTAATATTGCAAAGCTGTTGACAATTCCGAGCTCACTTAACTACGTATTATTCAACTGCTTAACCAAACAACATCTCTCACCATTTCCTTACAGTCCTGCTCGAAAACGTCAAAAACGCATTTTGGCACAACACTCCATACTTCGTCACATTGCGCTATTCGACAGCATAAAGACATTTTGACAATGACCCCCCCCAGTTAAAATTATGTAAAAGCTTTAAACGATACGTCCGTATCTTGTTAAACTGCCCAAAACTAATTGCAAACGCTTTTCCCCACAAAATAACGTTACGTTCTGGAGTTGCGCTGCTTATGAACGTTCTTTGCCTTATTGCAACATTGACGTTCCATTCCTTTCTCTTAAAGATGTGAACAACTTTTAAACGCTGCACTCATTAAGATAAATTCCTCTTTAAGGATACCCACACTAACCTTACCAAAATGACATAATACAGATTTTTAGCAAAAATAAAGAACAAACTTTTAAAAGGCTAATTCTACATATATTTTGTTTCACTGCTCAATTCACGTTTCAATCGTGTGTTTGTTGACTGATTATTTCTCTCATTGCACATGAACAAAACTATTACGGTCAATTCCAGAGCGCATCAATCTACAATTTCTTCTGAAATACTCATTAAAATCATTCTCAAAACAATCCCTCGCAAATTCGATTAACAAAGGTTAATGCATGCCTTGCAATGCCAATGTTATTTGTTAACTCATACATGTTCGCCTCAAAAAGTTCAGTTTTAGTAATTACTTGTTGAGAGAGAGGAAAATGACGTTTGCTGAAAGTTCAGCAGTCGAATTTTAGTTTATGTGGTAAGCCTATACTGAACGTGCAGAACTTATTAGCGATCAGTATGATTGTTAGTTTTAATATTGCAAAGCTGTTGACATTTCCGAACTCACTTAACTACGTATTATTCAACTGCTTAACCAAACAACATCTCTCTCCATTATTATGTATATATATGTGTGTTTTTCAAGTTTTAAATGGTTACTTACAGCAATCCTCAGCACAATTTCTCTACACAGTCAGCAGAATATTAGTTGGACATTTTCCTCTATTGAAAGTGTACAATTATATTATATTGAATCAGGATCAATAAAACTCTTCTACATCACACAAACATGCCACCTAAGTAGTTTTCTTTTTTGTTTTTACTTATCTCCAGTGGTTGGTGGCAATGACACTTTTCAATGCGCCTCCATATTTTAAAGTAATAAATTGAGTTTTGATTCATGAACTTGACTCATTGTGTTGAGGGTGTATCAATGAATCTTACGTTTTGTATAAGAGCTGTTTATGGACTGTGAAAAACAAGCTCTTCATCTTCTGAGCGGTGATTATCCTCAGCAGATATGAGTGAAATGAAAGGACTGTTATAAACAAGTACAGACAGCTTTGGCGAATATAATAATACAATATACCAGATGAAAAGAAGAGGAAATTGAAGTTGAAGCAAGGTTATTAGAGGCAGAGTTGAACAGAAGGTTTGTGGATGAAACAGATAGAGTATTAAGAAGACGGAGTGGATTTCTAGAAAGTGGAGTGGAAGAAGACGAAAAAGAGACCTTATCTGATGAATGAAGGTGGTCACGAGAAGGGATGGCATAGACCGCTGGTTAAACAATTATCTTTTTTAATTAAAGGAGCACAGTGCCAATACATACCCTGGGCTTTGCAGGATTTTGAAGTGCTGGTCGCTCACCTCATACACAAGGTAACATACACGAGGGGGCTGGGAAATGGATTAGTGTATTTGATGAAGAAACTTTGGGCAAGTTTTAGCTGTGGAAGATGTCAAAACACCCCTAGCAAAAATGGAAGAAATCCTTCAAGCTTAGAGAGAGCTTAGACTCTGTAGACTCTGTAGAGCTGTAGACTCAAATTACACATTATATAGACACTACTACTTTTAATGTATACAACCCCGCGGTGTGGCAAGCACTACGTGCTAAATACCCAGTCACTATGTTTATAGACGATTGAAAAGATGGAAGCAAGAGACTAACGGGAATCCAGAAGGAGACCCTCTAATGGTTACATTGTTCAGAAATACTGTAATGGAAGCCATGCCACAAGCTGTAAAGAGTATGTTAGATGTATTCAGTCTGAACTCCAAGCCACACAAAGAGTTTTGCGACCATGTATGCTGTGGAACTGTACAGAAAAAAATATAAAAAGCTAAAAAATCAAGAGCAAGAACTATGGTTTACATACTAACAGCCAAACATTAAAGACTCAAGCAGTTGTAAAGGAAGAAGATCGTATCCAAATGACTTCTGTAAATGCTTCACAACAAACTCCACAAGCACAAGCAGCGGAAGAGAGAGAACTATAAATTTTCCTCCAGGAGTGTGTTGGGGATGTGGATAGCCGGGACAACAAAAGCGACTGCCCTACCAATTTATGGCAACCAGGGTTGGCAGGCACCGTCTTGTGAACCCCTTGGGAGGCCCAAATCAAGAATACTAGGGATGCCCAGAGCATCCTATAGGGCAGACTCAACTGCCATTTATAAATACAAATGCAAACCAAGAACCTGCATTGCAAATTGATGTAGGGAAAACTATATACACAGGAGCAGTTAATACATGTATAAAGTCAAATTATGCCTTACACCTCTCCATGTTTGCAAAGACAGATGGATTCTTGGGACAGATAAAGCTGATTCCTATGACTGCTCCAATCTGCCTGCAAACAAAAAAACAAAAGTGTGACCATGCTATGAAATCAATAATAATAATAATCCAGTTATTGTGATCTATAAATGTGTAAAATTTAGTGTTCTGCAAAAGGTGTATGTAGACATGACGAGAACCCAAATAATGATGATCTCTGAGCCAAAAACAAATGTGTACTGGATGGGACAAATAGAGGAAGATGTGAGACAGGCAATTAATAGATTCAAGCACTGATCCCCCAAGGCAGGATTTCACTGAACGATGGAATATGATCCTCCAAAAAATGGAGACATAGAAAAGGAATGGCTAAAAGGAACTAAAAAGTTAAAAACTTAAAATGATCTCACAATAATAGGTAACAGGGAACAGCCATAAAAATAACAGAAAATTAGTTCATACAGAGATGGTTTAATGTAAATGATTCTGTGCCACATATATATATATATATATATATATATATATATATATATATGCAGGGAAGAACTGGGAAACAGGATTTAAGACCAGTGATAAAAAAAGCTGCACAAGCTGCTCACTTAGAAGGCATAAGTTAAGCACTATTACCCTAAACAGTAGGCCAGATGATGAGCTTTTTAGGAATGATTGGCTTGCGTAGTGACTTTAGCTTATGCTAAAAAAAACAGCCCCATTGAGAGATCTTTGTGACAAAAGATTCCCAAAACATTTGACCTTCGCACGAAGGGCATATTTGTTGCACCAATTTTTAAACATCCTTATCCTACATGAAAATGATTTTGACAATTGTACAAAGTCGGAATAAGGAAAATTAAACAACAAGGGTATTCCAAGGGACTCCATAGTTGTACGCAATGGTAGAAGAATTGTTGCGTACATGTGAGATCTATGCTATGACAAAAGGAAAACAACACCAATAGGTCATATATCTGTACATGAAGGACCTTTCAAACACTTGGTGATGGATTATGTGGACCGATTTAGCCATTCAGTAGAAGCAATACTGTCAGCAGGTGACAGGGCAGGAACTGTAATTAAATTTTTGATGAGACATGTTTCCCAGATTTGATGGAATCCCATCAAAATAAGTTCAGAAATTGGATCACCTTTCATCCAAAAAAAACTGTAAAACAAGTATAGCAACACTTAAGAATAAAGCAAAGACTAGGCTGCATTTAACCATCCTCAATCACAGGGACAAGATGAGGAACGAATGATCTCAAATCCAAGCTTTAAGATATGTGCAAGAATTAAATTGTTGTAATGAACAATAGCATGCAAGCAAACAGGAGCATGCATATAACATTGCATAAAATGCTTACTGTCTTATAAATGCTTACCTATGCCTGTACCATGCAGCAGAGGCAAAAAGTTCCCAATGATCAGGTGAAAAAGCTGGAGTCAAACATTACAGGGTAATAAAGTACAAAGGCTTGAGAAAACTATAGAAATAAAGTTAGCAAACCAAAATTTTAGCAAACCAAAAAATTAGAAAAAAAACTGCCATTTATAAATACAAATGCAAACCAAGAACCTGCATTGCAAATTGATGTAGGGAAAACTATATACACAGGAGCAGTTAATACATGTATAAAGTCAAATTATGCCTTACACCTCTCCATGTTTGCAAAGACAGATGGATTCTTGGGACAGATAAAGCTGATTCCTATGACTGCTCCAATCTGCCTGCAAACAAAAAAACAAAAGTGTGACCATGCTATGAAATCAATAATAATAATAATCCAGTTATTGTGATCTATAAATGTGTAAAATTTAGTGTTCTGCAAAAGGTGTATGTAGACATGACGAGAACCCAAATAATGATGATCTCTGAGCCAAAAACAAATGTGTACTGGATGGGACAAATAGAGGAAGATGTGAGACAGGCAATTAATAGATTCAAGCACTGATCCCCCAAGGCAGGATTTCACTGAACGATGGAATATGATCCTCCAAAAAATGGAGACATAGAAAAGGAATGGCTAAAAGGAACTAAAAAGTTAAAAACTTAAAATGATCTCACAATAATAGGTAACAGGGAACAGCCATAAAAATAACAGAAAATTAGTTCATACAGAGATGGTTTAATGTAAATGATTCTGTGCCACATATATATATATATATATATATATATATATATATATATATATGCAGGGAAGAACTGGGAAACAGGATTTAAGACCAGTGATAAAAAAAGCTGCACAAGCTGCTCACTTAGAAGGCATAAGTTAAGCACTATTACCCTAAACAGTAGGCCAGATGATGAGATTTTTAGGAATGATTGGCTTGCGTAGTGACTTTAGCTTATGCTAAAAAAAACAGCCCCATTGAGAGATCTTTGTGACAAAAGATTCCCAAAACATTTGACCTTCGCACGAAGGGCATATTTGTTGCACCAATTTTTAAACATCCTTATCCTACATGAAAATGATTTTGACAATTGTACAAAGTCGGAATAAGGAAAATTAAACAACAAGGGTATTCCAAGGGACTCCATAGTTGTACGCAATGGTAGAAGAATTGTTGCGTACATGTGAGATCTATGCTATGACAAAAAGGAAAACAACACCAATAGGTCATATATCTGTACATGAAGGACCTTTCAAACACTTGGTGATGGATTATGTGGACCGATTTAGCCATTCAGTAGAAGCAATACTGTCAGCAGGTGACAGGGCAGGAACTGTAATTAAATTTTTGATGAGACATGTTTCCCAGATTTGATGGAATCCCATCAAAATAAGTTCAGAAATTGGATCACCTTTCATCCAAAAAAAAACTGTAAAACAAGTATAGCAACACTTAAGAATAAAGCAAAGACTAGGCTGCATTTAACCATCCTCAATCACAGGGACAAGATGAGGAACGAATGATCTCAAATCCAAGCTTTAAGATATGTGCAAGAATTAAATTGTTGTAATGAACAATAGCATGCAAGCAAACAGGAGCATGCATATAACATTGCATAAAATGCTTACTGTCTTATAAATGCTTACCTATGCCTGTACCATGCAGCAGAGGCAAAAAGTTCCCAATGATCAGGTGAAAAAGCTGGAGTCAAACATTACAGGGTAATAAAGTACAAAGGCTTGAGAAAACTATAGAAATAAAGTTAGCAAACCAAAATTTTAGCAAACCAAAATAAAATTAGAAAAAAAACTGCCATTTATAAATACAAATGCAAACCAAGAACCTGCATTGCAAATTGATGTAGGGAAAACTATATACACAGGAGCAGTTAATACATGTATAAAGTCAAATTATGCCTTACACCTCTCCATGTTTGCAAAGACAGATGGATTCTTGGGACAGATAAAGCTGATTCCTATGACTGCTCCAATCTGCCTGCAAACAAAAAAACAAAAGTGTGACCATGCTATGAAATCAATAATAATAATAATCCAGTTATTGTGATCTATAAATGTGTAAAATTTAGTGTTCTGCAAAAGGTGTATGTAGACATGACGAGAACCCAAATAATGATGATCTCTGAGCCAAAAACAAATGTGTACTGGATGGGACAAATAGAGGAAGATGTGAGACAGGCAATTAATAGATTCAAGCACTGATCCCCCAAGGCAGGATTTCACTGAACGATGGAATATGATCCTCCAAAAAATGGAGACATAGAAAAGGAATGGCTAAAAGGAACTAAAAAGTTAAAAACTTAAAATGATCTCACAATAATAGGTAACAGGGAACAGCCATAAAAATAACAGAAAATTAGTTCATACAGAGATGGTTTAATGTAAATGATTCTGTGCCACATATATATATATATATATATATATATATATATATATATATATGCAGGGAAGAACTGGGAAACAGGATTTAAGACCAGTGATAAAAAAAGCTGCACAAGCTGCTCACTTAGAAGGCATAAGTTAAGCACTATTACCCTAAACAGTAGGCCAGATGATGAGATTTTTAGGAATGATTGGCTTGCGTAGTGACTTTAGCTTATGCTAAAAAAAACAGCCCCATTGAGAGATCTTTGTGACAAAAGATTCCCAAAACATTTGACCTTCGCACGAAGGGCATATTTGTTGCACCAATTTTTAAACATCCTTATCCTACATGAAAATGATTTTGACAATTGTACAAAGTCGGAATAAGGAAAATTAAACAACAAGGGTATTCCAAGGGACTCCATAGTTGTACGCAATGGTAGAAGAATTGTTGCGTACATGTGAGATCTATGCTATGACAAAAGGAAAACAACACCAATAGGTCATATATCTGTACATGAAGGACCTTTCAAACACTTGGTGATGGATTATGTGGACCGATTTAGCCATTCAGTAGAAGCAATACTGTCAGCAGGTGACAGGGCAGGAACTGTAATTAAATTTTTGATGAGACATGTTTCCCAGATTTGATGGAATCCCATCAAAATAAGTTCAGAAATTGGATCACCTTTCATCCAAAAAAAACTGTAAAACAAGTATAGCAACACTTAAGAATAAAGCAAAGACTAGGCTGCATTTAACCATCCTCAATCACAGGGACAAGATGAGGAACGAATGATCTCAAATCCAAGCTTTAAGATATGTGCAAGAATTAAATTGTTGTAATGAACAATAGCATGCAAGCAAACAGGAGCATGCATATAACATTGCATAAAATGCTTACTGTCTTATAAATGCTTACCTATGCCTGTACCATGCAGCAGAGGCAAAAAGTTCCCAATGATCAGGTGAAAAAGCTGGAGTCAAACATTACAGGGTAATAAAGTACAAAGGCTTGAGAAAACTATAGAAATAAAGTTAGCAAACCAAAATTTTAGCAAACCAAAATAAAATTAGAAAAAAAACTGCCATTTATAAATACAAATGCAAACCAAGAACCTGCATTGCAAATTGATGTAGGGAAAACTATATACACAGGAGCAGTTAATACATGTATAAAGTCAAATTATGCCTTACACCTCTCCATGTTTGCAAAGACAGATGGATTCTTGGGACAGATAAAGCTGATTCCTATGACTGCTCCAATCTGCCTGCAAACAAAAAAACAAAAGTGTGACCATGCTATGAAATCAATAATAATAATAATCCAGTTATTGTGATCTATAAATGTGTAAAATTTAGTGTTCTGCAAAAGGTGTATGTAGACATGACGAGAACCCAAATAATGATGATCTCTGAGCCAAAAACAAATGTGTACTGGATGGGACAAATAGAGGAAGATGTGAGACAGGCAATTAATAGATTCAAGCACTGATCCCCCAAGGCAGGATTTCACTGAACGATGGAATATGATCCTCCAAAAAATGGAGACATAGAAAAGGAATGGCTAAAAGGAACTAAAAAGTTAAAAACTTAAAATGATCTCACAATAATAGGTAACAGGGAACAGCCATAAAAATAACAGAAAATTAGTTCATACAGAGATGGTTTAATGTAAATGATTCTGTGCCACATATATATATATATATATATATATATATATATATATATATATGCAGGGAAGAACTGGGAAACAGGATTTAAGACCAGTGATAAAAAAAGCTGCACAAGCTGCTCACTTAGAAGGCATAAGTTAAGCACTATTACCCTAAACAGTAGGCCAGATGATGAGATTTTTAGGAATGATTGGCTTGCGTAGTGACTTTAGCTTATGCTAAAAAAAACAGCCCCATTGAGAGATCTTTGTGACAAAAGATTCCCAAAACATTTGACCTTCGCACGAAGGGCATATTTGTTGCACCAATTTTTAAACATCCTTATCCTACATGAAAATGATTTTGACAATTGTACAAAGTCGGAATAAGGAAAATTAAACAACAAGGGTATTCCAAGGGACTCCATAGTTGTACGCAATGGTAGAAGAATTGTTGCGTACATGTGAGATCTATGCTATGACAAAAAGGAAAACAACACCAATAGGTCATATATCTGTACATGAAGGACCTTTCAAACACTTGGTGATGGATTATGTGGACCGATTTAGCCATTCAGTAGAAGCAATACTGTCAGCAGGTGACAGGGCAGGAACTGTAATTAAATTTTTGATGAGACATGTTTCCCAGATTTGATGGAATCCCATCAAAATAAGTTCAGAAATTGGATCACCTTTCATCCAAAAAAAACTGTAAAACAAGTATAGCAACACTTAAGAATAAAGCAAAGACTAGGCTGCATTTAACCATCCTCAATCACAGGGACAAGATGAGGAACGAATGATCTCAAATCCAAGCTTTAAGATATGTGCAAGAATTAAATTGTTGTAATGAACAATAGCATGCAAGCAAACAGGAGCATGCATATAACATTGCATAAAATGCTTACTGTCTTATAAATGCTTACCTATGCCTGTACCATGCAGCAGAGGCAAAAAGTTCCCAATGATCAGGTGAAAAAGCTGGAGTCAAACATTACAGGGTAATAAAGTACAAAGGCTTGAGAAAACTATAGAAATAAAGTTAGCAAACCAAAATTTTAGCAAACCAAAATAAAATTAGAAAAAAAAACTGCCATTTATAAATACAAATGCAAACCAAGAACCTGCATTGCAAATTGATGTAGGGAAAACTATATACACAGGAGCAGTTAATACATGTATAAAGTCAAATTATGCCTTACACCTCTCCATGTTTGCAAAGACAGATGGATTCTTGGGACAGATAAAGCTGATTCCTATGACTGCTCCAATCTGCCTGCAAACAAAAAAACAAAAGTGTGACCATGCTATGAAATCAATAATAATAATAATCCAGTTATTGTGATCTATAAATGTGTAAAATTTAGTGTTCTGCAAAAAGGTGTATGTAGACATGACGAGAACCCAAATAATGATGATCTCTGAGCCAAAAACAAATGTGTACTGGATGGGACAAATAGAGGAAGATGTGAGACAGGCAATTAATAGATTCAAGCACTGATCCCCCAAGGCAGGATTTCACTGAACGATGGAATATGATCCTCCAAAAAATGGAGACATAGAAAAGGAATGGCTAAAAGGAACTAAAAAGTTAAAAACTTAAAATGATCTCACAATAATAGGTAACAGGGAACAGCCATAAAAATAACAGAAAATTAGTTCATACAGAGATGGTTTAATGTAAATGATTCTGTGCCACACTATATATATATATATATATATATATATATATATATATAGCAGGGAAGAACTGGGAAACAGGATTTAAGACCAGTGATAAAAAAAGCTGCACAAGCTGCTCACTTAGAAGGCATAAGTTAAGCACTATTACCCTAAACAGTAGGCCAGATGATGAGATTTTTTAGGAATGATTGGCTTGCGTAGTGACTTTAGCTTATGCTAAAAAAAACAGCCCCATTGAGAGATCTTTGTGACAAAAGATTCCCAAAACATTTGACCTTCGCACGAAGGGCATATTTGTTGCACCAATTTTTAAACATCCTTATCCTACATGAAAATGATTTTGACAATTGTACAAAGTCGGAATAAGGAAAATTAAACAACAAGGGTATTCCAAGGGACTCCATAGTTGTACGCAATGGTAGAAGAATTGTTGCGTACATGTGAGATCTATGCTATGACAAAAGGAAAACAACACCAATAGGTCATATATCTGTACATGAAGGACCTTTCAAACACTTGGTGATGGATTATGTGGACCGATTTAGCCATTCAGTAGAAGCAATACTGTCAGCAGGTGACAGGGCAGGAACTGTAATTAAATTTTTGATGAGACATGTTTCCCAGATTTGATGGAATCCCATCAAAATAAGTTCAGAAATTGGATCACCTTTCATCCAAAAAAAACTGTAAAACAAGTATAGCAACACTTAAGAATAAAGCAAAGACTAGGCTGCATTTAACCATCCTCAATCACAGGGACAAGATGAGGAACGAATGATCTCAAATCCAAGCTTTAAGATATGTGCAAGAATTAAATTGTTGTAATGAACAATAGCATGCAAGCAAACAGGAGCATGCATATAACATTGCATAAAATGCTTACTGTCTTATAAATGCTTACCTATGCCTGTACCATGCAGCAGAGGCAAAAAGTTCCCAATGATCAGGTGAAAAAGCTGGAGTCAAACATTACAGGGTAATAAAGTACAAAGGCTTGAGAAAACTATAGAAATAAAGTTAGCAAACCAAAATTTTAGCAAACCAAAATAAAATTAGAAAAAAAACTGCCATTTATAAATACAAATGCAAACCAAGAACCTGCATTGCAAATTGATGTAGGGAAAACTATATACACAGGAGCAGTTAATACATGTATAAAGTCAAATTATGCCTTACACCTCTCCATGTTTGCAAAGACAGATGGATTCTTGGGACAGATAAAGCTGATTCCTATGACTGCTCCAATCTGCCTGCAAACAAAAAAAACAAAGTGTGACCATGCTATGAAATCAATAATAATAATAATCCAGTTATTGTGATCTATAAATGTGTAAAATTTAGTGTTCTGCAAAAAGGTGTATGTAGACATGACGAGAACCCAAATAATGATGATCTCTGAGCCAAAAACAAATGTGTACTGGATGGGACAAATAGAGGAAGATGTGAGACAGGCAATTAATAGATTCAAGCACTGATCCCCCAAGGCAGGATTTCACTGAACGATGGAATATGATCCTCCAAAAAATGGAGACATAGAAAAGGAATGGCTAAAAGGAACTAAAAAGTTAAAAACTTAAAATGATCTCACAATAATAGGTAACAGGGAACAGCCATAAAAATAACAGAAAATTAGTTCATACAGAGATGGTTTAATGTAAATGATTCTGTGCCACATTATATATATATATATATATATATATATATATGCAGGGAAGAACTGGGAAACAGGATTTAAGACCAGTGATAAAAAAAGCTGCACAAGCTGCTCACTTAGAAGGCATAAGTTAAGCACTATTACCCTAAACAGTAGGCCAGATGATGAGCTTTTTAGGAATGATTGGCTTGCGTAGTGACTTTAGCTTATGCTAAAAAAAACAGCCCCATTGAGAGATCTTTGTGACAAAAGATTCCCAAAACATTTGACCTTCGCACGAAGGGCATATTTGTTGCACCAATTTTTAAACATCCTTATCCTACATGAAAATGATTTTGACAATTGTACAAAGTCGGAATAAGGAAAATTAAACAACAAGGGTATTCCAAGGGACTCCATAGTTGTACGCAATGGTAGAAGAATTGTTGCGTACATGTGAGATCTATGCTATGACAAAAAGGAAAACAACACCAATAGGTCATATATCTGTACATGAAGGACCTTTCAAACACTTGGTGATGGATTATGTGGACCGATTTAGCCATTCAGTAGAAGCAATACTGTCAGCAGGTGACAGGGCAGGAACTGTAATTAAATTTTTGATGAGACATGTTTCCCAGATTTGATGGAATCCCATCAAAATAAGTTCAGAAATTGGATCACCTTTCATCCAAAAAAAACTGTAAAACAAGTATAGCAACACTTAAGAATAAAGCAAAGACTAGGCTGCATTTAACCATCCTCAATCACAGGGACAAGATGAGGAACGAATGATCTCAAATCCAAGCTTTAAGATATGTGCAAGAATTAAATTGTTGTAATGAACAATAGCATGCAAGCAAACAGGAGCATGCATATAACATTGCATAAAATGCTTACTGTCTTATAAATGCTTACCTATGCCTGTACCATGCAGCAGAGGCAAAAAGTTCCCAATGATCAGGTGAAAAAGCTGGAGTCAAACATTACAGGGTAATAAAGTACAAAGGCTTGAGAAAACTATAGAAATAAAGTTAGCAAACCAAAATTTTAGCAAACCAAAATAAAATTAGAAAAAAAACTGCCATTTATAAATACAAATGCAAACCAAGAACCTGCATTGCAAATTGATGTAGGGAAAACTATATACACAGGAGCAGTTAATACATGTATAAAGTCAAATTATGCCTTACACCTCTCCATGTTTGCAAAGACAGATGGATTCTTGGGACAGATAAAGCTGATTCCTATGACTGCTCCAATCTGCCTGCAAACAAAAAAACAAAAGTGTGACCATGCTATGAAATCAATAATAATAATAATCCAGTTATTGTGATCTATAAATGTGTAAAATTTAGTGTTCTGCAAAAAGGTGTATGTAGACATGACGAGAACCCAAATAATGATGATCTCTGAGCCAAAAACAAATGTGTACTGGATGGGACAAATAGAGGAAGATGTGAGACAGGCAATTAATAGATTCAAGCACTGATCCCCCAAGGCAGGATTTCACTGAACGATGGAATATGATCCTCCAAAAAATGGAGACATAGAAAAGGAATGGCTAAAAGGAACTAAAAAGTTAAAAACTTAAAATGATCTCACAATAATAGGTAACAGGGAACAGCCATAAAAATAACAGAAAATTAGTTCATACAGAGATGGTTTAATGTAAATGATTCTGTGCCACATTATATATATATATATATATATTATAGCAGGGAAGAACTGGGAAACAGGATTTAAGACCAGTGATAAAAAAAGCTGCACAAGCTGCTCACTTAGAAGGCATAAGTTAAGCACTATTACCCTAAACAGTAGGCCAGATGATGAGCTTTTTAGGAATGATTGGCTTGCGTAGTGACTTTAGCTTATGCTAAAAAAAACAGCCCCATTGAGAGATCTTTGTGACAAAAGATTCCCAAAACATTTGACCTTCGCACGAAGGGCATATTTGTTGCACCAATTTTTAAACATCCTTATCCTACATGAAAATGATTTTGACAATTGTACAAAGTCGGAATAAGGAAAATTAAACAACAAGGGTATTCCAAGGGACTCCATAGTTGTACGCAATGGTAGAAGAATTGTTGCGTACATGTGAGATCTATGCTATGACAAAAGGAAAACAACACCAATAGGTCATATATCTGTACATGAAGGACCTTTCAAACACTTGGTGATGGATTATGTGGACCGATTTAGCCATTCAGTAGAAGCAATACTGTCAGCAGGTGACAGGGCAGGAACTGTAATTAAATTTTTGATGAGACATGTTTCCCAGATTTGATGGAATCCCATCAAAATAAGTTCAGAAATTGGATCACCTTTCATCCAAAAAAAACTGTAAAACAAGTATAGCAACACTTAAGAATAAAGCAAAGACTAGGCTGCATTTAACCATCCTCAATCACAGGGACAAGATGAGGAACGAATGATCTCAAATCCAAGCTTTAAGATATGTGCAAGAATTAAATTGTTGTAATGAACAATAGCATGCAAGCAAACAGGAGCATGCATATAACATTGCATAAAATGCTTACTGTCTTATAAATGCTTACCTATGCCTGTACCATGCAGCAGAGGCAAAAAGTTCCCAATGATCAGGTGAAAAAGCTGGAGTCAAACATTACAGGGTAATAAAGTACAAAGGCTTGAGAAAACTATAGAAATAAAGTTAGCAAACCAAAATTTTAGCAAACCAAAATAAAATTAGAAAAAAAACTGCCATTTATAAATACAAATGCAAACCAAGAACCTGCATTGCAAATTGATGTAGGGAAAACTATATACACAGGAGCAGTTAATACATGTATAAAGTCAAATTATGCCTTACACCTCTCCATGTTTGCAAAGACAGATGGATTCTTGGGACAGATAAAGCTGATTCCTATGACTGCTCCAATCTGCCTGCAAACAAAAAAACAAAAGTGTGACCATGCTATGAAATCAATAATAATAATAATCCAGTTATTGTGATCTATAAATGTGTAAAATTTAGTGTTCTGCAAAAAGGTGTATGTAGACATGACGAGAACCCAAATAATGATGATCTCTGAGCCAAAAACAAATGTGTACTGGATGGGACAAATAGAGGAAGATGTGAGACAGGCAATTAATAGATTCAAGCACTGATCCCCCAAGGCAGGATTTCACTGAACGATGGAATATGATCCTCCAAAAAATGGAGACATAGAAAAGGAATGGCTAAAAGGAACTAAAAAGTTAAAAACTTAAAATGATCTCACAATAATAGGTAACAGGGAACAGCCATAAAAATAACAGAAAATTAGTTCATACAGAGATGGTTTAATGTAAATGATTCTGTGCCACATATATATATATATATATATATATATGCAGGGAAGAACTGGGAAACAGGATTTAAGACCAGTGATAAAAAAAGCTGCACAAGCTGCTCACTTAGAAGGCATAAGTTAAGCACTATTACCCTAAACAGTAGGCCAGATGATGAGCTTTTTAGGAATGATTGGCTTGCGTAGTGACTTTAGCTTATGCTAAAAAAAACAGCCCCATTGAGAGATCTTTGTGACAAAAGATTCCCAAAACATTTGACCTTCGCACGAAGGGCATATTTGTTGCACCAATTTTTAAACATCCTTATCCTACATGAAAATGATTTTGACAATTGTACAAAGTCGGAATAAGGAAAATTAAACAACAAGGGTATTCCAAGGGACTCCATAGTTGTACGCAATGGTAGAAGAATTGTTGCGTACATGTGAGATCTATGCTATGACAAAAGGAAAACAACACCAATAGGTCATATATCTGTACATGAAGGACCTTTCAAACACTTGGTGATGGATTATGTGGACCGATTTAGCCATTCAGTAGAAGCAATACTGTCAGCAGGTGACAGGGCAGGAACTGTAATTAAATTTTTGATGAGACATGTTTCCCAGATTTGATGGAATCCCATCAAAATAAGTTCAGAAATTGGATCACCTTTCATCCAAAAAAAACTGTAAAACAAGTATAGCAACACTTAAGAATAAAGCAAAGACTAGGCTGCATTTAACCATCCTCAATCACAGGGACAAGATGAGGAACGAATGATCTCAAATCCAAGCTTTAAGATATGTGCAAGAATTAAATTGTTGTAATGAACAATAGCATGCAAGCAAACAGGAGCATGCATATAACATTGCATAAAATGCTTACTGTCTTATAAATGCTTACCTATGCCTGTACCATGCAGCAGAGGCAAAAAGTTCCCAATGATCAGGTGAAAAAGCTGGAGTCAAACATTACAGGGTAATAAAGTACAAAGGCTTGAGAAAACTATAGAAATAAAGTTAGCAAACCAAAATTTTAGCAAACCAAAATAAAATTAGAAAAAAAACTGCCATTTATAAATACAAATGCAAACCAAGAACCTGCATTGCAAATTGATGTAGGGAAAACTATATACACAGGAGCAGTTAATACATGTATAAAGTCAAATTATGCCTTACACCTCTCCATGTTTGCAAAGACAGATGGATTCTTGGGACAGATAAAGCTGATTCCTATGACTGCTCCAATTTGCCTGCAAACAAAAAAACAAAAGTGTGACCATGCTATGAAATCAATAATAATAATAATCCAGTTATTGTGATCTATAAATGTGTAAAATTTAGTGTTCTGCAAAAAGGTGTATGTAGACATGACGAGAACCCAAATAATGATGATCTCTGAGCCAAAAACAAATGTGTACTGGATGGGACAAATAGAGGAAGATGTGAGACAGGCAATTAATAGATTCAAGCACTGATCCCCCAAGGCAGGATTTCACTGAACGATGGAATATGATCCTCCAAAAAATGGAGACATAGAAAAGGAATGGCTAAAAGGAACTAAAAAGTTAAAAACTTAAAATGATCTCACAATAATAGGTAACAGGGAACAGCCATAAAAATAACAGAAAATTAGTTCATACAGAGATGGTTTAATGTAAATGATTCTGTGCCACATATATATATATATATATATATATATGCAGGGAAGAACTGGGAAACAGGATTTAAGACCAGTGATAAAAAAAGCTGCACAAGCTGCTCACTTAGAAGGCATAAGTTAAGCACTATTACCCTAAACAGTAGGCCAGATGATGAGCTTTTTAGGAATGATTGGCTTGCGTAGTGACTTTAGCTTATGCTAAAAAAAACAGCCCCATTGAGAGATCTTTGTGACAAAAGATTCCCAAAACATTTGACCTTCGCACGAAGGGCATATTTGTTGCACCAATTTTTAAACATCCTTATCCTACATGAAAATGATTTTGACAATTGTACAAAGTCGGAATAAGGAAAATTAAACAACAAGGGTATTCCAAGGGACTCCATAGTTGTACGCAATGGTAGAAGAATTGTTGCGTACATGTGAGATCTATGCTATGACAAAAAGGAAAACAACACCAATAGGTCATATATCTGTACATGAAGGACCTTTCAAACACTTGGTGATGGATTATGTGGACCGATTTAGCCATTCAGTAGAAGCAATACTGTCAGCAGGTGACAGGGCAGGAACTGTAATTAAATTTTTGATGAGACATGTTTCCCAGATTTGATGGAATCCCATCAAAATAAGTTCAGAAATTGGATCACCTTTCATCCAAAAAAACTGTAAAACAAGTATAGCAACACTTAAGAATAAAGCAAAGACTAGGCTGCATTTAACCATCCTCAATCACAGGGACAAGATGAGGAACGAATGATCTCAAATCCAAGCTTTAAGATATGTGCAAGAATTAAATTGTTGTAATGAACAATAGCATGCAAGCAAACAGGAGCATGCATATAACTTGCATAAAATGCTTACCTATGCCTGTACCATGCAGCAGAGGCAAAAAGTTCCCAATGATCAGGTGAAAAAGCTGGAGTCAAACATTACAGGGTAATAAAGTACAAAGGCTTGAGAAAACTATAGAAATAAAGTTAGCAAACCAAAATTTACGAGCATGGATTACTAAATTAGGATTTTTTTTTGGTAATAATAACAATCTGATAATTAAGTCTATCTTTTACCTTCCGCAGTACCAACAGGGTAGCACACACTAATTCTGATTACTCATATTTGTCCCTTTCTCTTTACATGTCCTATACATGTCATTTTCTATTTCTAAAAGATGTTACAGCTGACCCAGCTCAAATTTATCCTGATATGATGAAGTGCTTCATAAATTTATGAAGTGCTTATGACAGTAAATCATTATTATGAAGTGCTTTGTTTTAAACAAAATAGTTTGTATAATGTATTGCAGCTTTAACGTGCTAGAGTAGATCTGGCGCTACTACTCAAATTAACAACCATATATTCTCGTTGCCCTCTTCTGATACTGACATACATAACACGCTTGAGATAAGTGCACCGACCTAGCTCTTGGCAAATCCTGACCACACACCGGACAACCACATAAAACAATAGTGGCCCATTAAAAAGAGCGCAAATGCTATTCTACAAATAACCAAAAATGCATGTATTCCTAAAGTAACCTGTCGACTGTTACAAAACATACTCAGCCATACCATGTAAGGAAAGAACGAGTCAACATGCCGATTAGATGTCAAAAAATGCAACAAAGAAATGAATGAAATCGGTGAGAGATGGCGTCCTTAAGTTTAGTTTTGTGCATAAGCCCAAAAAATACGTTGCAATTTAAAATCCTGGTTCGAAGCGGTGTTTTCCTTGAAAATGTCTATTTGTTAGAAAGGGAGCATATGTGAGTTCGACAGTGTCAACAGCATTTCAAAGAACAACCTAATAAGAACAATGTGCAAACCAAAAGATTGTTCGAAACGTTGTTTGGCTTGAAAAATAACTATTTGTTCGATTAGTGAGCTCAGCATTTCAATGTATGAAAGAACAACTTTAATAAGAACAATCTCGTTGCTATTGATGTCAATATTGTTAAATAACATAACACAGGCCCAAGACAAATATTTTGAGAGAAAGGGTTCAGGATACCGCATGAACTAAAAGTCGACTCCTGCTCTAGGAGCAAACGTAATTGTCCTCTCGTAACAAGTTAAACATATGATCTTTCTGAGGCATACGGGCATGAGTTTAACAAATCTTCTTGGCATTCCAAAGCATATAGTTACTTTGTAAACTGAATTTGCGAGGCAATGTGTTTGAGAGTGGTTGCAGTTTTGATGAGTTGTTCAGTGTATGAAAGAACAAATGGCCTGACAAACTTGTTTTTAATATATTAGTCCGAAGTTACGTTTAGCAGGTGTTTTGTGGCTTGTTCATATATTTGGGAGATAATGCGCTCTGCAAGCGATGATAATAATTTTGTGCAAGTCCGATGCAGGGACTTACACGAGCGTTTTCGAGCAGGAAAACATAAGATATGACATTTAGAGGTTGACTTTCCAAAACTTGTTCTTTATATTTGCTTGAAAATTTGAATTAGATGTAATTTCAGTGACGTTAGTGTTCCTCTTCAGGGAGGAATTTATCTTAAAGAGAACAACTTTTACAAGCTTCCCGCCCCTAAAGGAAATGAAACGTCAATTTTAATGCCAACGTCAAATAGGCATTAAAACAAGGCAAGTAACATTCTTAAGCGGAGCAAAATTTATCAGTGAGATAAAGCGTTTGCAAGAGAAGTTAATAACTTTGGGAAGTGGCGTAAAATACGAACGTATCGTTTTCGCATTCACATAATGCAAACTGGACTCAGTTTGCACTGCTGATGAGCCGTTCCATGTATAAGAAAAGATCGAGTCTAGGGTGTACATGCCGTTTAGGTGTTGTCGAATAGTGCAACAAAGAACTGAATGAAATCGGTGAGAGATGGCGTCCTTAAGTTTAGTTTTGTTCATCAGCCCAAAAATACGTTGCAATTTGAAATCCTGGTTCGAAACGTTGTTTGGCTTGAAAAATAACTATTTGTTCGATAAGTGAGCTCAGCATTTCAATGTATGAAAGAACAACAATCTCAACAACAATCTCGTTGCTATTGATGTCAGTATTGTTAAATAACATAACACAGGCCCAAGACAAATATTTTGAGAGAAAGGGTTCAGGATACCGCATGAACTAAAAGTCGACTCCTGCTCTAGGAGCAAACGTAATTGTCCTCTCTTAACAAGTTAAACATAACATGATCTTTCTGAGGCATACGGGCATGAGTTTAACAAATCTTCTTGGCATTCCAAAGCATATAGTTACTTTGTAAACTGAATTTGCGAGGCAATGTTTTTGAAAGTGGTTGCAGTTTTGAGTTGTTCAGTGTATGAAAGACCAAATGGCCTGACAAACTTGTTTTTAATATATTAGTCCGAATTTACGTTTTGTCGCTTATTCATATATTTGGGAGATAATGCGCTCTGCAAACGATGATAATAATTTTGTGCAAGTCCGATGCAGGGACTTACACGAGCGTTTTCGAGCAGGAAAACAAAAGATATGACATGTAGAGGTTGACTTTCCAAAACTCGTTCTTTATATTTGCTTGAAAATTTGAATTAGATGTAATTTCATTGACGTTAGTGTTCCTCTTCAGGGAGGAATTTATCTTAAAGAGAACAACTTTTACAAGCTTCCCGCCCCTAAAGGAAATGAAACGTCAATTTTAATGCCAACGTCAAATAGGCATTAAAACAAGGCAAGTAACATTCTTAAGCGGAGCAAAATTTATCAGTGAGATAAAGCGTTTGCAAGAGAAGTTAATAACTTTGGGAAGTGGCGTAAAATACGAACGTATCGTTTTCGCATTCACATAATGCAAACTGGACTCAGTTTGCACTGCTGATGAGCCGTTCCATGTATAAGAAAAGATCGAGTCTAGGGTGTACATGCCGTTTAGGTGTTGTCGAATAGTGCAACAAAGAACTGAATGAAATCGGTGAGAGATGGCGTCCTTAAGTTTAGTTTTGTTCATCAGCCCAAAAATACGTTGCAATTTGAAATCCTGGTTCGAAACGTTGTTTGGCTTGAAAAATAACTATTTGTTCGATAAGTGAGCTCAGCATTTCAATGTATGAAAGAACAACAATCTCGTTGCTATTGATGTCAGTATTGTTAAATAACATAACACAGGCCCAAGACAAATATTTTGAGAGAAAGGGTTCAGGATACCGCATGAACTAAAAGTCGACTCCTGCTCTAGGAGCAAACGTAATTGTCCTCTCGTAACAAGTTAAACATATGATCTTTCTGAGGCATACGGGCATGAGTTTAACAAATTTTCTTGGCATTCCAAAGCATATAGTTACTTTGTAAACTGAATTTGCGAGGCAATGTTTTTGAAAGTGGTTGCAGTTTTGAGTTGTTCAGTGTATGAAAGACCAAATGGCCTGACAAACTTGTTTTTAATATATTAGTCCGAATTTACGTTTAGCAGCTGTTTTGTCGCTTATTCATATATTTGGGAGATAATGCGCTCTGCAAACGATGATAATAATTTTGTGCAAGTCCGATGCAGGGACTTACACGAGCGTTTTCGAGCAGGAAAACAAAAGATATGACATGTAGAGGTTGACTTTCCAAAACTCGTTCTTTATATTTGCTTGAAAATTTGAATTAGATGTAATTTCAGTGACGTTAGTGTTCCTCTTCAGGGAGGAATTTATCTTAAAGAGAACAACTTTTACAAGCTTCCCGCCCCTAAAGGAAATGAAACGTCAATTTTAATGCCAACGTCAAATAGGCATTAAAACAAGGCAAGTAACATTCTTAAGCGGAGCAAAATTTATCAGTGAGATAAAGCGTTTGCAAGAGAAGTTAATAACTTTGGGAAGTGGCGTAAAATACGAACGTATCGTTTTCGCATTCACATAATGCAAACTGGACTCAGTTTGCACTGCTGATGAGCCGTTCCATGTATAAGAAAAGATCGAGTCTAGGGTGTACATGCCGTTTAGGTGTTGTCGAATAGTGCAACAAAGAACTGAATGAAATCGGTGAGAGATGGCGTCCTTAAGTTTAGTTTTGTTCATCAGCCCAAAAATACGTTGCAATTTGAAATCCTGGTTCGAAACGTTGTTTGGCTTGAAAAATAACTATTTGTTCGATAAGTGAGCTCAGCATTTCAATGTATGAAAGAACAACAATCTCGTTGCTATTGATGTCAGTATTGTTAAATAACATAACACAGGCCCAAGACAAATAGTTTGAGAGAAAGGGTTCAGGATACCGCATGAACTAAAAGTCGACTCCTGCTCTAGGAGCAAACGTAATTGTCCTCTCGTAACAAGTTAAACATATGATCTTTCTGAGGCATACGGGCATGAGTTTAACAAATCTTCTTGGCATTCCAAAGCATATAGTTACTTTGTAAACTGAATTTGCGAGGCAATGTTTTTGAAAGTGGTTGCAGTTTTGAGTTGTTCAGTGTATGAAAGACCAAATGCCCTGACAAACTTGTTTTTAATATATTAGTCCGAAGTTACGTTTAGCAGGTGTTTTGTCGCTTATTCATATATTTGGGAGATAATGCGCTCTGCAAACGATGATAATAATTTTGTGCAAGTCCGATGCAGGGACTTACACGAGCGTTTTCGAGCAGGAAAACAAAAGATATGACATGTAGAGGTTGACTTTCCAAAACTTGTTCTTTATATTTGCTTGAAAATTTGAATTAGATGTAATTTCAGTGACGTTAGTGGTCCTCTTCAGGGAGGAATTTATCTTAAAGAGAACAACTTTTACAAGCTTCCCGCCCCTAAAGGAAATGAAACGTCAATTTTAATGCCAACGTCAAATAGGCATTAAAACAAGGCAAGTAACATTCTTAAGCGGAGCAAAATTTATCAGTGAGATAAAGCGTTTGCAAGAGAAGATAATAACTTTGGGAAGTGGCGTAAAATACGAACGTATCGTTTTCGCATTCACATAATGCAAACTGGACTCAGTTTGCAACTGCTGATGAGCCGTTCCATGTATAAGAAAAGATCGAGTCTAGGGTGTACATGCCGTTTAGGTGTTGTCGAATAGTGCAACAAAGAACTGAATGAAATCGGTGAGAGATGGCGTCCTTAAGTTTAGTTTTGTTCATCAGCCCAAAAATACGTTGCAATTTGAAATCCTGGTTCGAAACGTTGTTTGGCTTGAAAAATAACTATTTGTTCGATAAGTGAGCTCAGCATTTCAATGTATGAAAGAACAACAATCTCGTTGCTATTGATGTCAGTATTGTTAAATAACATAACACAGGCCCAAGACAAATATTTTGAGAGAAAGGGTTCAGGATACCGCATGAACTAAAAGTCGACTCCTGCTCTAGGAGCAAACGTAATTGTCCTCTCGTAACAAGTTAAACATATGATCTTTCTGAGGCATACGGGCATGAGTTTAACAAATCTTCTTGGCATTCCAAAGCATATAGTTACTTTGTAAACTGAATTTGCGAGGCAATGTTTTTGAAAGTGGTTGCAGTTTTGAGTTGTTCAGTGTATGAAAGACCAAATGGCCTGACAAACTTGTTTTTAATATATTAGTCCGAATTTACGTTTAGCAGCTGTTTTGTCGCTTATTCATATATTTGGGAGATAATGCGCTCTGCAAACGATGATAATAATTTTGTGCAAGTCCGATGCAGGGACTTACACGAGCGTTTTCGAGCAGGAAAACAAAAGATATGACATGTAGAGGTTGACTTTCCAAAACTCGTTCTTTATATTTGCTTGAAAATTTGAATTAGATGTAATTTCATTGACGTTAGTGTTCCTCTTCAGGGAGGAATTTATCTTAAAGAGAACAACTTTTACAAGCTTCCCGCCCCTAAAGGAAATGAAACGTCAATTTTAATGCCAACGTCAAATAGGCATTAAAACAAGGCAAGTAACATTCTTAAGCGGAGCAAAATTTATCAGTGAGATAAAGCGTTTGCAAGAGAAGTTAATAACTTTGGGAAGTGGCGTAAAATACGAACGTATCGTTTTCGCATTCACATAATGCAAACTGGACTCAGTTTGCACTGCTGATGAGCCGTTCCATGTATAAGAAAAGATCGAGTCTAGGGTGTACATGCCGTTTAGGTGTTGTCGAATAGTGCAACAAAGAACTGAATGAAATCGGTGAGAGATGGCGTCCTTAAGTTTAGTTTTGTTCATCAGCCCAAAAATACGTTGCAATTTGAAATCCTGGTTCGAAACGTTGTTTGGCTTGAAAAATAACTATTTGTTCGATAAGTGAGCTCAGCATTTCAATGTATGAAAGAACAACAATCTCGTTGCTATTGATGTCAGTATTGTTAAATAACATAACACAGGCCCAAGACAAATATTTTGAGAGAAAGGGTTCAGGATACCGCATGAACTAAAAGTCGACTCCTGCTCTAGGAGCAAACGTAATTGTCCTCTCGTAACAAGTTAAACATATGATCTTTCTGAGGCATACGGGCATGAGTTTAACAAATCTTCTTGGCATTCCAAAGCATATAGTTACTTTGTAAACTGAATTTGCGAGGCAATGTTTTTGAAAGTGGTTGCAGTTTTGAGTTGTTCAGTGTATGAAAGACCAAATGGCCTGACAAACTTGTTTTTAATATATTAGTCCGAATTTACGTTTAGCAGCTGTTTTGTCGCTTATTCATATATTTGGGAGATAATGCGCTCTGCAAACGATGATAATAATTTTGTGCAAGTCCGATGCAGGGACTTACACGAGCGTTTTCGAGCAGGAAAACATAAGATTTGACTTTCCAAAACTTGTTCTTTATATTTGCTTGAAAATTTGAATTAGATGTAATTTCAGTGACGTTAGTGTTCCTCTTCAGGGAGGAATTTATCTTAAAGAGAACAACTTTTACAAGCTTCCCGCCCCTAAAGGAAATGAAACGTCAATTTTAATGCCAACGTCAAATAGGCATTAAAACAAGGCAAGTAACATTCTTAAGCGGAGCAAAATTTATCAGTGAGATAAAGCGTTTGCAAGAGAAGTTAATAACTTTGGGAAGTGGCGTAAAATACGAACGTATCGTTTTCGCATTCACATAATGCAAACTGGACTCAGTTTGCACTGCTGATGAGCCGTTCCATGTATAAGAAAAGATCGAGTCTAGGGTGTACATGCCGTTTAGGTGTTGTCGAATAGTGCAACAAAGAACTGAATGAAATCGGTGAGAGATGGCGTCCTTAAGTTTAGTTTTGTTCATCAGCCCAAAAATACGTTGCAATTTGAAATCCTGGTTCGAAACGTTGTTTGGCTTGAAAAATAACTATTTGTTCGATAAGTGAGCTCAGCATTTCAATGTATGAAAGAACAACTTTAATAAGAACAATCTCGTTGCTATTGATGTCAATATTGTTAAATAACATAACACAGGCCCAAGACAAATATTTTGAGAGAAAGGGTCAGGATACCGCATGAACTAAAAGTCGACTCCTGCTCTAGGAGCAAACGTAATTGTCCTCTCTTAACAAGTTAAACATAACATGATCTTTCTGAGGCATACGGGCATGAGTTTAACAAATCTTCTTGGCATTCCAAAGCATATAGTTACTTTGTAAACTGAATTTGCGAGGCAATGTGTTTGAGAGTGGTTGCAGTTTTGATGAGTTGTTCAGTGTATGAAAGAACAAATGGCCTGACAAACTTGTTTTTAATATATTAGTCCGAATTTACGTTTAGCAGCTGTTTTGTCGCTTATTCATATATTTGGGAGATAATGCGCTCTGCAAGCGATGATAATAATTTTGTGCAAGTCCGATGCAGGGACTTACACGAGCGTTTTCGAGCAGGAAAACATATGACATTTAGAGGTTGACTTTCCAAAACTTGTTCTTTATATTTGCTTGAAAATTTGAATTAGATGTAATTTCATTGACGTTAGTGTTCCTCTTCAGGGAGGAATTTATCTTAAAGAGAACAACTTTTACAAGCTTCCCGCCCCTAAAGGAAATGAAACGTCAATTTTAATGCCAACGTCAAATAGGCATTAAAACAAGGCAAGTAACATTCTTAAGCGGAGCAAAATTTATCAGTGAGATAAAGCGTTTGCAAGAGAAGTTAATAACTTTGGGAAGTGGCGTAAAATACGAACGTATCGTTTTCGCATTCACATAATGCAAACTGGACTCAGTTTGCACTGCTGATGAGCCGTTCCATGTATAAGAAAAGATCGAGTCTAGGGTGTACATGCCGTTTAGGTGTTGTCGAATAGTGCAACAAAGAACTGAATGAAATCGGTGAGAGATGGCGTCCTTAAGTTTAGTTTTGTTCATCAGCCCAAAAATACGTTGCAATTTGAAATCCTGGTTCGAAACGTTGTTTGGCTTGAAAAATAACTATTTGTTCGATAAGTGAGCTCAGCATTTCAATGTATGAAAGAACAACAATCTCGTTGCTATTGATGTCAGTATTGTTAAATAACATAACACAGGCCCAAGACAAATATTTTGAGAGAAAGGGTTCAGGATACCGCATGAACTAAAAGTCGACTCCTGCTCTAGGAGCAAACGTAATTGTCCTCTCGTAACAAGTTAAACATATGATCTTTCTGAGGCATACGGGCATGAGTTTAACAAATCTTCTTGGCATTCCAAAGCATATAGTTACTTTGTAAACTGAATTTGCGAGGCAATGTTTTTGAAAGTGGTTGCAGTTTTGAGTTGTTCAGTGTATGAAAGACCAAATGGCCTGACAAACTTGTTTTTAATATATTAGTCCGAATTTACGTTTAGCAGCTGTTTTGTCGCTTATTCATATATTTGGGAGATAATGCGCTCTGCAAACGATGATAATAATTTTGTGCAAGTCCGATGCAGGGACTTACACGAGCGTTTTCGAGCAGGAAAACAAAAGATATGACATGTAGAGGTTGACTTTCCAAAACTCGTTCTTTATATTTTGCTTGAAAATTTGAATTAGATTTAATTTCATTGACGTTAGTGTTCCTCTTCAGGGAGGAATTTATCTTAAAGAGAAAAACTTTATAAGCTTCCCGCCTCTATAGGAAATGAAACGTCAATTTTAATGCCAACGTCAAATAGGCATTAAAACAAGGCAAGTAACATTCTTAAGCGGAGCAAAATTTATCAGTGAGATAAAGCGTTTGCAAGAGAAGTTAATAACTTTGGGAAGTGGCGTAAAATACGAACGTATCGTTTTCGCATTCACATAATGCAAACTGGACTCAGTTTGCACTGCTGATGAGCCGTTCCATGTATAAGAAAAGATCGAGTCTAGGGTGTACATGCCGTTTAGGTGTTGTCGAATAGTGCAACAAAGAACAGAATGAAATCGGTGAGAGATGGCGTCCTTAAGTTTAGTTTTGTTCATCAGCCCAAAAATACGTTGCAATTTGAAATCCTGGTTCGAAACGTTGTTTGGCTTGAAAAATAACTATTTGTTCGATAAGTGAGCTCAGCATTTCAATGTATGAAAGAACAACAATCTCGTTGCTATTGATGTCAATATTGTTAAATAACATAACACAGGCCCAAGACAAATATTTTGAGAGAAAGGGTTCAGGATACCGCATGAACTAAAAGTCGACTCCTGCTCTAGGAGCAAACGTAATTGTCCTCTCGTAACAAGTTAAACATATGATCTTTCTGAGGCATACGGGCATGAGTTTAACAAATCTTCTTGGCATTCCAAAGCATATAGTTACTTTGTAAACTGAATTTGCGAGGCAATGTTTTTGAAAGTGGTTGCAGTTTTGATGGTTGTTCAGTGTATGAAAGACCAAATGGCCTGACAAACTTGTTTTTAATATATTAGTCCGAATTTACGTTTAGCAGCTGTTTTGTCGCTTATTCATATATTTGGGAGATAATGCGCTCTGCAAACGATGATAATAATTTTGTGCAAGTCCGATGCAGGGACTTACACGAGCGTTTTCGAGCAGGAAAACAAAAGATATGACATGTAGAGGTTGACTTTCCAAAACTCGTTCTTTATATTTTGCTTGAAAATTTGAATTAGATTTAATTTCATTGACGTTAGTGTTCCTCTTCAGGGAGGAATTTATCTTAAAGAGAAAAACTTTATAAGCTTCCCGCCTCTATAGGAAATGAAACGTCAATTTTAATGCCAACGTCAAATAGGCATTAAAACAAGGCAAGTAACATTCTTAAGCAGAGCAAAATTAATCAGTGAGATAAAGCGTTTGCAAGAGAAGTTAATAACTTTGGGAAGTGGCGTAAAATACGAACGTATCGTTTTCGCATTCACATAATGCAAACTGGACTCAGTTTGCACTGCTGATGAGCCGTTCCATGTATAAGAAAAGATCGAGTCTAGGGTGTACATGCCGTTTAGGTGTTGTCGAATAGTGCAACAAAGAACAGAATGAAATCGGTGAGAGATGGCGTCCTTAAGTTTAGTTTTGTTCATCAGCCCAAAAATACGTTGCAATTTGAAATCCTGGTTCGAAACGTTGTTTGGCTTGAAAAATAACTATTTGTTCGATAAGTGAGCTCAGCATTTCAATGTATGAAAGAACAACAATCTCGTTGCTATTGATGTCAATATTGTTAAATAACATAACACAGGCCCAAGACAAATATTTTGAGAGAAAGGGTTCAGGATACCGCATGAACTAAAAGTCGACTCCTGCTCTAGGAGCAAACGGAATTGTCCTCTCGTAACAAGTTAAACATATGATCTTTCTGAGGCATACGGGCATGAGTTTAACAAATCTTCTTGGCATTCCAAAGCATATAGTTACTTTGTAAACTGAATTTGCGAGGCAATGTGTTTGAGAGTGGTTGCAGTTTTGATGAGTTGTTCAGTGTATGAAAGAACAAATGGCCTGACAAACTTGTTTTTAATATATTAGTCCGAAGTTACGTTTAGCAGCTGTTTTGTCGCTTATTCATATATTTGGGAGATAATGCGCTCTGCAAGCGATGATAATAATTTTGTGCAAGTCCGATGCAGGGACTTACACGAGCGTTTTCGAGCAGGAAAACATAAGATATGACATTTAGAGGTTGACTTTCCAAAACTTGTTCTTTATATTTGCTTGAAAATTTGAATTAGATGTAATTTCAGTGACGTTAGTGTTCCTCTTCAGGGAGGAATTTATCTTAAAGAGAACAACTTTTACAAGCTTCCCGCCCCTAAAGGAAATGAAACGTCAATTTTAATGCCAACGTCAAATAGGCATTAAAACAAGGCAAGTAACATTCTTAAGCGGAGCAAAATTTATCAGTGAGATAAAGCGTTTGCAAGAGAAGTTAATAACTTTGGGAAGTGGCGTAAAATACGAACGTATCGTTTTCCCATTCACATAATGCAAACTGGACTCAGTTTGCACTGCTGATGAGCCGTTCCATGTATAAGAAAAGATCGAGTCTAGGGTGTACATGCCGTTTAGGTGTTGTCGAATAGTGCAATAAAGAACTGAATGAAATCGGTGAGAGATGGCGTCCTTAAGTTTAGTTTTGTTCATCAGCCCAAAAATACGTTGCAATTTGAAATCCTGGTTCGAAACGTTGTTTGGCTTGAAAAATAACTATTTGTTCGATAAGTGAGCTCAGCATTTCAATGTATGAAAGAACAACAATCTCGTTGCTATTGATGTCAATATTGTTAAATAACATAACACAGGCCCAAGACAAATATTTTGAGAGAAAGGGTTCAGGATACCGCATGAACTACAAGTCGACTCCTGCTCTAGGAGCAAACGTAATTGTCCTCTCGTAACAAGTTAAACATATGATCTTTCTGAGGCATACGGGCATGAGTTTAACAAATCTTCTTGGCATTCCAAAGCATATAGTTACTTTGTAAACTGAATTTGCGAGGCAATGTGTTTGAAAGTGGTTGCAGTTTTGATGAGTTGTTCAGTGTATGAAAGACCAAATGCCCTGACAAACTTGTTTTTAATATATTAGTCCGAAGTTACGTTTAGCAGGTGTTTTGTCGCTTATTCATATATTTGGGAGATAATGCGCTCTGCAAGCGATGATAATTTTGTGCAAGTCCGATGCAGGGACTTACACGAGCGTTTTCGAGTAGGAAAACAAATGATATGACATGTAGAGGTTGACTTTCCAAAACTTGTTCTTTATATTTGCTTGAAAATTTGAATTAGATGTAATTTCAGTGACGTTAGTGTTCCTCTTCAGGGAGGAATTTATCTTAAAGAGAACAACTTTTACAAGCTTCCCGCCCCTAAAGGAAATGAAACGTCAATTTTAATGCCAACGTCAAATAGGCATTAAAACAAGGCAAGTAACATTCTTAAGCAGAACAATATCAGAATGCAATATTTATCAGTGAGATAAAGCGTTTGCAAGAGAAGTTAATAACTTTGGGAAGTGGCGTAAAATACGAACGTATCGTTTTCGCATTCACATTATGCAAACTGAGTCCAGTTTGCATTATGTGAATGCGAAAACGATACGTTATGCTGATGAGCCGTTCCATGTATAAGAAAAGATCGAGTCTAGGGTGTACATGCCGTTTAGGTGTTGTCGAATAGTGCAACAAAGAACTGAATGAAATCGGTGAGAGATGGCGTCCTTAAGTTTAGTTTTGTTCATCAGCCCAAAAATACGTTGCAATTTGAAATCCTGGTTCGAAACGTTGTTTGGCTTGAAAAATAACTATTTGTTCGATAAGTGAGCTCAGCATTTCAATGTATGAAAGAACAACAATCTCGTTGCTATTGATGTCAGTATTGTTAAATAACATAACACAGGCCCAAGACAAATATTTTGAGAGAAAGGGTTCAGGATACCGCATGAACTAAAAGTCGACTCCTGCTCTAGGAGCAAACGTAATTGTCCTCTCGTAACAAGTTAAACATATGATCTTTCTGAGGCATACGGGCATGAGTTTAACAAATCTTCTTGGCATTCCAAAGCATATAGTTACTTTGTAAACTGAATTTGCGAGGCAATGTGTTTGAAAGTGGTTGCAGTTTTGATGAGTTGTTCAGTGTATGAAAGAACAAATGGCCTGACAAACTTGTTTTTAATATATTAGTCCGAAGTTACGTTTAGCAGCTGTTTTGTCGCTTATTCATATATTTGGGAGATAATGCGCTCTGCAAACGATGATAATAATTTTGTGCAAGTCCGATGCAGGGACTTACACGAGCGTTTTCGAGCAGGAAAACATAACATATGACATGTAGAGGTTGACTTTCCAAAACTTGTTCTTTATATTTGCTTGAAAATTTGAATTAGATGTAATTTCAGTGACGTTAGTGTTCCTCTTCAGGGAGGAATTTATCTTAAAGAGAACAACTTTTACAAGCTTCCCGCCCCTAAAGGAAATGAAACGTCAATTTTAATGCCAACGTCAAATAGGCATTAAAACAAGGCAAGTAACATTCTTAATCGGAGCTAAATTAATCAGTGAGATAAAGCGTTTGCAAGAGAAGATAATAACTTTGGGAAGTGGCGTAAAATACGAACGTATCGTTTTCGCATTCACATAATGCAAACTGGACTCAGTTTGCAACTGCTGATGAGCCGTTCCATGTATAAGAAAAGATCGAGTCTAGGGTGTACATGCCGTTTAGGTGTTGTCGAATAGTGCAGCAAAGAACTGAATGAAATCGGTGAGAGATGGCGTCCTTAAGTTTAGTTTTGTTCATCAGCCCAAAAATACGTTGCAATTTGAAATCCTGGTTCGAAACGTTGTTTGGCTTGAAAAATAACTATTTGTTCGATAAGTGAGCTCAGCATTTCAATGTATGAAAGAACAACAATCTCGTTGCTATTGATGTCAGTATTGTTAAATAACATAACACAGGCCCAAGACAAATATTTTGAGAGAAAGGGTTCAGGATACCGCATGAACTAAAAGTCGACTCCTGCTCTAGGAGCAAACGTAATTGTCCTCTCGTAACAAGTTAAACATATGATCTTTCTGAGGCATACGGGCATGAGTTTAACAAATCTTCTTGGCATTCCAAAGCATATAGTTACTTTGTAAACTGAATTTGCGAGGCAATGTGTTTGAGAGTGGTTGCAGTTTTGATGAGTTGTTCAGTGTATGAAAGACCAAATGGCCTGACAAACTTGTTTTTAATATATTAGTCCGAAGTTACGTTTTGTCGCTTATTCATATATTTGGGAGATAATGCGCTCTGCAAACGATGATAATAATTTTGTGCAAGTCCGATGCAGGGACTTACACGAGCGTTTTCGAGCTGGAAAACAAAAGATATGACATGTAGAGGTTGACTTTCCAAAACTCGTTCTTTATATTTGCTTGAAAATTTGAATTAGATGTAATTTCATTGACGTTAGTGGTCCTCTTCAGGGAGGAATTTATCTTAAAGAGAACAACTTTTACAAGCTTCCCGCCTCTATAGGAAATGAAACGTCAATTTTAATGCCAACGTCAAATAGGCATTAAAACAAGGCAAGTAACATTCTTAAGCAGAGCAAAATTAATCAGTGAGATAAAGCGTTTGCAAGAGAAGTTAATAACTTTGGGAAGTGGCGTAAAATACGAACGTATCGTTTTCGCATTCACATAATGCAAACTGGACACAGTTTGCACTGCGGATGAGCCGTTCCATGTATAAGTAAAGATCGAGTCTAGGGTGTACATGCCGTTTAGGTGTTTTCGAATAGTGCAACAAAGAACTGAATGAAATCGGTGAGAGATGGCGTCCTTAAGTTTAGTTTTGTTCATCAGCCCAAAAATACGTTGCAATTTGAAATCCTGGTTCGAAACGTTGTTTGGCTTGAAAAATAACTATTTGTTCGATAAGTGAGCTCAGCATTTCAATGTATGAAAGAACAACAATCTCGTTGCTATTGATGTCAGTATTGTTAAATAACATAACACAGGCCCAAGACAAATATTTTGAGAGAAAGGGTTCAGGATACCGCATGAACTAAAAGTCGACTCCTGCTCTAGGAGCAAACGTAATTGTCCTCTCGTAACAAGTTAAACATATGATCTTTCTGAGGCATACGGGCATGAGTTTAACAAATCTTCTTGGCATTCCAAAGCATATAGTTACTTTGTAAACTGAATTTGCGAGGCAATGTGTTTGAGAGTGGTTGCAGTTTTGATGAGTTGTTCAGTGTATGAAAGACCAAATGGCCTGACAAACTTGTTTTTAATATATTAGTCCGAAGTTACGTTTAGCAGGTGTTTTGTCGCTTATTCATATATTTGGGAGATAATGCGCTCTGCAAGCGATGATAATTTTGTGCAAGTCCGATGCAGGGACTTACACGAGCGTTTTCGAGTAGGAAAACAAATGATATGACATGTAGAGGTTGACTTTCCAAAACTCGTTCTTTATATTTGCTTGAAAATTTGAATTAGATGTAATTTCATTGACGTTAGTGGTCCTCTTCAGGGAGGAATTTATCTTAAAGAGAACAACTTTTACAAGCTTCCCGCCCCTAAAGGAAATGAAACGTCAATTTTAATGCCAACGTCAAATAGGCATTAAAACAAGGCAAGTAACATTCTTAAGCGGAGCAAAATTTATCAGTGAGATAAAGCGTTTGCAAGAGAAGATAATAACTTTGGGAAGTGGCGTAAAATACGAACGTATCGTTTTCGCATTCACATAATGCAAACTGGACTCAGTTTGCAACTGCTGATGAGCCGTTCCATGTATAAGAAAAGATCGAGTCTAGGGTGTACATGCCGTTTAGGTGTTGTCGAATAGTGCAACAAAGAACTGAATGAAATCGGTGAGAGATGGCGTCCTTAAGTTTAGTTTTGTTCATCAGCCCAAAAATACGTTGCAATTTGAAATCCTGGTTCGAAACGTTGTTTGGCTTGAAAAATAACTATTTGTTCGATAAGTGAGCTCAGCATTTCAATGTATGAAAGAACAACTTTAATAAGAACAATCTCGTTGCTATTGATGTCAGTATTGTTAAATAACATAACACAGGCCCAAGACAAATATTTTGAGAGAAAGGGTTCAGGATACCGCATGAACTAAAAGTCGACTCCTGCTCTAGGAGCAAACGTAATTGTCCTCTCGTAACAAGTTAAACATATGATCTTTCTGAGGCATACGGGCATGAGTTTAACAAATCTTCTTGGCATTCCAAAGCATATAGTTACTTTGTAAACTGAATTTGCGAGGCAATGTGTTTGAAAGTGGTTGCAGTTTTGATGAGTTGTTCAGTGTATGAAAGAACAAATGGCCTGACAAACGTGGTTTAATATATTTGTCTAGTTAATAGTTCTCTTGTTGCCCGTACACATATTGAAAAAATGAAAAAGAACCATATTTCGTGTTAAATAGGTTGTTTTTGAATGTCGATGCTTGATAGAAGCTATTTTATGTAATTTTTATTTTAGGGCTATAATTTATTGTACAGCCTAATAGACCTGGTTTAAAAGACTAAAAAGACCTAATAAAAATGTAACCGGTCTACATTTATTGGAAACGCTAAATTCTCTTAATATTGCCAATAACTGATGTTTTTGACAATAGGCTATTTCTGGCTCAGAGCAGTTGAGAGACATCTCTGTAACGACTTTGCTCTGGCTATCGACTATACATGATCACCTTTCGACGCAACCCAGCATGGGGTTATCGCGGCCATGGTGCCAGCTGTTCCTTTGCGCCACCTGGTGGAGATTTCGCTAATGAGTTTTCATGACTGCATACTGTATGACTTGGAATGTCATGCACGATCATTTTGATTCATTTTCGACATTTTGGGTAGTTTTGATGCCATGAGGCTTTGCAGTAATCATAAATATAGACTAATAATGATCAAGACTTGTCACAGCACTCACTGGTAAATCGCTTTGGATAAAAGCATCTGCTAAATGATTAAAATGTAAATGTATAAACTGTTAAAAAGAAAAAATGTGCATGTACGTTTTCAGTTTATTCAGGTGAGATGCAAAAGCTCCGACATAAAGTGGCTACATATTAGGTAGCTAGACCTTAGAGAGATTTTTCACACAAAACAAGCAGTAGCTTAAAAGATGTCATGCGCTTGCCTGTCTACAGATTTAGAGGCATTTACATTTTAAAAACACAATGACAGCTTAAAAAGACTTCAGTCACATGAATAACTGTAAATACATAAAGCAATAGGATACGGTACATTTCATTATCTGTGCTTCTCATCCGCTACTCGCTGTCTAAAGATAGCGCAGCTTCACCATACAGATTTAACTACACACAGCTTATTAAAACAGCCTGGGTGCTGATTAATATTTGTGAAATAAATATTTCTATTTTCTGTTTCGATCTAGGACCTGCCCTGTACAGCAGCAGAAGACTATTATTATTTTGCTAAACAGATGTTGACCTCACGGGCTTAGATTTGGTTGACCAATCGGCAGAAAGGGGCGTGTCATGACTGCCCACATATGGAAAATGAATTTTGAAGTGGTTTATCCGTTTCCTACCAGTGAACCAAAAACGAGCCAAAATCATAAGCTTATTTCATTTCATACTGGAAAACAAACTATCAAAACATTCACGGACCCTACACGTAGTTTCTTGCCGTTTTAATTTTCAATGTGTACTTTTCATGTTGAGAATAATCTTCAATTGTAAAACGCATTTGCTTACTATAGTACTATATTATATAGTCGGTCTGGTTCAAAATATAAATCAGACACAAAATAAATCCGTGAATCAAAATGTAAAAAATAAGTCCGTGTATCTTCCGTTCATATCTAATCCTTCCCCTATTTATATGCCTGTAGCTTAATCCTGACCAAACGACATCAACCAGAAGAGAACATGAAAACTGAATGCCAACCAACCATGCATTCCTAAGGCCTGCTGAAAACCAGAGTCAAATAAGCCCACCCACACATCTCTACATGTTCTATGACATGGCTTATTAATTTCATTACATGGTTGTTAGGGTATGGTGAATGGTTACTGGAGTGTAGCTAGACAGTCTAACAGGGAAAATAACTAATAGATGGATGTATGTCTGAATCAACAGAGCCAATACTCATGTCTCTGGTGCTGAGATATGGCTAATTTATGTTGGTGCTAGGGTGCTCTAAATAGTTGCTAGGGCATGACTAGACCAGTAGATGGCACTGTGATGAAACTGTACATGCTCTCTCAGGTCATACCTACCAAGATTCATCTCAATACAGAACAGTTTCAATACAAAATACAGCCTCATATCTATTTTGGTGTGCTTGCCCATGAAATGTGTTGATGTGGTTTACGAAACGTAAAGAGGTGGTCATACTGGTTTGCTTCAACCTTGTATTTGTTTCTCATTGTGGGTTCCTTGCCATACTCTGTACACAGTTATCTAAATAGAAACACTGGATCTGCCATTCATGGTTACCCAATTGGTTAGCTCGCTGACATATTGTTATTTTCCATATGTAGCAATTCGGTTTGGTAATCCCAAACTGAATTGGCCATTTCCATGATACAGTTTCCCTTTGATAAACCTGTGTCTTTCCCTTGATAGTTATATCCATAATCTGGGTGGTTCCTTCTATGGTTGTTCACTACTTTTAGCCATAATTTGATGTGGTACTTCCTATATGTGGTATCTCCACATATAACCTCCCCTTAGGTAAGTTGTGGTCTTCACAGTGTCTTCTCCTTTTGATCAGAATTTTTACTGTTCCAACACATTTGATCAGCTGAGTTTCTACTATCAGTTTTATAATGGCACCCTTTTGGTATATTTAGCTTCTCACTTTCAGTGAAGGTTATGGATATGGATTCTGTGACAATTTGCTCAGGCACGCTATGTCCATAGCGCAGTTCAGCCATTGTGGCTCTTAGTATAGGAACAACCCTAGCGACCCTCTTAGTATAGGGACTCCCCAGGATTGAGCCCTGTAGAAATTACAGCTTTTTGTATTCACTAGCGAATTACTAAGCCACAAGTTTTTTAGTTTCTGCCCAAAGAACAAATATAATAGTATAAGTATCATGGTGTGATGGAAGGATGCTGCAAAACTGTCATGGGACAGAGGTGACATATATGCACCCCTGCGTGATCGTTGGTTGGATTACATGACTGTGCTCCTCCAGCATAGGCACAGAGGTTAGGCCAAAAAAGCATGAGATCAAATTTTGCCTTTAGTTTACAGTCAGTAATTTCGAAATCTTAGTACAGTAAGATGCTTAAGGGCATCTTAATGGTTTGCATTAGGCACTGATTTAATGCAAGACTAGCTCTGGCATGTAAGTATAGTCAACTGTTCCAAACTGTTGATGATTTAGAAGAAATAAGATGTGCCCCACAGCGACCCATGTCACTTTATTAGTATATTAATAATATGTTGCTTTATTATGTCAAATAACCCGACTAAATTGTTTTGTACTAGGTCTTGTTCTTGACCCAAGACAAGCGCTCCATGGGGTTTATTGGGTGATAGAGGGCCAGATTCTCTCCATTCCTATTCGGCACACCATCATATATGCCTCCCATACTCCATCATGAGTTGTCCATGTGATACAAATGTGGTGATATTTACCCTTATTGGTAAATTTGCAACCTGTTTAACAAGCACTGAAACACTTTCTATAAGCACACATTCTTTAAGGATCATGCTGATCATTATATCATTGTTTCTGACATTTAAATTATTAATAAGGATCTTCATTTTGTGGGAACAAGTTCATTGGCTTATCTGGAAACAGCAAAGGAAAAAGGTACATTCTGGTAGACTTTTCCTTACTTTCACATACATGTAATTTGTTGTATTATTTACATCACACGTGAATACTGGACCGCTAATGAAATCAGATACTCTCTGACCTTTCTCCAGGTCATTGATTCTCTGATGTAAAGCAGTAAAGCCTAAATCCACTTTTTTATTCCGCTGATCAGTCCTTTGTCCTGGCTTGCCATCCTCCAAAGGGTTAATCTGGGAAAGCACCTTCATGACATTGATTTTATTCTGCAGCAGATCTGTTCACAAGAGCCGTTGTTCTTGCTGTACTGCTATGGGAAAACATGAGCTTATACTTAGACATACTTATACAGACAAATACAGTCATAAAAAAACTTTTAACAAGACTAAACTATTTCAGGCTTAGTACAGTCTGCAAGGAACACATGAGAGAGTGAACAGTCCGAGAGGACAGTGGAATGAGAGGTGTCTTTGATAATGCTTCTCACCATCCATAGACAGCATTGGTGATGAATGCCCTTGAAGGAGGGTAGCTGAACACCAGCAACTGATTGAGCAGTTTTCACAACCCACTGGGGGCCTTTGGTCTGAGACAGTGCAGTAACCATACCACACTGTGATGCAGTTTGTTAGGATAATAGTGTAGTTGTAAAAGTTTAGCAGGATCTGGGGGGACTGGTGAGACATCATTACAATAGTGTGTAAGTCCTAAAAATAAATTGTACAGAATTAACACAGAATTAACAGAATTAACAAGTCAAACATTGGGTGAAGAATAACTGATTGTTGTAGGCACAATCATTTAAAATAGTAATTAAAACTTGACTGTACATTAAATGGTTTTAAAGAACATATTCCACATTTTATTTATTTAATAGAACTAATTCTATCATATTAATTGTCAGCATTTATTTAATCAACAATGTGTCTGATATACTGGAATTATATATCCTTGTATATCTGTTGCTATGCTGTTAATGTTTATCAAGCAATAGTAGTTTAGACTAGCTGCTGAGTGCTTAAATACATACACACAGACCTGCATGAAAAACAACAAGCACTGTTTACTTATTTGCATCTTTGTTCTATTGTATTGTCACTAGTTCTTGTTTTATTACTAACTATTTGTCTTTAATATTTGCTTAACAGTGTGTTGCAGTGAGGTGTTGCTCCAAGAAAAATAACTAGTAGCAAAAACATAATATTTTCATAATATTGTAATAACAATGACTATATATTCTCGCTGAACTAACCAACCTGGAGTTAATGGTTTTAAATGACCCGTTGTAGGTTTTGAACCTAAAACCCTTTAGCATTTACATTACACTTAAATAAATTTCATATATATAGTTAGATATATAATATTGTGGTGCATGAGTGTAATCGACATCGATTTTAACAACATTAATCAAATGATTGACAGATCTTGAAATGTACAGTAGAAATGACCAGACGCTTTACTGTCTTAAAAGTTCAGAAAATGATAAAATTATAACATCAAAATATTGTACAGTTGATCAATGCTGTATGTTGACGGTTGTAATATTTACCATAGAATCTAGCAAAAAAATAAAATCTAGATTTTTTCAGAACGCTTGACCGCTTCACGATTTCGATTTTTTTAAAAATGTTTTACTAGCCAGAATAAAACAGAACTACAAGATTGAAATAACTCTCTTTATTAGTAACTTTGAAAAACCATCTGGTTAAGAAAAGTGGTATTTTTGTATTGCAAAGTTATGAATGAAAAGATATGAATAAAATATAAAAGCAAACAAATAGAAATACCACATCTTAACCAATGTAAACATTCCGTTATCTCAGTCAACTCAACATGTCAAGTAAAACATTAAACGTGGAAATGTGTGCACTATGTAAAAACAACGAATATAAAAGTTTCACTTACCCTCAGTTAAGTGAACTGCTCCAACTTTGTTTTGACATCGGAAAACCATAATTTGAATAAAATGTCCCGGCGGGTATATGATGATAAATCAACCTCATTTCAAAATTGAATAGATATTTTATTTTCAACCTTTTAACGTTCTGATGAACCGACCAAATAGTGAATGTTGATTCAACATCGGAATCTGACGACTGATTCTGACCTTTACAACTAAAAACAAACGTTAAATCGACTTCAGCTATCTGGGGAGTTATAAGCTTATCACCTGACAGCCCTATACGCTAAGGCTATGTAGTCAACTGGATACAGAATACAGAATTGATAAAAAGTCGTTCATTTTTTTGTCATGTGACGTGACAGCCGTATTGGATACAAAAAAATTGTTAATTCCCACCATTCCTTACAAGCGCATAGTTAGTTTTATATTTTTTACTCTTACAGTTAGGTTACATAACTAACAATATACACATAATAAACACATGATTTATGTTGTTTGTGTTATTACTGAATAAAAAATGTTTAACCATTCAGTATAGGAAATAGAAATGTGGTGTTACTTAGAATTTATGTATATGCTAACTAGTCCATAAATAAATCACCTTAAAAGTTTACAAGTTGTTTTTAACTTATTTTTAACTAAAGAACACTATATAGCCACAGATCCTAACATAACCTTATAATTTTTAAATAGTAATATATAGCTGTAAGATTCTAATTTATTTTGCTGTGTTTGGATCACCAGTTTCCTTAAATACCAGAATAGTTGGATGTTATGAGGCGGTGCATTCAGCAGAGGTCTTGGAGCGAGAGACACAGACACTACAGTGTGGTTAAATCAAGCTCTTTTATTTCCTCAACAGAAACAGATTATATAGAACAGAACAGGATGTGCCTGAAACTGCCTCAAGCAAACAAATAGCTGGATTATATTTTATTGCTATGCATGGTTGGAAATAACAGCTACAGGATGTGTTCTAGACTTCCCTATGCAACAGAGTAAATAGTATTCAAAAGGATATATCAAAACTTGTTAACCCCTAAGGGTCTTTGCAATATGATAGCCCTTCATAAACACTCAATAATGATTTTAATGCATGGCGAATCATAGCCATAATACAAGGCCATAAACAAAGCAAAATCAAAATGCATGCAATAACTACAGCAATTAATATTAGCCAATGTTTGATTTTACTGAACAGGCTAGGAAAAAAAAGACTCCAATCCAAATCACTTTAATTTCTCTCTCTGCTTATCAGGTCAGCAACCGCTTTGGTGATGTTTTGGATTCCCTGATCGATCAGGTGTCCATCTGCATCATTATCTGGAACATAAGTACAGCAAACATCCCCAACAATAGCACAAACAAGTTGGAAAATTTAGACCCAGATGTATTTCAGTGGAACCTTCACCTATTTTAGAGGGAAACTATAAACAAAAGGCAAGCTGTGCCTGTTCACTATCTTCAGTCAACAGATGGCCCCCTCACTCTCTAAAAGAATGAGAATTTTCTGTCTGGCACAAGCCCCCTCTCCAGTGGCCTTTCACACACTCTGGGCAGGCTTCTTAGGCCCAGCAATGTCAATTGGTGATGCGGATGCTGACTTATGTTTAGTCAGTCAGCACTCCAGTCCTGCTCACTGCAATCACTGTAGCTGGCCCCAGATATTTTGGCTCTCAAACAGCAACTGGCTTCTACTTCGAATCAGCACCTGTTGGCCTGAAACAAAGTTATGGGTGGGCTTATCTGACAGAATAGGGAGAGAAAGAGAAATATCAGCACACACAGAGTTCAGTTTGTCCATTAGGGAAACCACATGGTCATCCAGGATCACCTCCATGTTACCTAGGGAAGAGGTAACAAAGGCCTTTGTGGCCTTTGACCCAAGGGGTCGGGAAAGGCCTATCCATCAATACCTCAAATGGAGAATATTTAGTCATTGAGGATGGGGTCATTCTTATTTCTGCCAACACAGCTGGTAACACGTCAGGCCACTTTCTTTCTGTCTCCATGCAGGCCTTTATTTGATCTTTTATTGTACAATTTGTTCTCTCAGCCATCGACCCTGGCTAAAGCGTAACCTTCAATTTCATTTATGCAATTTAGGCCTCCACTGCATATTTTGGGGCCTTAAATCTTGATTAAAGGCGGAGAACCTTACCTGGTCCCTCAACTCCCCCTGGGGCCTTAAATCTTGATTAAAGGCAGAGAACCTTACCTGGTCCCTCAACACCAGCTCCATCACGAAGAAAGCCCAGTAGCACCTCTACTTCCTACGAAGGCTGAGGAAAGCACACCTTTCACCCCCATTCTGACCACATTCTAAGCAGCTGCATTACTGTCTGGTTTGGAAATTGCTCCACCTCGGTCCGCCCTACAGTGGATAGTGAGGACAGCTGACAAGATCATTGGAGTCTCTCTTCCCTCTGTTGTGGACATCTACAACACTCGCTGTATTCACAAAGCTAACAGCACTGTATTGTAGTAGTGTGTTTTTATAGGAGTGACTGTCTTTGCACTTGTCTTTTGTACTGTTGTACTGTCTGCACTTGTGACATTCTTGTGATGTTTGCACTGTTTTTGTGATGTTTTACATCACAGATACATTATGACAGTTTAAATCTTGATTAAAGACCCATGTCTTTAATCTAGCCTACACACAGTTCTATGTATTTATTATTTAAATCCCTTAAAGGATTGTTTGGCTGTATTAACTAGGTTAACTGGAACCAGGACACTTCCCATAAGAACAGATTAACTGGCTCCACAAGGCTGTCTGTCTTTCATTTCCCCAAGGTCCTGTAGTCAGAATGATTCAGACTTTATCCAAACCAGGAGACGGGATGGGTCAACCCCTGAGACAGACTGACTTTCCTCCAGTTCTACAGGACACTAGTCCCATTTCCAGGTCAGATAGTTGATCATCCTTATACCAATTTATACTCCTTTTACATCCATAACCTGGATCACCCCAAATCAGTGGGGATGGACTATTTTTTAAACTTCTACAGTACTACAGGAACACTGTAGCTCAGTTGGTAGTTAGCAGTGCAAAAGTTGTGGGTTCGAGTTCAAGGAGAGCACACGTACTAACAAACAGTACAACTTGAATGTACTGTAAGTCGCTTTGGATAAAAGCATCTGCCAAATGCATAAATTTAAATTGGTAACATTATGCTTCTGTCACCATCTATGTTGGTAATATTCCTCAGTGCCTGACATTTGTCACAAAATCAGACAAAACAAAAAAAATTACATTTAAAAAATGTAAAAAATCTATTTAAAATTATAAAATAAAAAAATTAGCAGGTATTATCCAAGAAAGTTTCGAATTGCAGCTTTAATGTGCCAGAGGAGAACTGGCATTCACAGTTGAATTTTTCATTCACAGTCTGGTTTCTCCCAAGATTTTATTCTCCATTTATAAATAATTGCTTGCTTACTGGAAGACTGCTGACATTTAACTTGGCTTAGGATTTTGTAAATTGTTAATATTGCTTGTAGCTGTCAGGTCCGCGGTGTGATCGTCCCAGTTTTTGTTTGGTCTGTGTTGTTATTTTCTGTCGGAGCACGGGGCATTGTCTGACAGCTCGCCACGTGCTCCAGCGTCCGCGTCTCCCCGCCCTCCTTGTTTCCTCTCCTTCCTTGTTGCGCCCTCTCTCTCTCTCTCTCTCTCTCTCTCTCTCTAGCGTGCTGCTGCAGACAGGGTGGAGTTGAAAGTATCAGTACCCTTTAAGTGAACACAGACTTCCATTTGCAGTCATAAAAAAACCTAGAGCCTCCAAGAAAAGAGAAAATATGGATATTAAAAAAACTAAACTGTTCACTATACAATACATTGCCTTGACACTTAGTCTTTATGCCTTTCTGCAATAGAGTCTGATAATTATCATACTATAACAATTTGTTATCTTGTTCTTGACATCCAAAGACAATTGTTTGTCTTTGCTAGCAAAAATGTTTTAAAAAAACAACAAAAGCAGTTTCACATTTATGGATATGCAGGAATGCACATTTAATACAAAAAAAGAACAAAAAAGAACTGCATCATAAGAATGACCTTTGCTTTTGTTCTGAAGAACTGGGATGCAAATACATACAAATTCATTAAACACCCCAATATTTAAAGGAAATGAAGGAAAGTATGGGTATGAATACAAGGTGCAAGGCTGATTGACAGATACAAACATGAGACAAAAAACAAGCAGCCTTTACATTTATGCATCTGGTTTATTCCAATACTTTTATCTCTGGTATTTTAAACCATGGTGGAACAAGTGTTCTACAGCAACAGAAGACCTGATTGTTTAAATTCCTTTAAATTTTTGTTAAAGATTCAAACTCAAAGCTGGATTGGTAGAGGCCAGCAGTATGAAGACAATACATTTTCCACACTCCCATACAGGGGGCTAAAAATCCAACTAAAGAGTCTACACCAGCCTAATCCATGAACAAATTCAACAAAAAGTGCTAAACTTTATTCTTTTCATGAGGCAAATAAATATCCTATAGGATCATTCCATGTCACCTCAACCAGAAGTCCCTGGCTCAAAATTTAGTTTTGTTTTTAGTTTTTTTTACAAACGCAACACCAACATAAATAATGATGAAAGCCAAAATATTAAATGTCATTGATAAATAGTTACTGAGTAATCCACTAATTTGTAGAGGGGTGGGTCGAAATGACAAATTTCACAATGGTAATTACTGGATTGTCAACTATTTATCAACTATTTATCAATGGCATTTAATATGTTGGCCTTCGTCACTATTTATGATCATCTTGTGCCTGTAAAAAACATTACAAAAACATTTTTGATTTGAAATTTCCGAAATCTGGTTGATTTGACACAGAATCAACCTATATCCCTTCTAGATTAATGCCAACAAATAATTTATGTTTAGAAATTAAAGTCAATAAAATATGAAAAAGTAAAACCTTAGCCAGTTTAAAATAAAACAGAAATTCCATCGCCCCATTAAACTGGTTATAAAAATAATTACATAAATACACGTACAAGAACCAGACTAAAAAAGAGAATTACTACAACTAATAAGAGTTCCTAAATTTCCTAAATTCAATTCTGTTTTATCTATTAATATTGTTGCTGTAACTTAAGCTGCAAGTAAACACTTTTATACTAATGTAATGTGGAGATCTGTAGCAACACTGCACTGCTGTGAGACACAGATCAAGTCACTTTGAATCACAATTAAACTTTTAATATGCTCAACGTATAGTGCATTCAGAAAGTATTCAGACCCCCTTCACTTTTTTGACTATGACACAACAATCGTTGATTATGGGAATTGGGAGATTTTCTGTCATTCGTATTTGCAAATCCACTCATGCTTAGGTTGGATGAGGATCATCAGTGGACAGCCATTTTCAGGTCTTTCGATAGGGTTTTAAGTCAGAGCTCTGGCTGGGCCACTCTGGGACATTCACAGAGTTGTCCCTAAGTCACTCCTGTGTTGTCCTGGCTGTGTGCTTAGGGTCGTTGTCATGTTGGAAGGTGAACCTTTGGCCTAGTCTGAGATCCTGAGCACTGTGGAACAGGATTTCATTGAGGATATCTCTGTTCTTTTCTCCATTCAGCCTTCCCTCAACCCTCACTAGTCTCACTGTCCCTGCTGCTGAAAAACACCCCCACAACATGATGCTGCCACCACCATGCTTCACTGTTGTGATGGTATTAGCCAGGTAATGAGCAATGTCTGGTTTTCTCCAGACTAATGTTTAGAATTGAGGCCAAACAGTTCAATCTTAGTTTCATCAGACCAGACAATCTTGTTTCTTGCAGTCTGCAGTCTTGCAACAGTCCTGTCTCTGAGCGCTAAAGGCAGTTCCTTTAACCTCATGGCTTGGTTTTTGCTCTGATATGCATTGTCAGCTGTGAGGCCTTATATAGAGAGGTGTGTGCCTTTCCAAATCATGTGCAATCAATTTAATTTATCACAAGTGGATTCCAATCAAGGTGTAGAAATGTCTCAGCAATAATCAAAAGAAATGGGAGGCACCTCAGCAAAATTTCAAGTGTTGTTGTTGTTCAAGTGATTACTTATGCCAGTGTGTTATTTCAATTTTTTCTTTTTAATACATTTACAGACATTTCTAAAATTCTGTTTTTACTTGGTACTGACTGTAGATTAATAAGAAAAAAATAATTTAAATGATTGTAGTATTAGGCTGCAACATAACCAAACTGAATAAAGTGATGGGGTCTGAATACTTTATGAATACACTGTATACAATAAAATTAATATACCAAAACAAGTAGCACAAACACAGTCTGTGTATACAGCATATACACGCAGAAGAAGACTTGTACATATATGTAAAACAGTAGAAGTACTAGGATTATAACAGAGAAACATGAAGCTTATAGTTGATTGTGTCATACTGCTTCAATCTTTGTTCATTACCTGACAGAAAGGGCTTTGGAAACAGCTCAGGTCATATGACTGCAACATAATGAGGACCACCTTTAAATCTTGTTCTTACATTTATGTCCAATAATCTCAGCTCAGTGTTCATTTAAGGAATTAATTGGAAAAAATAATAACAACACCCTTTTAAAGATCAATTAAGTTTGTGCATCAGGTTTCAGAAGCTAGTCTGCTTAGTGGAAGAGAAGGGAGGAAATCATTAACACCATGATGATGGTGAGGAGTTGGCAATATACAAAAACTGCAAAATCAGGTGGTGTGGCATACTGCCATTATAGTACAGAAGACAAACATTTCTTATAATCAACTTTTAGGAGGCTCTGGCATTGTTTTAGGATAGGTGGCTGTGTGTGGTTGGTTTTCACTGCTCTAGCAAATTACACATCATTTCACACATACTGAAGTTAGCTGCTAGACACTGAATTTTGGGAAACAACACTGTCATTGTCACTCAGTGTCAGTACCCCAACAAACACCAACTATCAGACAAGGAAAAACTCTTAGAATTTGACATAAGACCCCCTATATAGAAAAAACGAACACAAACTTGGTTATCACACTGGCTAATTACAAAAATCAGATTAAGACATTTTTTATTCATCTTAAGTCTTTACAGATCTATTCTTCTTTATCCTGGTTTTTAGGCTTATATTTTTTATGATTCTTTCTGGTTCCTTACTGCTCAGTTGCACTACTGAGTTTGTTTTTTCATGGAAAGAGGATTTGGCACTGTGCTTTTGTACACATGTTGAGCAGGGGATTGTGTGTGAAGGGAGGTTGTGACTGGCCAGTAAAAATGGTGGCTATTCACTTTGTCTTTCCAACCCAAAACCCCTTCTCTCCTGCATACTTAAAAAACTATGACTCAACAACTAGACTATGTTTCTCATCAAAGCACATCCTACTGTAGTACACATTAGAGATAGGTGTAGGCTTTCAAAGAGATCCAACTGATTAATTTTCATAGTCAGGTACAAGTATAAAACCCAAAAGCTGTGGAGCTTCTGTAAGTTGGTAATCCTTTATACTTTGTATATCTTTTATACTAAGTATATTGTTTTTTTAAAGTATAAAATGTCTTTTACTTCAGGTTGTTCTCTTTGATTCTGCAGAGGTTTAAAGGAGGTACAGTCCCAAAGACAGTCAAACTCATTGGCCAGCTCTGATTAACGCAAAAGGTTTTTTTTAGATCTTTATATGCAATTTAAAAGTGTACAATCAATAACTCCATAAGAATTATTACATTAGCTTTACTCTACATTATAATAATAATACATCGTATGTGGGTTCAGTAGCCTTCTTTAGACATTCATGGTGGATGTTGCATATCTAGGAAATCAATTACATTGGGGAAGTGTGCAGCAGAGGTCACAGGTCTTGATGTTATCTGAGTCTCTTCTCTGCCGAGTAGATGGACATGTAGTAGTCATTACTACCTACAGCCAGGTGAGGCTGAGGAGATAAAAAACAGAGTAAGAAGCTATTTAACATACAAAATGGGAGGGAGATTGCATTTCAAATTTCACCACTTAAAATAGGACAACGTTTTCTGAGGCAAAATGTTCAAATCACATTTTGTTTCACCACTTTTAAAGTCAATGAAGTGCGATATAGAGCGATACAGTTTTGAAAGGCTACTCATTCATAATACAGTAATACATTTAATACATTACAGTAATACAGTTATTTGTAATATACAATGCCATTTAAACTTTGAAAAAAAATCAAAGTAGATTTAATGTAGCTAGCTACCTTTTGATAGTAACCTGTAGTGTAGCTATTTATTCAGAAGAGTAGCTTAACTGTAAACTGCTTTAACTTATGAGTAGCTTGTCAAACTACTGTTTAATGTGTAAAGTCTTATTTAAGAACTCTGGCAATTCTGCTTCATTGTTTATTTTCAGTTTTTGTAAATACCTTAATTGTTTAGTTAGGTAGAGTATGTGATAGTTGTTGTTTTTACAGATCTGGGATTTAAAAATGGCGGCAATGTAAATGCTTTAGGACCAGAGATGTGCAGTAGCACTGTAAATCATTTGTTACTGTTGACGTCTTTGATCAATATGATCGTAGATGATCTATATGTAATAAACTTTTATTGCATTGTTTTATAAGCCTTTTAATGAAAGTTACTTTAAATAAATGTAAATGGTCCAGTTCCCCTTCCGCTTTAATTAGAATGGTGAGACCATTCTAACAGATGGTCTCACATGTTCTTCAAGCACCTTCTGATACACAGTAGAATTCATGGTGGATTCTATGATGGTGAGCTGACCAGGTCCTGCTGCAGCAAATGTAAATGTAAAACAACACTAGTAACAGAAGTACAGTCACCCATGTCTCACAACCAAATGAATCAAATAATAGGGTGGTTTTTCAAGATTGAGCCATATCTAATATGTTTATATGATGATATGATCACAACATGGCAGCCATAATGAGGGGGTAACAGCTTTAGTAGAACAGAAAAGCTTTATATTTATTTAAAATTATACAATATATATAATATTTATGCCTATATTTATAGTAAGATACATAGATTAAAATAGCTTTATTAATATAAAAGAAAAGCAGAAAAACTGTATACTACACTATATAAAATGTAGATTAAATGTCAGAGATAAAGATCAAAGTAATCACACACACAGTCCTTGTTGAGAATAAAGTCTAATGTGTGTGACAGTATAGACAAGATTTATCTTACCCAGTAAGGGTGGAAGGCCAGACAGCTAATGGCTCCGATTCTCTGCCCCATGAAACCATCATAGTATTTAATGTTGCTGATAACATCCCCATTGGAGTTATACACGGCTATAAACTGATTCATAGAGCCACTGATGAAAAAACAGAAAGGGGAGAGAATAATGATAGAAAATCTTTAAAACAAGGGACCTAAGATTAGTTTTATTTGCATAATTTTAGGGTTGACTTAATTATCTGTCATGTTTTTATACATTTAAATTGTGGTTATTATTTTGTTGTCTAAATGTTTTGTACAAAAAAAACATAAGGTGCATGTGTATCTCTCACCAGGCAAACAAGCTGGCCTGTGGGTGAATGTCTAGTGCTGTCAGTCCTTTCACTGTCTGAAAAACTTTGATTGTTTCTGGCATTCGTGGGTCAAAGAACCGAACATCTCCATTCACACTACAAAGGAAAACAACTTTCATGTGAGATGATTAGTATAAGTGTGGCACATAAGTTCTTGAAGTATCCCTGAAGTGATTTTAATTGAGAATTATACAGTATATCCTTGGTAGTCTATAACTAATTAATTAAGCATAAACATCAGGACCAGAATATAGTCATGTGAAAAAATTAGGACACCCTGTGAAAGCATGTATTTTGTAACATTTTTTAATATATGGTTATTTAGTCTCAATTTTAACAAGACAAAGAGATTAAAGTAATATAACTAAACAATTAAAACTGAAGAAATGTCTTCTTCTGTAAATGTAATTCTACAAAAATTACAGGACACCCTAGCCCCTAATAGTTAGTGTTACCTCCTTTGGCTGAAATTACTGCTGTGAGACGCTTCTTGTAGCCATCTACCAGTCTCTGACATCGGTCTGAGGAAATTTGACCCCACTCCTCAATGCAGAATTTTTTCAGCTGTGAGATGTTTGAGGGGTTTCTTGCATGTACAGCCCTTTTCAAGTCACCCCACAGCATCTCAATGGGATTCAGATCTGAACTTTGACTCGGCCATTCCAGGACTCTCCATTTCTGCCTTTTCAGCCAGTCTTTGGTTGATTTACTAGTATGTTTTGGGTCATTGTTATGTTGCATGGTCCAGCTCCGCTTCAGCTTTAATTAAAATGGCGAGACCATTCTAACAGATGGTCTCACATGTTCTTCAAGCACCTTCTGATACACAGTAGAATTCATGGTGGATTCTATGATGGTGAGCTGACCAGGTCCTGCTGCAGCAAAGCAGCCCCAAACTATGACACTTCCACCTCCATGCTTCACAGCTGGTATGAGGTTCTTTTCCTGGAACGCTGTCTTTGGTTTACGCCAAACATGTCCTCTGCTCTGGTGTCCAAATAATTCAATCTTGGACTCATCTGTCCCAAGAACATTATTCCAGAAGTCCTGGTCTTTGCCAACATTCTCTCTGGCAAATGTCAGTCTGGCCTTGATGTTTCTCTCAGAGAGCAAAGGTTTCCTCCTTGCACACCTCCCATGCAAGTTAAACTTGTGCAGTCTCTTTCTGATTGTAGAGGCATGCACTTTTACATCAACAGTAGCCAGAGCTTGCTGTAGGTACAGAGATGACATTTTAGGGTTTTTGGAGACCTCTTTTAGCATCTTGCGGTCTGCTCTTGGGGTGAACTTGCTGGGGCAACCAGACCTGGGCATGTTGGCAGTTGTTTTGCAGCTCCCAAAGCCCTCCACTTGTAGACAATCTTCCGGACAGTGGAATGGCCGATTACAAAATCATTTAAGATCTTTTTAAATCCCTTACCAGACTCATAGGATGCTACAAATTTTTTTCTGAAGACCTCTGACAGCTCTTTTTCTCTCACTATGGTGCTCACTCTCACTTCAACAATAAGGAGCACACCAAACTAAATGTCTGAGGTTTAGACAGGGCAAGCCTCATTCAAAATGCTGAGTAACGATCTACTAATTATATGCACCTGGTGTGATACACCTGTGTGTGATTTGAGCCATTTTAAGAGAGAATACATGTGAGGGTGTCCTAACCCGCCTCAGTTAGTATTTGCATTTTGTGGAATTACATTTTACAGAAAATCCCCTCTTCAGTTTTAATTGCTTAGATATATTACTTTAATCTCTCTGTATTGTTAAAACTGAGATTAAATATCCATATGTTGCAAAAATGTTACAAAAATACACAGGCTTTCATAGGGTGTCCTAATTTTTTCACATGACTGTACCTCATCTTACTCAAACTGAGTAGAAAACTAAAGAACCATCAGGTTTTCATATGAATGATTCATAGATGCTGAAAGCAGCAGACAGAACTGATATGTGAAAATATGAACAAACACTGCTCTGACATCACCAAAATTGAGTTTAAAGAGATGTTACCTAACACTGATAATTTGTCCTTCTGGTTCCTTTTGCAGATGTGTCTTTACCACCCATGCACCATGTTCCCTATACGTCATCACACGGCTGTAGAAAGACATATCTAGTTGATATTCACCAGTCACTGTCAGTGCATTTAAGGATATGTCCACCCCAAAATGAAAATGTCCTGATAATTTACTCACCCCTATTCATCCAAGATGTTTGTTTTTCTTTCTACAGTCAAAAAGAAATTAGGTTCTTGAGGAAAACATTCCAGGATTTTTCTCCATCTAATGCATTTCAACAGGGTTCATCATCTTGAAGGTTTAAAATAAAGTTTCAATGCAGCTGCAAGTGATTCCTCTTAACCCAAGCCCATAAATAAGGGTCTTGTCCAGCGGAACTACCAGTCATTTTCAGAAATAAATAAAAATGTATATACTTTTTAAATACATACATTTACATACCCACATAGTTACACTGGGCGTAGATGACACGGGGGTGAGTAAATTATCTGGAAACGTTTTGGGGTGGACATTCTTAAACAGTTTTTTTAAACATTAGCCACTAGAGGGACCTAAAGGAACATAATTCTGCACCAGGGCATGGCTGTGCGCAAATCTTGCAGGCCAGTCTATGACTTCACAGCATTTGTGTACTGTAAAAAGACACATCTTACAGTTTTTAAATAAGCTACCAAAAAACAATGTTAAGTGTGCTTTGTAAAGCAATTTAGCTTCAATCTGTTGAGGATTGTATGGCATTTGCTCTTCTGCCTTGCATGTCCACTCCATTCACGTTCTAGTAGTGTGTTTTGCCCATTGATACCATTTGTGTTAGTTTTTGTTGCCTTAATAAACATTTCAGCTGTCTGCAATTAAGTGCTTCTCAGGCATTTTAGTAGACAGGACTATAGCAAACAATAGATCTAGACACACCAATATTCAGTCCCTTGTTTGGAATCTGATTCTCCTTGGATTCTAAAGGGCAGATGTTTATAATGCCTAATCAGAAGTGTCACATTTTCCTTTTTGTAGCTTTATGCATGTCCTGAAAGTGTCCTGAGAGTTAATTTAGTGATTTGATTCTTTCTACAGGTCAAGATAGGCATATTCATTCATGATTAATTTCTTGAAAGTCTCAGATTTATAACTTGTTTTAGAACTTTGGTGGTGGACTGATTTATGAAACTTTATTAAGTGACGCACCATTCATTGGGTCCCATTCTGCGGTCATACACTCGTACTGATCCATCTCCAAGACCTGCAGCAACCAGTGACCGCTGAGGATCACATGACAAGCTGGTCACACAGCTGTCTGCTCCTGTTGGGATGTCCTGCAACACATACATTGATGTCCACATTTTAAAGCCAAATAAAATATTGTAACAAAACTTCTGAAAGACCTCTGAATCAGAGTTGTGCTGGGCATCCCCAACCACCCCATGATACAATACACATACAAAATGAGTTTCATGTTTTTGTATTTTACAGCTTCTTGGCAGCTTTAACTGCAATGTGAAATTTCTGTTTTCATTTATATATGAATGGACACATTTCTTAAGTACTGATGTAATATTTACAGTAGTACTGATATTTAGAGATTATTTAGAGACAAAGTATCCCAAAAATATTAAAACATCTATTAAAAATAGTTTTACAATTTGTGGATACAATTTGTGAAGTGTTTTAGTAAGTGCCTTTATTGCTTTTTTGTCATGTTATTTTAATACATTCTAACATGCATATAATACATTTTCTTTGTCTGTTATGGTGTGTGCTTGAGTCTGTGATAGAAAAGTTTAATTTCTACTTAATATGGTTTTTGTTGTTTAGTCTCATTAATTAATGATCTTTTAATGTCTTTGCCATGTTAAAATCCATTTTATAAAATTATTTTTGTTTTTGTGGCTAAAAACTTACAGAAGGTCTCAGGTTACAAATGTAACCTGGTTTCCTGAGATAGTGAACGAGATGCTGTGTCATGGATAGATGCTATAGGGAACGCACTTCAAGGCATGCCTGGGTCTGAACACTTGTGAAATCACACCTATTCATAGGCAGGTCAAGGTCATATGACACTCTTCGTGCCACGAACCTTTGAAAGGTACCTGCAAAATACTTAATCAGATTCTGATAAATAAGTTTCAGATAAGTCTGAAGGAAGGCCGTGCACAATGTGTGACAACGTGACACAGCATCTCATTTTCTGTCTCAGGAACCGTGTAACATTCCATCCTTTTCAAGGGAACTCAATGCTGCATCATGGCTCGATGCTATGGGGAACAGTAATGCCTACTACGCCACACTGAGGGAAGGCCTGCACCAGATGCTGTACAACTCCTGGAACAGAGAAGCAGGGAGCAGGGGACCAGCATGCCACAGCACAAACATAACTTAGATGTGCCCTCCTAGACAGTCCTTTGGGTGATGCTACACTCCTGGTAGAATAGGCCCTAATGCCCAGGCCCACTATGTCACAGGCCTCATAGGCCAGGGTGATAGCATCTATGACCCAGAGCTGAGAAGTCTCACACCAATGGTTGAGCGGTGGACAAAGCTGAGAGCTGCCACGTCTTCTTTGCACAGGTTGGACTGTTATGCCTGCAAAACTGCCATTGTGTGCAGGGACGCAACGCACTAGCTTGAGTTGTTGCTGCATAAGCCTTGCCCGCCAAACTCAATGTAACTACACGGTACAGAGGGTGGCTAGTGTAAACGCATGAGCTGAATATGGATTCTTCCAAGACTTGACACCTCAATGTAATGGTCAGGGAGGAAAGGAAGATTTTTTAATAATTTGCTGCCATTCATCTAACCACTCAAGGCTCAGCTTCTTGACGGCACGTGAAATAACCTCAACCAGCTCCTCAAACAAGGCTGAAAGAGCTTGAAAAGAGCTGAAAGAGCTGAGATTATCCTCAGCAGGACCCAACCCATGAGGTGCAACTGCCCAGCTACCATCAGCAATGAAGAAATAAATGATTTCACACATATTCAGACCCGGGGACACCTGAAGCACAATCACCATAGCATCAAGCTATGATGCAGCGCCATGTTCCCTCAAAAGGGAACTGGTGTGGGACCGATTTGTTTAAGGTGAAGGTGTGTGCATGTGTAACTCGGCTAGTTACCTGCACTTTCATTTCTCGCTCTGTGTCCCAGATCCGAATGACTCGCACATCACCTGATGTCATTAAGAGACCAGTCTCCTGCTCCCAGTCCACCACCATACCTGCACCTTAAAGAGACAGCACACACATATATAGGGTTTACACACATGCACAGACTAACTTATTTTGGGCACTATTCAATGCTATTACAAAGCTACATGGACAGAAACAGGGAACAACTTCTGTTAACTTTGCTCGAATAGCATGCTTGGCCAGCTGCAAGATAAACTGCAAACAAACATGCAAATAATCTCTTCGTCCAGAAGCACAACACACACTTAAGTAAGAATCTTTTAATGTGCAAATTAAATATCAGAAAAACACAGCATAAACTATTAAGCTATGACTGTCAGATGCTGACGAGAGGAAAGACAGAAGCACTTACCTCCTTGCTTACTTCTGTCAAGATAGATAGAGACTCGTCGCGGCAAACCTGTGAGAGGAAAAGAATAAAAGAGAAAGACCACAGGAGGACAATCAGCTGAGCTGTTTAGTTTATCAACCAGAGGTTGATACCACCATATTAGCATGCACACACACATACACAAGGATATTCTATATTTTCAAAAAATTTCATAACAAGGAACCCCAGCTATGATGGTGGCTAAAAAATAAAAAAATGTAGCTATACATTGTCATATATAAAGACATTTATATATGTCAAGGTTGCAAGTGTTAAATAAAATGTATTACCATAGAGAGCTACAGAGATTAAGCCAACCCGGAAGTTAGCATCACATGGGTTCCTTTAACAAAAAATCAATGGGATTTTTCCCTAGGCTTTTGGATTATTGCAAAAAATAAGGTCTGCAATCAACAAAAGTTTATAATACACATTTTGTCCATTAAGATAATTTTTACAAATGAACACTATTGTGAATTTTGAAGCCTAAATCCAATCACCAATGATAAAAATCTATGCTATAAAAAAACTACAAGCTTTAAAGCTTGTAGTTTTTTTTTTTTTTGAAGTCGAACAGCCATGGTGCTGTTCGACTTCAACACCCTCACCACCAAACATCCGACAACTCTTTATTTTTTCAACTCTTTCAGACTTTATTAAAAATGTGTACTCTGTGGATCCATTTTCATTCACATTAATTGGAGAATTGTGCCCACATTCCATTATTTTACAGATTTTTATGCATGATAATGTTTAATTCCTCTGATGTCTATAGTGCCATTTAGCAACTTATTAGCAAACAACTATTTAAAAGACACAAGATAACTGGAAATAATAAAATGCTAACTCATTTCTGGGTTCATGCCTACCAAAATACTTGGCAACACGCACTGGCAACAACAAAACTGGAAAACCTCTAAAGGTGGTTGCACACCAGACAAAAAGCACAGCATCAGGTCTTTAAAAACTAAACATACTGTTTTCTGTGAATGTACACACCCTTCTTAGCATTGGTTCTAAGAATAGTAGTGTCAGGTTCTAAGAATGGTAAGAAATAGTTACGGTTGTATTTATAGCTTCCGGTGATAAAGTTACTTACCCAAATAGTTTCAGTTTGTTTTATTATTCCTCAGGACAGAATCCCAAAACTTGGCTTATTAATGTGGAGCAATTAAACAACACTGTAACTTTTCAGCTGGATCAGAATTTCTGGAGGAAGAATAAGTATACACTGAAAAGAACACTAAGCCTACAGTTAAGCATGGTGATTAAGCATGGTGGCGGGATACGGTGTTAGTGGACAAAACACAGGCAGTTTTTATTTTCTTTGCTATTTTGTGCAGGTGTGGCAGGCCTTCAGATTGGACAGTCCTCCATCAATGGATGTGACATAAGATTAATACCTCAATGCCCCCTTGGTCAGCCCCTGAGTTAGCCCTGAAGCCAACACACTGACACATCTCAAACACATTATTTTTCACATATTTTACTACTATTGTACACCACTGTTTCCATTCTCATAAAACGCACTGTTTAGGTTTTGTTGTTCTGCAAAGCTCCTTCTTCAGAACTACACAATGGGCTCAGATTTGTTAGCTGGCACAGTGTGTTGTAATTGGCTAATCGCCTAGTGCCATTGTCCATAAGTGTGATGGAGTTTACATTGAGGAGTTTATTTACATTCTGGGCATCATGAATTCTGGGCATGAAGAGTTCTGCAGTTCATTCCAGCTATTTATTGTAGTCCTTTAAAGCTTTGAACTTTCAGCATTGTAACTCTGCTTTATGTTTACTGCTCACAGATTAATATCACTTCATTATCAATATCACAGGGTGATCTCTTTACATGCTCTGATTAATTATACATATTTACTTTAAGGTTCAATAAATCACTGACCATTTATATATAAGGAAGAATGAACGAATGTGCACGTTCAAACATAGTATTGCATTATATAGTATTGCATGACCAATGCGTATAATCATAAAGCCAATTATTAACAGAGTTAATGTTAGCCAACATATGTAAGCAACATGTCAAAAATAATTAACAGGTGAGTGATATTCTGTTTAAAATAAATGGAATGACATAAAATATGCTTTTAAAAAACTTCACACACTCACATATGCTTACATGTAACTTTTTCATTTTCTTCCAAATCAAAATACTCCTACAACTTGCTCGTCTTTTTAGCTGACATTCTGTGACCACCATGATTAACGCAGAAACCGCATGCGAGATCTAAGGTAAAATAAACTGTTTCTGCTTCAGATGTACACAAAAATAATTTACTACTATTTAAATGTAACATTAAATTGACTACTTTGAATGGTATCTTTTTGTTGTGTAAATTACTATTATTTATCTAATGACTATTAAAAGCTGTAGTGTTTTAGGCGCCCACATCCCTAGTTTAAACCTTGCTTGTGACTCCTTGTATACTTTTTTATGTGTTTTATGAAAATTTCTGCTCATAGAATGTATTTTTACAGAACATCATGTTGTAATGTATTAAAGGCTCCAGCTGGGAATGTCCATCTTCCTCTGGCACTGAAATATGTATATGAAAAAACAACACAAAAAATTTATCAAAAATTTACAATAAATTGTGCCCACTGAGCTGTAAATAAATTCTGTAATAAGATGTTCTTTAGTGTTTCTTTAAGTCCCAATAAAGCAGCGTTGGTCTCTAAACAGCATGCCCTTATGTTTTGAAAACAAGGGCTATATTTGCAATGCACACTGTTCACTGAACAGCATACTGTTTCTTGTTAGCATGTTCTTTAATACGGTGTATACACATCTTATTGTATTTTATAAAGTAGGGTAAAACAACAAATTATATGAGAATGTTTCAAACAGTAGTATGATTTTACTGTTTAAACACTGACATTTTATTGTCACATGAACATATTTCTTATTGGTGGTATATTTACATTTTTAAATTTGTGCAAAAATGTATTTTGGCAGTCCAGACACAATAAGTCAAGTGTAGTTAATACAAAATCATCAAAATCATCAACATTCTGCTAGGTGACTCCTGTTTTAGTAAACAAAAACAGGAAAATAAATTATTTTTTAATCAATATGGGGATGATGAGTAGGTGATGACAGAAAGTAGGAAATTTTCATATTTTCCAGACACAGTTTGTAATCATTGTGGCTCTTAAAGCAGGTGCAATACCACTGCCTACTAGAGTGTAAACCAGATACTGGAAGTAAATGATTTACAATATTATTATCTGTGTAGTGTTAATACAACATCAATAATCATGGTCATTAATATCAGTGTTATTGTCAATACAGTACATTATGACACCCCTAGTTGCAGTGTATGTAAAGTCTAAATTTACTGAACTGACGGGGTCCTTTACCTCATTTCAATGTGCAACTGAATTATTCAAAATCATTAGAGGAGCCAGTATATGCCAGACAGATTAATTTAGATAACCCGACATGTGAGGAATTTTTTTCCCTTCTGGGTTCTATGTCAGAATGCAGACTCCTCCATCAGCAGCATGCGCATGTACTGTGGTGTTGTAGTGAATGTGAGGAAATTGCTGAATAAAGACATTTATTTTTTATTTGTACACAAAAATATTTTTTGTCACTTCCCGGGCCTTTCCTTTCCGGGCCTTGAAAGTGGTATTGTATGGCTGTATATGGGCATTTTATCAAAAATATATTTATGTTTTCCGAAGACCTTAAAACAAAGATCTTACGGGTGTGGAACGACATGAGGGTGAGTAATTAATACAGAATTTTCATTCTCATTCATGGTCTTCAAGGAATACAGTTTTTTATATAGAATAGAGCAGTAACTGAATTTGAACAGTTGTTCGAGATACAGCCAAAAACAACTTCTGGGAGAAATGTAAATTAAATACGGTGTGGTAGGTGCACAAAATTTGTATGTGTGAAACTAACCTCGTGTGGTGGGCAGTATGTCGGACAGCCCTTGCCATGCTGTGACCATCTCAGGATTCCTTTGGTCAGCAAAGTTCTTCCAAATTCTTATTGCCCCGTCATCTGCAAAAAAGACATCATAAACATAAACATGCACACCAATAAACAAACATTAACATTGTGGCACAGTGTAGGAATTCAGCAGAGAAACTGACAAAGATGAGGACCAATCAAGGCTTGCGTCACCATGATTGACAGGTGAACTGACCAGTGGAAGTGAGAAGAAGAGAGCAGTCATGCCCATTTAGGTACTCCATAGATGTGATGCGTGTGTACCGTGGGTTTCCATTGTAGAAATAATCCAATCTCTCTCCTTTCTCCCAGTCCCAAAAACTGTCAGAGGAATCACAATTTCAACCATCAGAAATCAGAGAAACCATAATTTCAGCCAAACATCCACTGTTGTCAAATTGATTTAAACTTTGTCTAAAAATAATGAAGGCATGTTTTTTATACTGATTTTCCACAAAATTAAAAATCACCTAAAAAATTATATCTAGTCTTTTTTAATTCATATGTCCCACTATAACAATAGACAGAGAAATAAATAAAAATGTACTTTTGTACAACTTCTGTGAACATTTTTTGACAAGAGACAATGCAAACAAATTATTAAATGAACATTTATGCAAAATGGGTAAAAAGTACAAATGCTATTTAACATCTGCATTACTTGCAAGTAGGAGGGCGCACAAAAACGATCACACTTGCACAGTCTTCAGGAAAACTTAATGACTACATATATTATATATTTAGCATATTAAAAAAACACAATATTCACAACGTTGCTTAATTTTCAATTGTCAACAAAATCATACTGAAAATATCCTTAAAGGGGTCCTATTATGCGTTTCACATTTTAATATAAGTTAGTGTGTAATGTTGCTGTTTGAGCACAAACAATACAAAGTTACAATGGTTAAAGTTCACTGCAAATGAGGATATTTTCACAATGGACTATAATGCGTGACAACACACGATAGGTGGTTAGCCAATTACAATACACTGCGCCAGCTAACCAATCTGAGCCAATTGCTTAATTCTGAAAGAGAGACTTTGTAGAACCAGAAACTCAACAGTCCATTTTTATGAGAATGGAAACAGCAGTGCAGAATGAACTTCAACAATGACTTCAGTCTATTTGCTTATGTATGCCTCTCTCTACAGGCCCTAAGAGCTATGAATTAAGATGCAAGTGAACACAGTTTAAAGTAGTGGTGCATTTTCTCACCAGATTGAATCTTTGTCAGCTACAGCAATGCAGGGATTAAATGGATGAAACTTTACCACTGATGGAACTCCTGGGTTTCTGTTGATGAAGATCTGATCATCTAATCTTGTTACACCTAAAACATAAGCAGGAAGGAAAATGTTGATTAGTTGATTACATTAAACTATTTGTGAAAACAATTAGTAATAAACAATTTGTGAAATTTTGTTCTGTGCTACTACATTTTAGTAAACTGCGGTACTGCAGACTAGGGCATAACAACTATTATAATTGGGGGGTGGAGGGAGAAAATCTCTAAGCATAACATACAGTGTGAGTAGGCCATTCTAAGAGGTAGATCAGATTTTCAATACACTGCTTGCAAAAACTGACAACTTTAGGACCAAGCAGAAGCCTCTGTCATCCAACTGTGCGGGCAATTAACTGTATAAATGTGCAAGATTTATCTGGAAGCAGTTATTATTTAATGGCCTACTTATCTTATTACCTTATTTCACCCACTTACCTTAAAGTTAGGAGGGTTACTGGGCAAAGATCACTCATATTTATAAGTTTTATAATGTTGTTCCTTTGGCCCTGACCACAAAAGTCTTTGATTTATAAGTTGCTGTTGGAAATGAGGATAACAGTTCTACAGCAAACAGTATGCATAAAAAGGGGGACTGTTGGTTGGAATCAGTTTCTGTCGTAGATTTAATGAGAGCAGGCCTGCTCTTAGCTTCTAAGCGGTAGATTTAAGAGATAATGAAGAACTGAGAAAGAAATTTGAGCCTGAGCAGGATACTCCACTTTGAAGCAATCAATCATGCACATTTGTGTGTGCCCCCACCAATTTGAACATGTTAGACATTTTGTTTAAGAAAGTAATGATTTCAGATGAAAGCCAAGAATACTGCAGCCTATAGAGCTTGGGCTCTCATTTAATACCAGCATTTTATACTTAGATCACACAGTTACACTTAAAATTAACTAATGAAGACGACGGTCTTTAATACTTATAAATAACATTAGGCATGCAAACTTTGCAAAAAGAACACAAAAAGTATTTTTTTCCCCCCTTTTGAATGGTCACCATTGGCATAAAATTTAACAATGTGTGCTGAAGTCAACAGATTCTACTGATACACCAATCTCTGAGTAAAAATAAAGTAATGATGTTGCCATCATTTTGAAGTCATTCCTGTAGCTCCTTTCTCTTTAAAACCCTCCTTCAGAAATGTCCAAACTGCTCTGATTGGTCAGCTGGCCCACACAGGGACAGCCCAACAGCAACTTCCCTGCCTCCACTTTGTTTAAGGGTGGACAAAACTAGATGGGCATTATGCAAACATGGTGACAGAGGTAAGTAATGAAAATAGAGGACTACAAATGAGGCACTTCAGGCAGTTCTGTTGAAGAGATCAACTCTCTTTTGTGTGGACTTTGTGCTTTGTCAGTTTGCAGCTTGTTTACATGCACAAACAGCTATATTACACAGCAAAGGTAAAAAAAAGCAAAGGTAAAATTATAAAGAGATTATCAGTGCCCATCAGATATGTTTGCTTTTAAATTTGTCTTTCAAATCCATCCTTTTTCATCCTCCTGTGTTCTGAAAATGTATTAGAAGAATCTAACTTAAACATTTTGGCATGCCAGTCATTTGGTGCTTAATAGAAGTCTTATTCATGTAGCCCACATATGTGCAAATTATTTGCAAAATCTTTATCCACCTTTTTTATGTGAAAATATCCTCAAAATGTCCAGTTCTTAACTTGATGCTTTTAATTAGGCATTACTAAGTTACCTGGACAGCTTAATCTGTTTTATTTCACTCTTTATACCTGACAATGTCTAAAATGCCAACACCCAATAACAACACTGGTTTACAGTCGCAGCATGGGGCAAGAATTTTTCAGAAAGACAGTAAAGAACTCAACTTTGTCTGTCCCTTATCCTATAAAAATACCCAGCGCCTCCACCTGGATTGATAATATGAAACTCTGACCAGCAGTCACATATTAACATTTTCAGCTATCTTGTTTTGTCTGAAGGTGTAGACCACAGGATCATAGGAATTCTAAATATGTGGGTTGTGTTAAAAAAGGGCTGGAGATGTTCATAGCTGGCCCGGGTAGGTCATGTTCAAGCTGCTCCTGTGTTGTTGAAGGTGGCTATTTATAAACAGCTACACTGCAAATGTGGCAAATCATATAGAAATTTACATTTAAATATTTATGTATGTGTAATTGTATGTGAGGATGTATTTTTTAACATTTTTTAACAGTACAACTGTCATATATAAACAAAAAAATTAAGTTCAAACATAAATACAGCTCCAAGCAGCAATTGCAGGAGCAAGCCCACTAAGGGCACAAAGGGAAATATTTTTGTACATCATTGATGATGGGTTTAAAAATATTCTTTAAAAACATAAATAAAAAAACATTATGAAATTACTTACTTATTTTTTACCAATAGGTGACACTGTCACCAAATTGTCACTGTCACCTGACCAAAAACAGTCAGGATGTGGCCACAATGACACATGCAAAGTTTCATGTCAATATGGCAAAGCATTGTTGAGACACAGCCTGAGACCCTTTTTGGCATCTTGCCTTCTTCATGCGTTATTCAAGAACCATTTGATTTATCAAAAAGATTTTGATTAACCATACCAAGTTTCATGTGAATACACTAAAGCATTACCAAGATACAGCTTCATATCTATTTTTGCATGCTCATTGTAAAAATGTGGTATATCAGAACAGTAAGGTGTATCAAAAAGCTTTTATTAACTTTTTGTCCTGGGTGTCTCTAGATGTTACATACCAAATTTTGTGCAAATCGGACAAATGCCCTATTTGGAATTTGAAAATTCAAAATGGAAAATTATGTCATAGGGTGCGCTAGAATAGGCATGAGCCAGGGAACCAGATGAAATTGTTTCTAGGACTTACGAAGTTATAAGCATAAATGTGAGTGACAATAACAGAATAATAATAATAAAAACAGCTGAAAGCAGCAATTAAAAAAGGGTGCAATGCAGATCAGACAAATTTTGTAGGAGGAATTAGAAAAAGTAGGTTTTGAATAAAAATCAGTGTGGCTGACAGGACATATGGTAAAATATGGCAAGTTTGGTATTGTAAGACTTAACATAAGACAGCAAATCTAATGATGCAAGTTAAATGACATATTTTCACATCTCTTGACCACTATGGGGCGCTGACCTAAAACTTTACAGGTCCTCTCAGAACATGGCCTCGATAATTTGATAGTTAGATGAAACTGTGCATGTACCCCCAGACCATGCCTGTGATGACGTACCAGGTTTGGTGTCAGTGAATAAAATCATTGCAAAGATACTCACAAAAAAGCCTCACACAACGCGTAGAGCATTATGTTAGCAGTACAAAAGGTTGTGGTTCGAATCCCAGGATACACACATACTGATTAAATGTATAGCTTGAATGCACTGTAAGTCGCTTTGGATAAAAGTGTCTGCCAAATGTGTAAATGTAAAAAGTTTTTGATAACTTTTTGTAATGGTTGGGTATAGCTGTTACATACCAAATTTGGGGCAAAATGGACAAACGCCTTAGGAGGAGTACAAAAATGTATTTTTTTCTGAAAATTCAAAATGGTTAAAAATGGTGATAATGAACCATATCAGGTTTCATACTGATAGAAAATTGCACTTGAGTTAGAGGTGTTCTGGGATCCTAAAATCCATACCTCCGACCCAAATCACTTCTTACCTAAACCTAGACTTGAATAAATTAATTTTTAAAAAGAAAAACCTACATAAACATAAACATAAACATGAACATAAACGCAATTGACATGTGCACAGCCTGCAGCCCTGCAGTCAGTCAGGATGAAAATCCCACTGTTCTGCTGACTGAATTTGCCGCTGCTCCATTACTTTCATTTATTTATTTACTTATTATTACTTTATATTTTGCCTGTCTGATCGATACAAGTTACTTCTGAGTTCAGCTTTCAATTGTGACCAGTGGATTTAAAATAAACGTAATAGTTAAAAATGAAATCAATAGCCTAAATCATGGATTCGCTAGTGTTGCCTACAATGCTGTTTACCTCATCTCCAGGGAAGGGATTCTGCACACAAAAAAGAAAAGCCCTTTCCTGACTTGAATACGCACCATAATGAAGCAAGTGGATTTCTGAGTGGATCTCATATTTATAAGATGGATTTCTGTGTGCATTTGTTTCTTTTCTACGTGCATTTCTCAAAAACGCACTTAACACCAACGCGCAAGTACACGCTAAATTTCTTGAATGTCAATCACTATTCATTCAGTGATGATCACTGAAAGATCATTACATCCTAACTTTTGGTATAATCTTATTTACCTAACCACAAGATGATTGAAGTTTTTTTTTCTAAATATTCAGTGGAATTATCTAAATAATTATTATTGAATTATATGTAACTTTTCTTCAGGGATATTCAATCAAGCTGTGTTTTTTGTCTATTACAACCAGACATTGGTTTTGGGGGTTAGTGCAAAAAGCCTCTGTCAACAAGGTGGGCTTGTTGTAAATAGACACTGTTAAAGAGATTGGGTCTGATCGGGTCCATTTGGAAAAAATTACCTAAGACCCGAGGCAACTAATACCTCAGACCTTTGTCTGAAGCACTTGTCGAAGTTTTGGACCCAAATACGCTCGGGTCTCGGGTTGGACCATGGGTTTTCAGATCTAATTGGACCCGTGAAGACCTCCAGTTTGAATACAACATTTTATGACATTTTACGACAAAATTCAAAATGGTCAACACCCAGATCAGTGTCTTAAGGAATCTAAAAAGACAATTTTTAGCAAAAATAACAATTTTTTATATCTCTGGACCAGTAGCTGGTGCTGTGACAAAATTGTGCAGGCACACTCTGGACATGAGACAAAGACAAGGCCTCATATTCAATTTTACATGCTCCCTGTAAAATTCTTAGACATGGTATATAAGAACAGTAAGAGGTATCAACATGAATTATGTAAAGTTTGTCAGGGGTGTCCTGTGGATGCTGCATACCAAGTTTCATGCAAACCAGACAAATGCTGTAGGAGGAATTCGAAAAAACAGGTTTTCAATATAATTAAAAATGGCACACAGAAAGTAGTGTTAACTATGACAAATTGGTATTGTGGGACTCGGAATGACCAAATTAATCTAAAGAGAAAAGTTGCACCACAATACGCCACTTTAATCATGTTGTAGCATTTTTGTACATGTTGTTATATTTTTTGACCACTAGGTGGTGCCAAGCACAAACTTTGCAGGTTACCTCACACTATGGTGAAGATGAACCATACCAAGTTTTGTAATGATACACAACTGTGTTTGTTAAAAACTGCATTTTATGACAACATTCCAAATAGCTGACACCCAAAAATGGCCAACCATGAAACTGGATATCGTTTGACTTGGCATGCCTCAAGGAATCTAAATCTCAATCTTTCTCAAGGAAGAGAAACCTTCATGGTTTAGAACAAAGCATTTAAAAGTTAAAAGCAAAAATAGCCATTTTTCAAACCGTGCATGGACTGTGCATGGACATGCCTGTTATGACACATATCATGTTTTGTCAGAACACAAAAGCTTTGCCAAGATAAAACGTCAAAAATTGTAGATACGGTATACGAGAACGGTAAGAGCAATTATCACATAAACATTTTGTCTTGGGTATCTCTTGGGTTGTTGCTGAAACAACGCTGAAAATGTAAAATGACGTCATAGGGTGTGCTGGAATTAGCACTTTGTTTCTAGGACTTACGGGACAAAAATTATGAGCATAAACAAGTGAAATTCTGAACTGTTGGCACTAAAGGGTTTGGGATAGAGACACTAAATTAGCAATTGATAATATAAATTGATAATATAGTATAGTGTTTTTGAATATTTTGCTTTCAGTATATACAATTTTGCTGTAGAATAAAATAACAGTTGCACCTCTCTGAGTGATGCACTGGCTTTGCCTCCGTACTCGAGCATTGCGCAAAAATCGCCATTCCCTGTCCTTACGGACCTGGCTTTCCAAATCATGCTCTTCTGGAATCTAAAAGGAAGAAAAAAATAATATTCAATTAGAAAGTAACTGTGGGTCTCAAAGTCTAAAACTAAAACTTACACATCAGAAATAGTTACACTACAATAGTTATTAATTGTACCTAGTTTTAAGAGTACAGAATCTTGTGATCTCGTGTGTAAGGTAACACCAAGACTGTTGTGTTATTGTTTTAACAAAACAAACAAAAAATCTCATTTGTGATCTCTTTTACATTTTATTAAATCTTAATCAGCCTGTTTTGTCTCCACATCTTGTCATTTGTCTGATACAGACAGACCCAGTTCCAGTTCAGACTAATGCTTAGACCTGTCTACCCAATGAATAGGACATCTGAAACTGATAGAACCAGCTCTGATGTGGCCTTTTGCACCTTTATTAAGAATTAGTGTTATTTTTCATACAGTGCATTGCAGTGCATCTTATTTTTATTTCATTATTCAACTGTTTTGAATGCTACTCACTTACTGTACTTGAAAATGTAAAAAATGATTATTTAATTTGTATCTTACTTATGCAGAACATTTTTATTTTAATATACAGCTCTGGAAAAAAATAAGAGACCACTACAAAATAATCAATTTCTCAGGTTTTACTCTTTATGTGTTCAAATAAAATGGACGTTTGTTTTATTTTATAAACTACTGACAACATTTCTCCCAAAATCCAAATAAACATTGTCAATTAGAGTATTTTATTTGCAGAAAATGAACTCTGGTCAAAACAACAAAAAATATGCAGTGTTTTCAGACCTCAAATAATGCAAAGAAAACAAGTTCATACAAATTTTTAAACAACACAATACTAATGTTTTAACTTGAGAAGATTTCAAAAATCAATATTCAGTGGAACAACCCTGGTTTTTAATCACAGCTTTCATGTGTCTTGGCAATGCTCTTCACCAGTCTTTCACATTGCTGTTGAGTGACTTTATGCCACTCCTGGTGCAAACATTCACACAGCTCGTCTTTGTTTGATGGCTTGCGACCATCCATCTTCTTCTTGATCACATTCCAGAGGTTTTCAATGAGGTTCAGGGCTGGCCATGACAGGGTCTTGAACTGGTGATCCTCCATTCAAACTTTGATTGACAACCTTGTATGTGGCAGATTCATGCGTCCTTTACAAAGATGAATTTGCCTAATTCCAGCCTTGCTGAAGTACCCCCAAATTATCACAGATCCTTCACCAAATTTTAGAGTGGGTACGAGACACTGTGGTTTGTAGGCCATTAGACGACCAGGTGTTGGTCAAAGCTGAAAACTGGACTCATCAGAGAAGATGGCCTTACTTCAGTCCTCTATTGGCCAATCCTTATGGTCTTTTGCAAACCTCAGCCTAACTCTTCTTTACATCTCATTGATGAAGGGCTTTTTTCTAGCTTTGCATGACTTCAGCCCTGCCTCTAGAAGCCTGTTTCAAACTTGCCCTATTTACCCTGGTTTTTGTAGGTCACTTCACGTCATCCTATTGTTTTTGACATTCGAATGAATTGGCAGTCATCTCGTTCAGTGGAGAGTTGATTTTGACCTCTACCGATCTGTAGTTTTGTTGTCCCCAATGTCTGCAGCTTGAACTTGCTCTTATAAAGTGCTGTATTGAACGCTGTAAGCAGAATTCAACAGACGCTAGAATGGAATGATTGCCATAATTGTAGAGATGCTGACTTAAAAAATTTGGAGTGGTCTCTTAATTTTTTCCAGAGCTGTATATATATGTATTTAATAGTTTTAATAATATTATTTAAAAAAATTGCTGCATTCATCTTTCCCTTGATCCTGACTAGTCTTCCAGTTCTTGCCGCTGATAAACATCCCCACAGCATGATGTAGCCATCACCATGCTTCACTGTAGGGCTGGTATTGGCCAGGTGATAAGCGGTGCCTGGTTTTCTCCAGACATGACGCCTGCTATTCAAGCCAAAGGGTTCAATCTTTTTTCATCAGACCAGAGAAATTTGTTTCTCATGGTCTGAGAGTCCTTCATGTGCCTTTTTGGCAAACTCCAGGCAGGCTGTCGTGTACCTTTTACTAAGGAGTGACTTCCGTCTAGACACTCTACCATACTGGACTGATTGGTGGAGTGCTGCAGAGATGTTTGTTCTTCTGGAAGGTTCTTCTCTCTCCACAGAGAAACGCTGGAGGTCTTTCAGAGTGACCATCAGGTTTATGGTCACTTCCCTGACTAAGGCCCTTCAGTTTGGCCGGGCGGCCCGTTCTAGGAAGAGCCCTGGTGGTTCTAAATGTCTTCCATTTACAGATGATGGAGGCCACTGTGCTTAGTGGGACCTTCAATACTGCAAAAATTCCCTTCCCCAGATCTGTGCCTTGATACAATCCTGTCTTGGAGGTCTACAGACAATTACTTGGACTTCATGGCTTGGTTTGTGCTCTGAATTTACCACAAGTGGACTCCAATCAAGTTGTAGAAATATTTCAAGGATGATCAGTGGAAACAGGATGCACCTGAGCTCAGTTTTGTCATTGCAAAGGCTGTGAATACTTATGTACGTGATTTTTTTTATTTTTAATAAATTTGCAAAAAATTCAAACAAACTTCTTTCACGTTGTCATTATGGGGTATTGTTTGTAGATTTTTGAGGACAATATCAAAATTAATCCATTTTGAAATAAGGCTGTAAAATAAAAAAATGTGGAAAAGGTAAAGCGCTGTGAATACTTTACAGATGCACTGTATGAGAGACTTCCTGTTTTCCTTTTTTTACCATAAATGTATCACCTCACAATGGCAACAACATCTGAGATATTAAAATCCCTTTGCAATTTAGCAACTTCAATGTATTTAAAAGTTGATGATGTTTCCGAAAATTTTTTAATGTTGAGTGGAGGTAATGGGTGTCAGTGCAAAAGTTGTCGGGTCCAGGAGACCAATAAATGTAAGTTTTGTACATGTGCGTACATGCATGATATATGAACCACTGATCACTAAATATGTTCAAAATAGTAATCGTTTTCCTTGACAAACATTGTTTGTTTGTTTCATAAGGCATTAAAGGTACTGTGTTGCCTCCAGGCAATGTAGCTTATAAGATGCCCATTTAATAGAAAAATACTATCTCGGGGGAATTCAAATACTAACTAATAAACATGCAAAAAGTTGCCACATGACCCACAGGTGTCTATTTCGTATATCTTTCATTATGCAATCTGAATGTATTCAGTCTGAATACACTGCCATCTCATAGACCACTGAGATAGGTATGAGCTTTTTACAATGATGGGTATTTCTAATGCATCCAATTTATTCAAATGGTTCAAATGTGTTGTAGTTAACATCAGTTTAGTTAACTCAATATTCATGAACCAATTACAATCTTATTATCACTAATTAGTTTTACTAATATACATCTTATATTAAACAATAAAAAAATATAAACCATGTATTCTGTGTTGTTCTGTGATTACATGTTTGATAATTGTTCTGTTTTTTGTGTTTTTATTTTCATTATATTTAAAGCTGCTTTGAATGCATTGCATTGTAAAAAGCACTGAATTGAATTGTGATCATCCCAAAACACCAAACATATTTTCCAAGATGAATGTAAATCACTTAATGAATGTAAAATATATATATAAAGACACTTCCTGTTCTATTTATAGCCATAAATTGATTGTCTTGCCATGGCAACAGCGTTCAAGATATCAACAATCTGTTCACAATGTCATCAGCCCACCACACCAAACATATCTCCCAAGTTTGATGTAAATTGCTCAATGCAAACTGTAGATATTAGGGACTTCCTGTTTTCATTTTTTTAACATAATTTTATTCCTTTGCCATGGCAAAAAACATTCCTAGAAATTCCTTCACAATTTTGTTTCACAATCTTCAATGTCTTGGAATGATGTTCACCAATTTTTGATACAATCACATTAAACCCCCAGGACCAATACATGTACCAAGTTCTGTTCATGTGCTCTGTACCAGGGCACGCTACCAAGCCCCCCTGCCTCACCCATGTTCCAGCTTTTGCCTGGTCCTAATGGCTGACAACTTTGACATGTGTGCCAAGTTTTAGGAGTCCCTGAGAATGTTAAGGGGTCCAAAAATCCAGAAAACCTTATACAATAATCCTAAGGAAAGCAATAGGACCCTTCACACTTTCAGTGCTTGAGCCCTAAAAATTCCAATTCAAACTATTTATTTGTGTGTGTACTAGCTAAGAGATGACTGAAACTCTGACTTGAGATCTGTGTTGTATTTGTATTTATGGATAGATATAATGATATAAGGAACTGGACCTGAAACTTGGGTGTATGGATCATTTGAGTAATAATTCATTTTATCAACTGAATTAATTCTTTAGATATAAAACACTTGGATTTGACATCTGACCTGTGCAGTGCTTACCTTCATTACGGGCTGAGCAAAGTATTTTGTGCTCCAGTCACACACACCTGTCTGCAGACTAACACTAATGTAGTTCCTGTGAGCAGCTGTCTCATCTCCGTCCTCAGCAGTCTGAGACACACACACAAACACACACACACAAAACACAACATGAGTCCAAATAAAAAAAAAACACACAAACAAACATGAAACAATTGATGTTTCAAGAAATGAAATTTGGATGTGCAGATGCAGTACTGGTGAAGTAAAAACGGATCACAAAAAATGTTTTATTACTAACTGACTTCAGGTTCCTGTCTGCCTTGCTGCTACGCTGATGATATTTAGCTCATTTCTTTGAGGCAGAACAAGATCACCAAACTAACAAAACTCACCAAACTAACAGAATGCATAGCTGACATTAAAACTTGGATGATTAGCAACTTTCTGCTAATAAATTCAGACAAAACAGAACATACTGTCCTACTCTTGATGGATGCTCTATAAAGCCTTCTTCAACTGAATTTAAATCTGAGAATCTGGGTGTCCTATTTGATAGCAATTTGTCCTTTGAAAGACATTTCCAATATTTGTACAACTGTATTTTTTTCATCTTAAAATATATAAAAACTACAACACATGCCCTAAATGTCAAACACAGAAAAGTTAATTAATGCATTCATGACATCAAGACTTCATTATTGCAATGGCTTACTGGGTGGTTGCTCTGCATGCTTAGTACAAAAACTCAGAAGAGTTTTTACGAAAACGGAAAAGTATGAACATATTAGCCTGGTTCTGTCAACACTGCACTGGCTGCATATTAAGCATCATACAAATTTCAAAATTCTACTAATTATCTACAAGGCCCTGAATGGTTTAGCGCCTTAGTACCAGAGCAAGCTCCTTTCTCATTACAGTACTTCATGTTCACTGCAATCTTAAAATGCTGTCATTTGATAATACCCAGAAATTCTAAAAATTCAATAAATTCTATGGATTTATTGCCTAAATCCCTTAAGAGATTGTTAGGCTACATTAACTAGGTAAAATGGAAGGCACACTTCCCATAAGAACATATGTATTTGCTCCTTGCCACTGTCACCCTGTTGGCTTGCTTACTGGGAGACTGCTGACATTTAGCTTGGCTTAGGGTTTATAAATCGTTGGATAGTTTCATAGGATGTCTTTCATACAGAAGTACAGTGCTGTGCAAAAGGCTTAGGCACATAAAAATTTTCACACCCAAAAATGGTTTTAAGCAAGTTATTTTTATCTTTTGCTGTAGTGTTAGTAGGAATTATAAGTTTACATTTCCAAACATTCCTTTTGCCATTAATTGTAATAATCCAGTGAGATTTTTGTATGCACGAGGAGACAACAGCCAGTGCTCCACAGAGAGATCTGATGATATGCGATATCACTGTATTTTTAATTGTTATTTCATGTTAGCTAATGCTTTAAATAATGTTAACAATTACAACCTTGTCGGAAAGTGTTACAGATATATTAGAATTCCATAGCATTTCCATTTTGTAACAGCTCTTTAATAAAGAGTTTTTAAAATGCATTTTAAAATTACTTTCATAAAAATAAGATGAGACATTTTATGTCTTAACATAGTTTGATAACTAAGAGGTGGTTTTGTAAAAAGTCATATTTACTGTAACAGAAATAGAGCATTAATTAAAAACAAGACAATAATAGACTGAATGTGTGCTTAGAAGATGATAGTAAAAAACATTAATCATTTTAGAGTCTCCTTTCTGAAGATATAAATGTGATCACTGTGGCACTTATCTGCCATTTTAACAGGGTCTAATGTTGACAGGTATCAACAGCACTAACATCGTACCCACCAAGAACCAATCAGCAAATCATCTCTCTCTCTCCTCCGAGGGACTCTGAACAATACAGATTAAGTTCGAGTTCGACGTGACAACGTTCACAACAGTCTGACTACAGGAGGGGGTGACCACCATGGGAACTGTGAAAAAATCAACCGCCACTATCACCCATTACACTAATGCTACTGCTAATCTATATTCATATTCTTAGTAATTCTGTCTATACCAGCAGTCTGATGTTATAGCTGCTCTCAGTGTCATTTTAATGTCGGCATCCTCACCTAAACATCCCTTATTGTATTATGTCAGCCATCAGGCTAACATAAACATAAAATAAATATAAAATCACCAGACCCAAATTAAAACTTAAATCATAACACTTATTACGATGCTGCAAACCTATAAAACTTTACATCAAAGTACTGATTGCAGCTGTAACGCGTCAAAGGAGAAATGACCCTCCTGGTGAGCCTGGGTTTTTTTCTCCACACATTCATCATTGGAGTTTGGGTTCCCTGTCATCGTTGCCCTGTTGGCGTGCTTACTGGGAGACTGCGGATAACAGATATTTGATACTCCATAGTAGATATCTGACATATCGTTGTTACTGTGTATCATTGTATATATTTCCTTGTTTTTATCCTTTTTTTCTTTTATCTTTCCTGTAAAGCATCTTTGAGACAATGCCACATTGTAAAAGCGCTATACAAATAAAGTTGAATTGAATTAATTTATGCTAGACATACTGTATAAAACTGATCTTCATTCAGTTCCCAAGAGAGTGTGAAATATAAAAAGAAAATTATATGCCCCCTTCCAAAAACACTGTACCATTCATTCATTCATATTCATATACCATTTACAGTTTTTTTGGCAAATAAACAGAAAAGTAGTAGGGGATAGACAATATATACCAATTTATTTGCTGTACCTGATCTGGGCCCTTGTCAAACATCTTCCTAGTGCGTGGGAACTGCTGTGAGTGGGGTGCCTGGCCACCCAGCGTTGGTGTGTATGGCGGGCGTGTGGGTGGCACCTCCCGGACAGGTGGTTTGGGCATCTCATTTGTGAGGCTGGAACTAGAGGCACCAGGAATGGGTGGAGATCCGCTGGAGGGAGATGAAGAACGTTTGGATCTGTGGGAAGCACTACAAAACCGACAAGCAGCACCATAACAGAAGATTAATGTGCTGTTAGGGTTCCAGCACTGCACTGCAATGCATTATGTTAAATTTAACAGCAGTAGCCAAGCACAACCAAAACACATTCCAAAAAGAGCAAAATGCAAGTTAATAAATGCGAAGAAAAGTGAAAAACTAAGGGTGCACAAATTATTTAACTATACTATATACCCTGTTGTTTTGTAGACTATTGGTTGGTCCAAGTGCCGATTTTAAAATAATTAAATACATATTTAAGTGTGCATGCAACTTACCCTGCCTGATGTATTAGTGTTCCTTTGCTGGTGGGGCTGGCAGGAGCTGATTGGGTGAGAGATCCAGAGTCTAGAATTCTTTGCGTCCGAGCATTTACGGTGGCCTGATGAAACAGTAACAGAAATTGTGAAATGAAGAAAAGTGTAAAAGAAAGAGGAAAAAGTTCTCATCCTTTTTTATTTTTGCCAATAAAGTTTACTATATCACAGTCAAATTCATGAAAAAATCTGAGACAAATGAGTATATCACCCAGCCAACTCATCCTCCACAGAATGTCCCCAGAGAAGGAGACAACCCTTAGACAAGAAATGGAGTTGTCACAAAGAGAAGACACTGGACCACACTTATTAATGCTTTGAAAAATAAATGATAGAGGGGATAGACATTTTTACATTACTACTCTGGGATAGACCAGAGTAGTTTCCCCGTAACATCCCTATTTTTCAATTAAGAAGTGACAGCTTATGACAGCTTATATAGAGTCAAACAAGAGGGGAAGGAACACCTGGAAGAGTTGCATGTACTCTACTGTATAAAGCCACAGCTGGCCAATGGACTAGCTGGAAGGTTAGCACATGCCTAAAGCACATGCTTCACAAAGCCATAAACAAAGATGGGGATAACTACCAACTGTTGCCTTGTTTGTTGGGGAGCTGCAATCAGAAGCCTCAACAAGGTTCTCCCCTTTTAGCTCAGAGGTCTGCTGGACATTGTAAGAGAGATTTAATAAGAACATCCATGCTCTCATCATACCTCATTGAACATTTATGAACAATAAGGGGGGTATGTGGCATCACTACAGGATGTTTATTAGAGGGAGATCTGTCCTAGCAAGATGACTGATGGTCTTCCCCCTAAACTATGACTCCCAGAAAACCATGCAATATTAGGCCAGGTATAAGATGAGCGACAAGGAAGAACTACAACTGCTAGACTCCCACATACTGAAGGACAAGGTGCGTTCAATGAAGGGAACAAAATGTATGGTGAAAAGAGGCATGTTGTAGCTAAATATGTACCTTGATTGTTAAATGACAAGTCATGCAGTCTTTACAGTGACACATCTTGATTACAGATGTTATAACTAGCTGCTTAAAGAGCTGCGATATTTATCACTTTCTTATGAAAAACATCAAAGCTGCATCAGAAAGATGTCAATAGCTATGAATCAAGTGGCCTGATAATATCTGATAATATAGGTCTGATAATATCAAGTACCTTGTATGCAATGCTGTTGAGAACCCTCATGGCTAGATCAGAGACATCTGGAAATGGATCTGCTGCAAGATGTAATAGCACCCTCCAAATCTGAGTATTTACACTGTTAAAAGACACACCTAAAACAGAACACACACACAGACAGAGTGTTTAGTTTTTTTTAAATTCCAAATTCAAAGAACTGCACATTAAGTCAAGATCTATGATCTATGCTGACATTACCGTTGAATTAGGAGCTAAATTATGACTTAAAATTTAGGTAAACTCTGGGGCATCACTTAAGACAAGGTACTGTGTTGGTATTATATACAATGATAATATAATATTAACTGTAGCATAGTATAAGATGCTATATAATACAGTGATACTTTGATACTTTATACCCAAGCTACTTTTACATACAAAGGTTTTAACACAATGTTTTAAGGTACTTCAAAGAAAAACATGCCATTATCCTGATACATGGGCAATAACAACATGGTAAGACATGGCACAAACAACAATAACTCAATTTGGAATGGAATCAAAAATAGAAAGACTACAGTTGATGTTGACCAGTAAGGAAAACAATGAGGGTAAAGGCGAGAAATGAACCAGCATTGCGACAACATAACCATGCTAATGCAAAATAACCTCAAAACAACACACACGTGTCAAGCAAAATGTCTCTGTTTACTTATAGGTGTGATTAGGTGCAGTTTCCCACCACTATAATATGCTGCTGAACAGCATTGCCTCAGAACCTTTTAACTGAGATAGCACCTGAACATAGCACCTGTCGACTCTGAGCTATTGTTTAACACAACATTTTATACAATGTATTGTTCCCTTTTCTCTGGGTTATAGTAAGAAACTCTGTGACACTCCCTTTCTAGTTATGTTCATCCAACACTGGATCAGTTGGTGACAGTATGGAAAATTATTTAAAATCATGCTATATAAACAGATAAACATAGTAACAGCATGGAAAAGGCCATGCCACTAATGAAGATCAAAGATCAGAAGTGAGCAAAGATCACTCCAGTGTTCTGTCAAAATCTGTTTCCCATATATTTCCCTTTAGTTTTCTATTGGAAATTTTTAACATATTTGATGTACAAAGATTTACATTAGTGATACAAACTGTAAAATAACTGTCATGGCAATAAAGTGCTTTAAATTGAAAACTGGAATTTAAAAAAGACAGATGCATGCATGCATACATGTGTGCACAAACAACAGAAAACCACTGCTTGTTAAGCTGGCCTTAGACTACAGGACTTTTAAAATTCTGACCAATTATAAAATCTTGTTGCAGCACACACACAAGAATAATCTTGACATATTTTCTTCTTTAAAATCTTAAACATGCTCACACCATAAAATTATACATTTGTGACAAATAACACTACAATCTACTATTAAAATTATCGTGCCAAAGGGGGTGCTTCATGTGATCTCATGCGAAAGCAGATGTAAACAAAATTCATCACCTTTGCTAATAAGACCCACCAGAGTTATCTGCAAATTTGCTGCACAGTCGTGAGTTGGCAGTGTAAACAGCAAAGGACTGAGCACACAGTACTGAGAGTATGGTGGTGCTAGAGAGACTGTTTCTGATCCCGGCAGTCTGATGTCTCTAGTTCAGGAAGTCTAGCATCCAGTTGCAGAGAGGTCTCAGCAGAGTCTCAGCAGGGTCAGCTTTCCAGTCAAAAACTGAAGTCTATGAACAGTATTCTTATGTATGTGTCTTTTTTGTCTAAACAGGTAAGGGCCAAATGGAATGTAGTGGTGATATGGGGTAAAATTAGATTAAAATAATTAACTAATGCATGCATATTGATCCGTGAACTTGATAAGTTGCAAATGTATATTACTATTCACAAACAAATGCTTTAAGTTTAGAATCAAATGAATGTGCAGCAATTTGTACAGAGGTATGCTTGTGGATACAAATGTTCTTGTTTGGGTTAACATATAATTTGTGCATGCCAAAAATAAGATTTGCGGCTCATGCAGCACGTATGCATTCTTGTCATCTTTGAGTTAATACTGTTCAGGTAATTTGTATTTTAAGACTTTTGTTTTGTATTGGATGATCCACATACAACAGTCTCAGTTTTACAGACCATAAAATGCAAGCACAGACTGTTTTATATTATTTATGTAACTGCTTCACACTGCACAGACGTTTAGTCACTTAGCCACAAAGGCTAACACAGAGGACAATCTTTTTCACAAAGTGCCATCATTTACATTTTTGTTAATTTTTTTGTTAATAACTGTGATAAAGTTAGGGCAGGCTCAAACTGGTCATCAGGAGCAATGGGTGAAATTGGCTACTGATTTTTCTGCCCTGCTCATTTGTATCCATTCATTTACTTACAAATTTTTACTTTCTATTATTGCATGCATAATAAATAAAAATCCCCTACGCTTAACTTGCAGAGCTATGATAGTGTAGCTCATTATTCATCTTTTATCAGGGAAACTGTTGTAATGACAGTTAATGACTGCTAAAACGCTGCTTAAATGCAAAGGCAGTCTCAGTTTGTAGACCATGCAATGCAAATGCACACGTGGACAGCTGTATAGTACCTTTCACATAACTTACATAAGATCAGGGTTGCTGTGGTAATGGACAATGACATCATCTAACATGTGAAAATATCTGTTTACATATTGTATTCAGCATGTAAATGCTACGTGAATAAAAGCTAACAGTGATTTAAGGCACGTGGGAATAATAGGGTGATCAAGGAACCTTCTGTGGGTTACGGAAGGAACATTTTTATTTGATGTATTGTCACAGTGCATGTCATCATGGAATGTTTATTCCCACAGAGTGATGTAATAAATTAATCAATTTAATCCAGTTAGATCCATTTAACGATCCATACACTGTGATAGCTCCATACACCAATAGACCTCATTAACTAAATTTGTCTCACTCATTGTTCACTCTGTTTTTTGCTGTCTATTTATTTTCCTCAAAGTACAGCAGCAGCCAAAGCCCAGTCAAGCAAGGACACAACAGGTTGTGACAGGTCAAAAATGCTGATCTGAAAGGGTATCTCTCAAATGTAAAATTAAATAAAAATTGAAAATAGCTTCTTTGTATTATATGGCAAATGCTATGACCTAAAGAGGCTTTGATTGTTGATTAAACAGGGCATCTCACCAATGAGAGAGTTCAAGGAAGAGTACGAGCTGACTCTTCTCATTTTGTCAATGGTTTCAAAGGAGAGGAGGTACTCGTCATTATCAGGGCTTCCCAGGGTACTACTGGCACTGCTACTGGTGCTCAGGTTTCCTGGAGAGAATGCCATTGGAACACCTATAAACACACACATAAACACATTGATGAGAAAAAATAAGATCTCTATCTCTAAATCTCAGGAAAAGTGGTGTAAAGTGGAGACTGACTAACCTTCCTCGTTGAGGTTGAGGTTCTGAAGGCTTTTGTTGAGGGTTCGACCAGTTGTGGCAGCTCTGAGGTTTGTGTAGGAGTTTACTGATCTTAAGCGAGGGATGGCGGGGCTTTCCCTAATTGGGGTAACATTTCCTGTCTCTACACATGGTAAGATCAATGGTCAGTGACAGCTGGGTAAGTAAATAAAGGAACATGTTATGTTATTCATAACTGTGAACTCAAGCGATTGTCTCATCATGTATTCATGTAAATAAATAGATCAGAGCACAAAATTCAAATATGGTGGTACACTGATAACTTCTAATCATGCATTGTGACAAAACACACAATCACAAGATTCACAAGAACCAATAATATATTCAACATAGATATATTTCCATTCTAACATGCCATATCGATCGCTAAATACACTGAAAATAGTACAATGTTTCTTTCACAAATGTATCGTTTGGCTTTAGAAGGCATGTATTAACCCCCTGGAGCGGTTTTGGAACTTCAAAATCTCAGTGTCTGTTTACTTTAAAATCTCAGTCTCTGTTCACTTCCAATATAAAACTGAGAAGAGCCAGGATATTATTTAACATAACTCCGGCTGAAAGAATAAAGTCATAAAAACTTATGACGCCTTGAGGGTAATCTACAGGCTAATTTTTATTTTTAGGGTGAACTATTCCTTTATTAGTAAAAATCACTGGACGAATTGTACTGTCAGACGTTAAATGGTTGTGGAACACAGTATACCTGTAAAATTGGCAGGTGAGGGTACAGCATAATTTTTCTCTTCCTCCATGAACTGCAGAGCCACAGTACAGAAATTACTCTCGTACTGCACTACCAGATGACTGAGAGCAACAACCAGCTCCTAAACGTAAGTACATATAAACAAACAAGAAAAAACAAGACACTATAGGAAAACATGTCAATACAGGCAAAAGGTGTTTACAAACAAACCAGAACAGATGAAGACTACAACTATGGTTTGTGAGTAGTAGTAGCATTCTTAACTGTGAATAAATATATAAAGATACATATAAAAAACAAATAAAATAAAATAAAATAAATCCTAACAACATCATTTTCGAATCATTTACACTTTTTCACAGTTCTTTTACACAGCAGACTGAACCCAGTCAACTATAACCCTAAAATAAAAAACACATTTTCTACAATCACACACTGACAGTTACCTTTACACTTTAACATGTTCATCACAAAACTGTTTACCAATACAATTAAAATGTTAACTTGACCATTTTGCCCAATTTATAGATATTCTAAAATTGTGAACACCACTTCCTGACACAATATCTATTTCAAAATAATAATAAAATACCTATTAAATAAAAACACATTCATTAGACATAAAAACGTGAATAATAGCTTTTCTCTCTGAAATTAAGAATTTAACTAACGCTTTTTAAAAAAACAACGAGAGAGACAAGAGTTTGTTTTTAGTTTGTTTAGAATTCCTCTGTGTTTTCTGCAGATACGACTGATGAAAATGAAAATACGATTGTTACAGCAGCTCAAGCTCTCAATTGCCACAAAGTCCTTTTAAGGAAAATGCCACACTTGGTGGCCATCTTTGCAATGCCCCCAGGCAGCTATTTTAGTGATACAAGACAAATCCTATCTACCTGAATGGGGGAAGACAGATATCTTTAAAATCACTCGCTGATATTGACCAGGATATTGACTGGTTTATGTTTGATTGTGCATGAATGAAGAGTGACAGAAAGAAAATTTCTGAAATATCTGAAATTAAGGGTATGGATGAATATGTATATGGCACATAAAGTATTCCTATATTTTTTTAAGGTGAAAATATGGATAAAGATAAGTATGTATGTGTACATTTGTGGATAGTCCTAGAGTACAAATGACATTCCTAGATTAACAATGTCACAGAAGTTTGTCAGCTTGGATGTGGAAAGCTGGGCATCAATTCACCAAATAAAAGAAACAAGATACCAAATCTCCCTGTAAAATTTAAAGCTGATATAAGAAACGCATTTACTTGAAACTGAAATGAAGAATCTTCAAAACACACTACAATAATGATTATGGTGTTTCATTTAATTTTAAAAAAAGAGCGAAGTTGCAATACTAATCAACAAAAATATATCAGTCATGAAAAGTAAACCAACCATATGGTTATGTGTCCTGAATATATAAATGTAAATCCAAATGAATCCTGAACTCATGTCATGGAGCGACTAATAGACTAACAGTGTCTGTTTCGCAGACACACTCGTAAGTTGATAACATTTTTGCATTTTTTACACCTTTTAACATATTAGTTGACCTCTCATAAATCTAGTCAATAGCAGTATTTTATGAAGGCAGCTTTAGTTAATGTTTATCGTAAGATAATACCTATCTACAGTCTTGTATGCTGCAATTAGCTAACTTAAGCAATACTTCACTAACACAACCATATTTCATATTTTTACCATTTATATAGTATATAATGATTCTAAAGCAAGATATTTATATAGTCACTGATGCAGTAAGTCCTAAGTTTCAGATGTTATATGGAATTTTGTTAATTATTTATTATTTTATTTATTGAAATAAAACCACACACCCCTTTAAGACACCCCTTTAATCATATGGTAGAAATATCCAAATAAAAATGTGTTTAACAAGCTGACAGAAGCCTAATCATTTTTTTAAAAACATTTCAATTTAACGCATTATTGTGAAAAGTGCTATATAAATAAAATTGAATGGAACTGAATATAATTAAGGCAGACACCTAATTTTATTTTAATACCAGGACAAATTATGTGACTCACATTAAACAATTAAACACATTAAACGCTTTTTAAAAACCTTAACGTTTGGAATAAAAAATTAATTTACAGAACCATTGTTAGGTTTGAGTTACACAGAAGCCGCTGAACAGTAACACAATGCAAAACGTCATATGTAAAAGCACAAGAACGCGCCACTTCCGCACCACATATGAACTGAAAATGGAGTATGTGTGAAACAGGTGTGATTTCGCTGTTTTTTCAACATTTTTGCAATGACCATACAGTTACATGATGTTTTCTTTGTCAATGGTAAAGTATGGAGATTTGCTTACAATTACAAGCTGTAATGTTACACAAATGTGTTTTGTGAACTTTGAATCATGTAAATGTTTTCTAGTAGACATAACATGGACTTTTTAGGACTATGGAAATGATGAAGCTGATAACAATGGCCAAACAAAGCCCTTAATGAAATTACAACTTACCTTCCTCACGATGGGACTGCCATCATTGATGAGCTGTGCTAGCATCATGGCTACATTATGATCAATGGTGGTGGAGTGGTCTGTTCTTTCAGCAGAGTTCCCCACAAAAGTACCCAATGCAAACACAGCTGCACAACGCACCTAACAATGAAATGAAACAAAAATAAATATCTCAGCGGCACTGGTCAGAGACATTTTTAAATGTAGCAAGAAACTTTAACAAACTTTCAGAACCTCTGGTATGGGATCAGACAGAAGACTGTAAAGCTTCTCGTGGGCACTGTCTCGAACTCCACACCAACGTGCAGAATCAAAATTCTGCCAGATTCGGCCCAAACAGATTGCCACCCACTGCCTAAGGAGAGGATGAGGATCATTGAGCTGCTCCAGACAAATCGCAATCAGGTTACCCTGTAGACATGCTTCCTGATAGACAGAGTGAGAGACCGTCATGTATTACAATAGAATTTACAATGACATACAATGCATGCTACAACTCTGGGTTAAAAATACACTTCTAAATAAATACCTTTAAACACTAGAAACAACTTCTATTATTTGACTAATTATTGACAAAAGAATACACACACTAATTCATAAAAAAATACAACCTCATATTAATGGTAAAATAATAGCAGTTCAAAGTAACAGTAAAACGTTATCAACATGCCGCCATATTTGAATTTAGTGCTCTTATCTGTTTGTTTATATAGATATGTGCACTGATTGCTTAACACGCTCAACACATTAATACTTTTATTTCATAAACGTATAGTTTCACTTTATAAGATGTTTATTAACCCACTGGAGTCAGTATGGATTACTTTTATGATGAAGGATATGCTTTCTGGAGCGTCATAAACTTGTGCCTTAAATTTGCACTGTAAATTTGTAACATGCAAATGTTAGAAGCTAATTTTAAATTTATTAAATTAACACTAATTTAGAAGATGCTTTTATCCAAAGAACTTTGAACTTTGGTTTAAACCCCTGAAAGTAGCGTTAACTGTAGATGTGAGGATACATTAGTAGAAAGATACAAACTATAACCTTAAAGGGCAGTAGCCTCCACAGCACTTCTTTGTATAGATAATGCTGTTTTTGGTATTTGGTGTTTTTGGTGTTTTGTGTTTGCATGCACTGGTACTTCGTTACACTCGTTTGACAGTTTGACATATATCTGTGTCACACCTGTCCTGTGTTGTAATTGTTGACAATCACAGCAAGAATGAAGACAGCCATGGTGCGATGCTCGGCCTAGAAAGAATTAGGAGCAAATTAATTATATGCTTAACATAAAACTAATGAATCATAAATCCATAGCTGAATGTTGACTTTTCACTGATTTTCTTTTCACTGCCGATCCATGATTTGGCTAGGCAAAAGTACACAAAATCCAAACAAAAATTTGGATTCTGTAAAAATTTTAATATTGTAAAACAGATAGTTTTGAACAAGGGTATAATGATTCATTGCCATCTGTAAGATACTCACAGGCATGTATGGGTCAGCGAGCACTGACAGGAAATACTTGTGTCCATTGTCTTTCACGAGATCTGCTTGACAAGACTATAGAGAGAAGAGAAAGAGCATCAGGTAGAGTAGACAAATGTTAAAGAGAATGCATTAAAAAAATGGCACTTTAGTCTAGTCTTGTCTTCGTCTTCTTGCTCTTGGTCACTTCCACTCTTCAATTAAATATCTTCGGCCCTGGCCGAATTAAATATCTTCAATTAAATATCTTCGGCCCTGGCCTAACTGTTTAGGAACTGGCCTAACAATTAGGAAACCTAACTGTTTCCATGAACTGTTTCCACATTTTTATAATATTGAGTGACAGAGATCATATTTAACCCAACCTAAACCTAACCCAAAGGTCACAGGTTCAATTCCCAATGCTGGCAGAAAATGACTAAGGTACCCTTGAGCAAGGTAACTTTCCCCCAGTTGCTCCCCAGGTGCTGCAGTGATCGCTCCAAGTGTGTGTTCACTACTCACTGGGTTATCAATGGTATGTCAATGAGTTAAATGCAAAGGTCACATCTGAAGTATGAGTACTGTGTGGGCCCCTTCTGATGTCAACAGCCAAAATGCAATTTTGCCTTCCAGATAGCAAAGACCCTCTTGATACCCCAGGACTTCAGCATTCAGCAGTGCTTTATGTTCAAGGCTGTTAAATGGAATCCAGCTACTTCTTTTCTGCAGCATGGTATTGCCACCATTAGACTGCTTACATGACCACATGGAACTTAAATATCACTAACCAAACTTCTTTCCAGAGACGTTGGTATTAGTGTTTTATCAGTGTATGTATAGCTGAGTTCCCATAGCTGATTATCAGATGTAAAATAATTCTCCAGTTATTTGTTTAATTAGGAATAAGATCTTAACCTTATTATGTAACAGAGATCAACCGATAATCTTTCTGCCATATCATTACTCACTACATTTTTACTATTCTTTAGCTTTTGTTTTAGCATTTAGTAGTTCTTATTCTTGCATATCTTTTGTTAAAGGGGTCATGAACTGTTTTTTTATTATTTTGTGCTGTTCTCTGTGGTCCACTAATATCGCTAAAAAGGTTTTTACTTGAAAACATTATAATTATTAAGAAGTAAGCTATTTTCTACCATTTTTGAGCTTTAATCTTAAAGCACTCCACTTTTTGTGGGCTTGCCGCATGGAAGACTTGGAAGTAACCGTCCACTGCTATGACTGGATAACAGCAATAACAAAGCAATAGTAAACAAGATAAAAAAATTTACTCATAGAAATTGTTTATCAATTTCTCTCAGCAAATCCTGTATCAAACTGTGTTTTGTTTATAAAGTAATCCACAGTAAAATATAGTGAACAAATGGACAGGGTCTTAGAATAGAATAGAAGAAGCTTTATTGCCAAGTATGTTTACACACACAAGGAATTTGTCTTGGTGACAGGAGCTTCCAGTGCAGAATTAAAAACAAGAAAAAAACATATATAATACAAAAAGTGCAGCAATAGAAGTAGTTTTGTGAATGTTATTGCACAGATATGTTATTTCCAGTATTACTTACAAGTGTATAGATTATGATTGTTATTTACAGATGTACAATTCAGGATGTTATATAGCAATATACAGTTGTGTTGGGTAGTGTGGAGGTGTGACGGTTTTAATTGTTCAGACTTAATATAGCCTGAGGGAAAAAACTGTTCTTGTGTCTGGCAGTTCTGGTGCTTGGTACTCTGTAGTGCCAGCCAGAGGGTAGCAGTTCAAAGAGGGAGTGCCCTGGATGTGTGGGGTCTGAAGTGATTTTTTAAGTCCTTTTTCTCACTCTGGAGGAACAGGGGTCATGAAGGTTTGGCAGGGGGAAACAATGATCTTCTCTGCCATCCTGACTGTCCGTTGTAGTCTCCTGATGTCTGATTTGGCAGTTGAACCCTACCAGACAGTTATGAATGAGCACAGGACAGACTCAATGATGGCCGAGTAGAACTGTTTGAGCAGCTCCTGTGGCAGGTTGAACTTCTTTAGCTGACGAAGGTAGTACAACCTCTGCTGGGCCTTTTTCACAAAGGAGTCAATGTGATTACCCCACTTCAAGTCCTGAGAGATGGTGATGCCCACTGCCACCACAGTGCTGTCCATGATGGTTAGTGCGGGGAGTGCTGGGGGCTTTCTTCTGAAGTCCACAATCATCACTATTTTGAGTGTGTTAAGCTCCAGGTTGTTGTGACTGCACCAGCCAGTCAGCTGTTTAACCTCCAGTCTGTAAGCAGACTCGTCACCACCCTTAATGAGGCCTTAATGACTGTGGTATCGTCTGCAAATTTCAGAAGCTTAACAGAGGGATCTTTTGTAGTGCAGTCGTTTGTGTACAGGGAGAAGAGCAGTGGAGAGAGGACACATCCCTGGGGGATGCCAGTGCTGGTAGTGAGGGATCTGAATGTGAGTTACCCAGTCTCACTAGCTGTTGCCTATCTGTCAGGAAGCTGGTGATCCACTGACAGATTGGGGATGGCACAGAGAGCTGGGTTAGTCTGGATGACAGAAGACCAGGCATGATGGTATTGAAAGCCGAGCTGAAGTCCACAAATAAGATCCTTGCGTATGTCCCAGGTCTGTCAAGATGTTGCAGGATATAATGCAGTCCCATGTTGACTACATCATCTACAGACCTGTTTATCCTGTAAGCAAAATGAAGAGGGTCCAGCAACGGTCCAGTAATGTACTTCAGGTAGGCCAGCACCAGTCTTTTAAACGACTTCATGACCAACAGATGTAAGACCAATGGGTCTGTAGTCATTGAGACCAGTAATTTTGTTTTTTGGGGACTGGTATAATAGTGGAGTGTTTGAAGCAGCAGGGGACTTTATACTGTTCCAGAGATCTGTTGAATATCTGTGTGAAGACTGGGGCCAGTTGGTCAGCACAGACCTTTAGACAGGCAGGTGAGACACCATCCGAGCCTGAAGCTTTCCTAGTCTTCTATTTTTTGAAGACTCGGCTCACATCCTCTGTACAGACCCTGAACGCAGGCTGAAGGGCAGAGGGGGGGAGGAGGTGGGTTGCAGGAGTGGTTGGTGTAGGTGTGAAGTGCAGGTCAGAGTGGGTGTGGGGTGTGTGGCTGGGTTTTTCAAACCTACTGTGAAACTCATTCAGGTTGTCTGCCAGTCGTTGATTCTCCACACATCGTGGGGTGGTGTCTTGTACTTTGTGATGTTCCTCAGGGCTATCCAGACTGATGCTGGGTTGTTTGCTGAAAACTTTTTCAGCTTTTCAGAGTAGCTTCTTTTAGTCATTCTGATCTCCTTTGTTAGTCTGTTTTTAGCCAGGTTGTACAAGATTTTTGTCCCTACTTCTGTAAGAATCCTCTTTGGTGTGACGAAGCTGTCTGAGTTTGGCTGTAAACCATGGGTTTTCATTATTGAACGATACAACTGTCCTGGTAGGGATGCACATATCCTCACAGAAACTGACATATGCGGTTACAGTATCTGTGAGTTCATCCACTCATTCAAAAACACTCCAGTCAGTGCACTTGAAGCAGTCGAGTTGTAAATGCCCTGCTCTGCTGATCTTTTAACAGTCCTTATTACAGGTTTTGCTGATTTCAGTTTCTGCCTGTAGGTCAGTATGAGATGAACTAAACAGTGATCAGAGAGCCCCAAAGCTGCACATTGGACAGAGTGATATGCATCCTTAATTGTTGTGTAACAGTGATCCAGTCTATTGCTGTCTTGTAACGTGTTGTTTGTATTTAGGCAGTTCACGGGACAGATTACTTACATGATCTGGAACTGTAAAAATAAACCAACCACGGAATCCAAGCACATCCTGGTACTAAACAAGCAAAGCCATCTATATTGTTTAGTTAGTTCTAGAAACCCAGTGTTAGCGTCTTACTTTTATTAACCTACTTAACACATGATTCAACAGATGGAGCTAAAGTAGTACTTATTTAAAATAAGTTGTGGATCTAATGCAGGGGCAGGCTTTTGTATTATTATGGCAACATAATCACACACTTTTCAGATGTAGTTGTATTCTGACCTTGGTTTCAATAAAAGCTGCTTTGTGGAATAACCAAACGTTTTGAATTCTGAAACTTACAGGATATTTTTGTAGTGTAATGACCTCTGTTAACTGTCAAAAGATAACAAAAAAATGTAATTCTCAGTTTATGACCCCTTTAATAAATTGTATTTTATTATAACCAGGTCTTCCTTGTGTTGATAATGCAGTATAATGCTTCTATGAATGCTTTTAGATACGTTTGATGAAAACTTCAATCAAACCAAAATTACCAGTATTATCATACTGGTAATTTACTGGTAATGCTGTAACTTCTCAGGTCCTGTTTACACATGATCAGTATACAGTATTATACCAGTAAGGACTGTATGTGCGAAAGGGGCTATGGTTGCTAGCTGGTCATTAGTATCTCACTGTTTGTGTTATCTAACCTGTTTTTACTTGTTCCAAGAATGATGTTAAATTCTGGGTTAAATAACCAGAGATGGAAAGGGTTACATACACTATCTACAGCAAGGATCTTCGCCCAGATAAAGACCAGAAGAGGTCTGAGCTCTCTCGCTGAACTCTGCAACAATTTTAATACGTACGGAAAAATCCCCACCGACAGAGCCTGCAAAGAGCGTGTGAGAGAAAAACATAGAGAGAAATTTTATTTGTACGATGTACTTCATTTATTAATTTGTAGTTAGATTGTGATTATTTAAAATATGCACAAAGGCAGTCACATTAGTATATTAATATGGCTTTATAAATGCAATATACATAAAAAATATTTTTAATTGCTCACCAGACTGACGGCCCAAGGGCCCAGGTCCAGAAATCGACCAAGCAAATCCAGTGCCCTAAGTCTGTGTACCTGACTTAAGAGTACCTGAAAAAAATCAGATTAAAGAGCATTCATTCTAGATCCTGCTCTACTAGGAATGTCTGACAGAAATATGGTGCAAAGGACACACCTGCAAGGGAGCCCTAACCCTATGGGCTAGAGCTGTCTGATCTATATTATGCAGCACAGAATATGTACCCAAGCAGCAAATACCCTTTAATAGAGATGTACACAGATTCAAAATTGTGAGAAACAACGCATCACATATGAACATTGCTTCTTGTTAGCAGCTACTGTAGTTTTTCAGTGTAATAATGCTGTAGAAACATATTTTTCCTGGTCAACTGCTTTACTATCATCCGAACAATGATTTTAGAAGCGAGCTTTATTCCAATTACATTTGCTGTGAAATCACTTTCCTCGTGTTTACCTCACAATCAATTTTTACTGACTTTAAAATGCAAGATTCCAGCATACAGAATGAGAGTGACAAATATAATCATTAAAAGGCTCTCAGATACAACCTGAGGGCTGACAAAAGGTAATGATTGCCTGCCTGTTTGTACGTGTGGTTAAGGTGGTTTGTGTGTTAGGGTATTTAAAAAAATTATTTTGCTTTAAGACTATACAACTATAATTATGGATAAAAAATGGGGCTGTCAACAGATCTAACAAGTAAAATATCTCATCATTTTTCATCACATGATGTTTACATTACTTTTTAAGCATGAATATAAAAGGGAGGTCAAGTTTCACCGCAGCACCCATTTCTCAGTGCACTCACACTTTTAACAACCATACACCCTCTTTCTTTTTTCACCTTATGGACAATCTTATTCAACAAAAACAATGTTTGCTGCTGGCCTTCATAAGCACTCTTCATAAGTAAAAAAAACAACAAACACTGATACACGAAAACAAAATAATTAAATAACATAAATCAATGAAACACATTCTAAACTGTCTATATACTTATCTTCTTCAGAGCAGCAATCTTTTGCTTGAATTATAGTTCTGCACACTTTAGACTTACTGAACACTTTCAAAGACCCTATTTACAAAAGGTACTAAGACTGTTTTGAGTGATCACATCACATGCTTTTACTCTAATTACTGTTTGAGCAGTAATATAATGTGCTATAGGGAAAGTTTAAAATCATTGTGATTGACAGTGAGGAGATACTGCACTGCTGGCTGGACAGCAATTTGCATTTACACTACAAAATTCTAACAAAACATTTTGGAACCATTTTACACCTGTATTTAGTGCTGGTCACTTGTGGTTTGATCATTGCATAATACATCTCCATACCAGATGTAGATTAGTTTAAGACACTTTTTAAGGAGTTCCCATAAACAACTGGCACTTGGGGGCTTTTCTAACTAAGCATGTTTCACAACTCTTAAAAAACGCCTAACTAATTTCAGACATACAATCATAAATCTTTATTACAATCAAAAACTTTTAAGATCATAAAATAAATTGAGTCAACTGTGTCCAAACTCATGACTAGTGGTTGTTAAAACTAAAGTTTTCTACAACACTGCAAACCATTTAACCTATCTTTCTAACTGATGTTTTCATTTTTATAAATGTAAAACGACAAAAACCTTTAGATAACTTTTTTGTTTGCATATGCGTATGCCAGCAATTTAACAATATGCTATATACTATATCATATTTATAACTATATGCTATATAAAAGTATATGTACAGTATTTAAAGCCTCTAGTTATTGTGGTATATGCTCCTAGCGTGGTGAGGGGTTCTGGATAAAGGCTTCTGGCTTTAAGTTTTTTTTCTTAAAGCTAACTTCACTGTTCTTAGACATTTGTGCAATTACTGCATGGAGTGCCACAGGAATCAGTTTTAGGCCCCTATGTATTTTTTTTTCTTGTATAGGCTTCCCCTAAAAAATTATTTTAATTGTTAGGCTAATTATAGTTTACATTTACATTTCCTCTGGACCTGACAATGGCAATTGTTTTAAGTTAATATGAATGGCTAGTAAATTCCTCTAATTAAATTCAAAAGAGAAATTGTGTTTATTGGATCAAATACCACTGAAAATAAAATACTGAAATATAACTTTTGTCTAGATGGTGGTAGTGAAAAAATAAGCTCCAGGATGTATAAAATGTGCTAAGTAAATTGCTTGCAAGATCAAAGAAATTATAGTTTCAGCCCAATTTTAATGTCAAAATGTTCTCAGTGATTGTGCTACAGCGCACATTCTATAGCTGATGGCCTCTTTCTAATGCGACACACCTGTTTATGCTTATTACAGTTTATTATATATAAAAGTTTATTATATATGCCAGTTGTAACTTTCAAGTAATTTTACCTGCATGCTGTTCTTCTGACACACATACCCAAAGTGATTGCACAGCTGTCACACAGAGTGTAAGTACCAAATAAAGTTCTCTTTTGCATCTTATTGCGCTTCAACATATTAGACTGTCACATATACACAACATACATATTATATCACTCACTGCTCTTGGCTGAACTGTTGTTCTTTTAATAAAGTGTGTACTCAATTCCTTAGTATAACAGATAACTTTGAAAACCTTGATAATATAACAAAAAATGTTAATTCCCTCTTTTGTAACACCTTAGACAAAGTTGCTCCTCTATGCTTAAAGATTCTTAAAGAAGAACAACAGGCCAACAGTGTGGTATAATGAGCATACATCCTAAAAAGAGCAACCTGGAAAATGGAGCATAGCTGAAAGTAAACAAAACTAGAGGTATTCTGTTTAGCATGAATGAGACTTTAAAAAGCTTCAGAGCTGCCTACTTTTCAAATCTTTTAAAAGAAAATAAACACTACCCTAAACCAACAGCATGTATGCTTGATTATACCTAGCAGGTTGCTGAAAGAGAGGCTTCCTGAAATTACTAATCCTCTACATAGTATTATTAATTTATCATTGGTGGGATATGTCCCAAAAACTGACAAGCTGTTGATGAAAAACATGTTGATCCTAGTAAACTAGTAAATTACAAACCCATTTCAATACCTTTTATTTCAAAAATACTTGAAAGGGTGGGTTAGGGTTAAAACATAAAAATATGTTTCAATGACACATACTCTCTATGTAAAACACTGTAAAGTTAATTTATCCATTCATGACATTAGACTTTGATTATTGCAATGCCCTACTGGGTAGCTGCCCTGCAGGTTTATTGGACTGGGTTGTCTTTAAAGCCTGTCTAAAAGCCATTTAATGGCTGGGCAGCGAGGCAGCTAGATAACTGCCTTTGAGTTCTGCCCTGGAGCCAAGTGTCAGTGCTTTCCAGTACTAAATAAAATATATTTATGGTCAACATTTCTGTTGAGTCATCTGCCATCTTGGACAAATTACAGTATATTACAGAACTCATCACAAGGAATTTTGGCATTGCCTTCACTGCAAATGATACATAAATGCTGCCTTAGATTTAGGCCAGAATTAGGCAGCATATTGTTGCTGCCTATCCTTCAAAACACCCTTTGCATATTTTCCCTTACTAGGTTTTAGAACATGATTTTGTTGGTGCTGAAGTTACCTGGAGGACGATGGGCAGCTGTTCTGGTGGATTTCTGTTCTCGACGCCCATTGTCAGCCAGACCTGAAAGGCTGTTAGCTGCTCAGCAAAGAACGGACTGTGCTATGGACATAAAAAAACACAATATATATATAAATAGACAGATCTCTAGTATTTTTGACAAACATAACTCTTCTATAGTTAAATAAATTTTTCCCAATGTACCACACACTACTGTGTAAAAACACAAAAAGGAAAGAAACACACAGTGGACAAAGGGCACACAATTGCTTGCTCGCAGTTTCATCTTCACTATCCCCTTCACTATCCGTCACTGGTGAAATGACCAAACTCTGTTTGGTCTGCATCATCCCTCACTATATTCAAGAAACAGCTAAAAAACTCTCTTCCACGAATACCTGATACAGGTAAAAAACCTTTGCCCTCTCTTCCAACAGGTCGCCTCTATCAAGCATTGAAATGTTTTAACCTTGGTAAAATTGTAACTGTGTATGGCTGATGTTATTGCCTCCTTATGATTTATCACTTCACTGTTTTCATCACCTTGTAAGTCACTTTGGATAAAAGCGTCTGCTAAATGCCTAAATGTAAATGTACTTGGAGGGCTGAACACTTTGTTGAATTAAACACAGTCTATATGTATGTCATTATGACATACGTACTGTTTGCAGACATGTTGTAACACTTCTCTCTCCCCATCCCTTATTTACATTATTACTGTTTTACTTCGTGTGTGTGTATGTGTGTAAATAGAGACAGATCTGGACTATGTGTTTTACTTATTAACATGAAGAATATTATTCAATGGTCATGTACGTACATAAATACTGAATACTGTTGTCACTCCTGTTGTTTAATCCCATTCTGTACATGCTAAGTTTTATTAATTATGGTAGTGACACCTGAATTCTACAACCAAATTAATTTCAGAAAAATTATGGTAAGACCTTACATAAATGCCTGTAATGTGCATAGTATTGCAAAGAACAATATGCTTGTAATGCAGTCCCAGCTCATCTGAGGTCACTGTACTTACTTGACCTCTTTTACAAATAACAAAACTTATCAACTTTGCCAAGAAAGGTTTATAAAAACTTGACAGACATTATGTCTGTTTGGGCCAAAAAAATGCCCAAACCAAATGGGTTAACTGTTACTGTTTGTGTTTCCTGTTAACAATTGAGATGTGTCATTGCTATGGTTAGGCTCAACCACTACAATTTTGGAAGTGACTCTGGATTCAAACAGTCACACAAAAAATATGATTAATCAAAAGGGACTAGGTATCACAAACCATCTGATTTACAGCATCCCTGAACAGTGTATGTCTGTTATTTTTTTTGCAATGAGTTTCACAGTTCTCAATGAACAGGTGTAACTCTTCACAATTTCCCACACATTTCACATGCATAGGATATTATAGCTGCCAAATTTTCAAAATCTTTCTCTTTCAAACACACAAATATAAGAATATAAGAACAATCGAATCCCACAAGTCACAGTGAAAACGTGCATGTAAGAGGGACGGTTTTGGCTGATTCCAGCACTGTTACATAATTCTATTCTCATCTTTTGTTCCTGAGAGCAAAAGTATAAGCCTCTACGTGTTAGCAGAAACCATACCTGCTGCACTTAGGACAAATCAGATCAGGCTGAGAAAGAAAAGGGGGAAAGTCGAATACATTTATGCATTGGCATGTTTATCCAGTTATACAGGAAGTTATACATCCTATACAATGTACACCTAGGGTTGCATGAGGGTGAGTAAATTATGAGAGAATTTTCATTTTTAGAGGAACTATTCTTTTAAACCAGGATCAGTTATGCTCACCCTGAAGACTGTGCCCTCCTCTATGATCGTGGGGAGCTGGGAGAGGCAGATGTCTACTGCAAGGTCCCAAGCTTGCCTGTTAACACAAAAAAGGCCTGGCTGGTCAATGCAACACTTACATGTTTTTGGCTTTACATAACAGATCACATACAGTTACAAGAAGCACTGGCATTAAACATTACTACCACCTAAAATGCTGTAGGTCCTCCACATGCCACCATAACCATTGTGACCAAACTCACATCCTATTATAAAATATAAAACTATTTATTGTATTATAGTAATTAACAAAGAATAATGGCAGCATACAAGAGGCATTTGTCACAAATTGCTACCATGTATATTCAAATGCCTGCCCTGTGTTTCCCAACTTGAGCAGGCAGGAGAGATGGGGGCAGTAAATGTATAGCTTGATAGCTTGCTAACTGTTACTGGTTAAAGGAAAAACTTTTTCCTCTTCTTTTTTCTTCTCTGTCTTTTTCCAGTGCATGCACAAAAGGTGTCCCTGACTGTATAGGATAAGGACATTGATTATGAAATTAAATCTATGCCAAATATATTTGCAAATCAACATAATGAAATTAATGAAGTTAATGAAATTAACTTTGAAAAAAAAATGTTTTTCAAAAGAATTATTGTAGTATTGACCAATACTAAAATGTTTCAAACAAAAATAAAGATTCACAAAATATAAATAAAATAGATCAAATTTCAAATAACATTTTCATTATAAAGAGTATGCCTATCATGTGGCGGATTTGTATCGTAAAAGAGTAAAGTTATTTTTTTCATTGTTTGTCACGTGTCATGTTTATTAGTTGATATTAGGATTACATTTAATAAATATTGTATTTTAAAACACAAAAACAAACACTATAATGTCTGTCACATTTTTTAATCTTTGTTTTATATAAAGTAGAAAATAACTCATAAATGCACAAGTTTCTGAACTTTTTTAGGGTGTCTACTCTCAGCGAGTCTCATATTGGAACATGGGAAACAGTGAGTGAGTGATGTATGTACATTGGATTAATACTTGAAGTAATAGTGTATTGTGGGTAACAAATTGTGAACGAATGTAGAGAATATTCACTTAAAATTCAGACAAAACTACACAATGGCTGACACCCTATATAATGTACTTAGGGGATGGGGGCACAACAATGCTTTTGATTTAATTCCTGGCATCCCAAGCTGGGCCTCTATATCTCCTCACAATGTTTTTGACCAAGAAGTAGACATCAGTGAAGCAAATTGCTGAGAGTGATCTGGATGCGGTTATCAGTATTGTTGTAGTGTTTTTTCTGTGTAGTGACTGTAAAGTACTTATTTAATGACACTTAGTAATTAATATTTAAGGTTTGGGTAGTCTCATACAACTATTCCTTTGAGATGAGCCCTCAGGAGCATCTTCATTCTCCTCTGCTGTACTTCTTTCACCCTAAGGTAAGTTAATGTAATTCAGATTATCGATACAATTGGGTTTTATTCCTGTACAGTAGCAGTGCTGGCTACTAACTGGTTAATTATATCTTTATTGTATGGACAACCATAAAAGTTTAATCAGAATTAAAATTAAACTAATTAAACTAAAAAACAGATAATTTTAGGAAATACCAAGTCAATACGTAATAAACAAGCAAATAAAGACATAACTACTGCATACTGTACAGAAATTGAACTTTTATCGATTAGACTAATTATTCCAGTTACAATAACAGTGAGAAGGATCACAATGATGACGCTCTGTGGTGCTCCTGTCATATGTAAAGGTTTTACTCTCCCTTCTCACATATGACATTTACAGTTGGAGGTCTTTAGAAAGAATTTTTTTTTTATTTTGTCTACATTTTGCAGATAACCTTGCCATTGTATAAACACGTTTAAAAATTGATGTATACCTAAAATGGTTTGACAAGAAGCAGAGAAGAGAGACTTCTTTAGGAAAAAACATGTAATACTATTATTTTAAAATTGATTAGAAAAACACCACCCATGATTCTCACCTGTAAATAATAAAGATAACACAAACACATTTTATTCTATTTTCGCTCAATGAGAAAGCCTTTCTGCTGTTATCTTTATATATTACTGTAATTACATTCATAAACACACCCTCTTTTTTTCAAGGCTGTCTAGGCAGTATACTACAAAAACCACATTATGAAACATCCAAACAGAGAAAAAACCATAAGGGCAGATTTGTGGCTATGTACTATTTACTTTATGTTGGCTTGTTATTTATTTGGGCTGAGTGAGAGCATGAGCCAAGTGCATGACTATTGGCAACCCTGCTAACAGACAATACAACTATGCAAGTAACTGTATCCACAACGCTCTCTTTTTCTTGGTTTTTCCAGATTGCTCTCCATTTAAGTCTAGTTCCGGGTCACAGAGCTGTCCATCTAAATTTCACTAGCCAATAAGAGTAAAGCACACTTAAGCCCAGCCCACATCTGAGGTTTGTGCCAGAATGATTAAAGGAAATTTGCGGATTGAAAGCAACAACTGTAAAAGCACAAGATAGTAAAAATGTGATAGTTTAAATGAACACTTTGTTTTTTCTTCTTTCAGATTTATTGAAGAATAAATCTCAAAGATTTATATAACAACAGAATAAATCTATTGTTGTTTATTATTTCAAAGATTGTGTTCATTTTTACAAAATTAATTCCATATGACTTCACATGCTACCTGCAAGATACATTAGAAATAATATATCGCCAATTACGTATAAAATATGTTTTACATATAGTATATCATATGTTTATAAGTTTATAAGAACATATTAAATAACGTGTTTGGTTATCATTGGCTAGCAATGAAACATGAGCTCATGTATACAAAATGTATGCTCTGCCTCAGGTGTGCGGCCCCCCTTTATATTCAATTTGATAGCCAACAACACAAGCTGCTCCAGCATGGAAATAAAAATGGTGGACTGTGGGCAACTTACTCAGGGCATGATCTATGCTAATACGGCAGAGATAGTAGCTAGTAATGGAAGGGGGTTGCTCTATTGTGACATCATAGTAGAAAGAAATCTGAAACAGCATGATCTGAGACACTGTTTCGAATATGGAGATTATAAAAATGGGTGGATTTCTATGGGGTGGTTGAATTTTGCGAAAACCCCTTTAGTTTAGTAAAATTTCAGTGGCACAATACATTTATCATTAATAAATCTCTCCTAGCTGAGTTAAAATTTCATAACACCATTTGAGGATCATTTCTAAATATGCATCTGAAGATAAAATTTAGGTGCGTTTTAATTGAGATCTGCTGCTGCAAGTAACAATGTGTTTCCTGACTAAGCAAAATAAAAAGACAAAATAAAAACAATAATCGCTTGTGTGTTCGCTTATTACCTATTGCCCAAACACAACATAACACAGTGCATGTGTTGAAATAATTGTTTCAAAACGATAACTCAGCTGAACACTATCTGTCCTAGTCACATGATGCACATAAGCACAGACTGAAAATAAAAGATGCTGCAAGTAGACACTATTAAGTAGACACTATTAAGTATTTCTCAATATGCATTCTTGTCTGTACTTATGTTCTTGTGAAACATCATTGGTCACTGCCAACTTCTGTTCCAATAGAGAATGTGAACCTATGTCATGCCGTGTTGCATACTGGGGCGGTGCCGGCATCTTGGAAGGATCGCCCTGTCTTGTCATCACTTTCTTTCAACAACAATTAAGCTACAATCACATTTTTAGAGATTTATAATTAATACAATTTATTTTCAATAATTTATACAATTTATTTTCTATTTTAAATAAATACAATTAATTTCACTTGATCGAAGTTGACTAGTTTCTTCACTGGTAGATTAGCTGAGTTTGCCATCTCCCCCATATAAATAGAATCTCTGTTTGTGGTATTTCATAAGCGCCACCTGCTGTCAGAAAGTAAATTTGCAACTTTATTCAGATTGTCTGGTGTTACTGTTTTGTACAGGTTGTGCATTTTTATTAAACCTAATTTCACCAAGCTGAAGAGTGTTTTTTGCTTTAAATTTATACAGTCTAACTTAAAACAAAAACAACTGCTGATTCATGTAGTACATGTAGTATCTTAAGTTTTGCAGCTTGTTTGCATTTTCTTTAGTTTCACTGATATTGCCATTGATGCTCAAATAATAGTATTGCCTATACGGCCTATCCTGTTATGTTACATACAGGAACTAAAATTCAGTTAATTGTTACGTCTACCTATTTCCAGTGACAGAGCACTTAATTCTGTGAGCTGTTTAGGTGAGAGAAGATCCTGTAACTTAATGCAGTTTGGGGGAATTGTAACGTTTACATTATAAATTATAAATAATTTCTTAATATAAAACATAATTTTACATTGAAGGAAAGTAGTTGTTTCTTTGTATATGCTATCAGTTAAGGTTTGGAAATCAGAAAATATCAATATTGACAGGTCACACTTCTGGCCAAAAAATTGCAATAGGTGTATCTCTAATGTAAATTTTATAATTATCATCACAACTATTATCACAAATTCTTCTAAATTGTTTTCTCAGCCAAAAATATATTATATCAGCCACCGATACAAACAAATAAATTTGTGTCTGAACAATCTGAACAAAGTTTTCACATATTAGAAAAGGTAATGCTTATTTAAAACAAAATATTTACATCCATACACTCACCACATAGCGTGCATGTACGTGGGCGGTAACCTGGGGCTGCTGACTGGTGTACAGTTATATGACCTCATTATTCTCTCAGCCAATAGGAAATTACGGAAAAGACTGGCCACCAGCAGATCCTGCCGAAACAGTTTCTGAAACAGATCTATGGAAAAAGAGCAAGAGAGGTGAGGGATGCTTCACAATAGAAATCTAATAGTATTTGTCATGCCAATGAAGCACCTTTAAACTGACAACTGAGAGAGAGAGAGTTTAAATGCTTTATGTTTTTAGATGTGATTGCAGGAAACTTGATTAAAATCTCAACCATAATTGTGATGTGTTTTCACAATAGATTAAGTCTTTGGAGTGTTTGCCTTTATATTAGAAAACAGTCAGAGATTAAATGTGAATGAATTTCCCCCACGTGAAAAGTACTTGGGCCATGCCTAACTCAATCAGAGGTCTGATTGAGCCTAAGTCATTTAAGACATGTTGAAGAATCAATAAATATATTACTTTAATGGAAGCCCTGAAATGCTGCTGACATAAAGTAAATCTGATAAATGGGTTAATAGGTAGATTTTAATAGGATAAACCTCTTGGCAGGACGTTCCATGCAATTGTATCAGTGATGGCTGTGAAAATCCAGTTAAGCTCTCCTAATGGCGTCCTTCTGTCATTCAGCCTGCCTGGGATCCTGACAAAAATAAATACGTATATGTAAAAACATTTTTTAAGTTATACCTTTGGTCTTTACAGCTTTAATTTTTGACAGTGCAATATAGAGATGACAGTGCAATATAGAGATGACAGGAAATGATGGGATGACAGAGGGAAACAGGAGCTAGGAAAAGACCATAAGCTAGTACTCAAACTTAGGTCAAGTGAAACACTACAGCACAAAATCTGCTGGACCACTCGTGCCAATAAAAGAAGTTAATTTTTTCCATGACATGGCTTTACATATACAGGTCAGTTCAGGTAGAGGTTTACAAGAACCCACGTCCAAGCACATTTAGGGTCTACTGAACTCTATCACACTGTTCCTTATTAATGTATTTAAATGTTTACTATTTTATTTTTATTAATTTTTTGCCGATATGACTGTACTTTTTAAACTTAACACCAGTCACTTTGTATGCAGCATTTAAAAAAATATTTTGTTTACAGGCATAATTACTTTGAATTACCTGATGAAGTACCTGAATTTACAAATACCTTTGTAACCTTATTTTTACATATAACAGGGTCCAATAATAGTGGGTTACCAAATTGGACTGAGCAGAATTTGGCTTTGACCTCAACATGTCGGCCACCAATGCACTGCAAAATGACCTTTAATTTCTGTCTAGTACATACAGTGATATAAAAGAGACCCTCTAATGCAATAATGAACAATGTTAGGAATAAGAACATGTTAGCTGAATGCTGAATTGCTTTTAATGTGCTACTCATACTTATTTAAAGGCTTTTAGAAACAGTATGTACACACAGCAGATGCACACATGCGGTATTAACAAATCACAGATGTGTATGAAAGGTATCATCATGTCTCCACACACTCACTGTCACATCCCTTTATGAGTCTCCTGCACTTTAACCTCACCATCACAGGACAATAATCACCATCACCTGAAGTCACTTATTTAGTCTGTTTCAGACTAAGTCTGTTTCAGACTGTTTTAGCCTGAAGTCATTCATTTAGTCTGTTTAAGAGTCTGTGACAGACTCTTAAACAGACTAAATGAATGTGACAGACTGTATAGTGTTTTTATTAGTTTTATTATGTTTATTAAGTATAATAAATATATATATATACTGTAGCACATAAACATGACAAAGCAGTTCTGTTGTATACAAATAAGGGCATTGTAAAAACAAGCCACATATGTCCGTTCTGTCCATGGGAGTCTATGGCAGCCCAGAGAATGGTACATAGAACAATTATGAAATTTAGAGGACAGTCTAAAATGTTACCATACCAAAGTTGGAGTGTCTACCTTCTACCCTCAAACCCTCTAGTGCCACCAACAGTTCATAGTTTAACTCGTGTTTATGTTTATAACTTCTGACTCGTAAGTCCTAGAAACAAAATTACTTTTTCTGTTTCCATAGTCTTATATGTGATAAATGAGATCTTAGTGAGTCTTAAAATGAGTCTTAATATCTTGTAAATGTAAATGCCAAAAATGCTCACCAACTTGAAATTTCTCAAATTTTTGTTGTCAATCTCTGAATGCGGCATGAACAAGCAAAAGCCGATACAAGTTGAGTCTTGAGCAACAAGGATGCTACTGAGACCAGATGAGCCTTACAACAAGCATGTTACATATACCTAAATAAGTGTGCAATAGTGTGTTGCCAGTCTGAACAACTTAGTGAGCTGCATAGAACAAAGCAGACTGTAAATGAGGCTTGAAAAATTACAAGCAGAATGGCACAAATGGGCAGCTGAGGAGCATGTTGTATTCCTGTTGGTTGACATTGATCAGCTGAACGTCAGCTGATGCAAGCTTGACTAACGTTGCCTGTCAGAAATGATGGCATACATTTGGTGATATAGTGGATCGGACTAATTGCCGCAACACCAGAACACAATCAGTAATGTGCCAGCTATTTCATTGTTGTTAATTTTGTCACGTGGCATGCTCGTTAAAACATTTTCGTAGGGCAGTGAAGGGAGGATTAGTGAATGAGCGCACAAGACAATTGAAATGACGGAAATAGGAACTGATAAAAGCAAACCAACAACAGAGAAAAGAGGAAACAGACTCTTCTTGTCACTTATCAAACTTATACTTGTCACTTGTTAAGTCACACTTACTACTTGACACAGGGTTGACAATGCCAGTGCCATTTGCAACAATAATTAGCGCAGCTGGTGTAAACAATGGTAAATGCAAAAACTGCTTGCTTTGTATATTCACAATATAAGCTATTCTGGTTTCCATGTTTAAATGCCAAATGCAGACTACTGCCACATGCTAGTTGCCGTTGGCTGTGATCTGTCCAGTGTGTGTGTTTAAGTGCAATTTTTGTGCAATGCGAGGTCACGCAAGGCAACGACTTTTACCAGTTTTGCGTGTCCCTATCCTTATCCTTACCACCTGGGTTCTCTGCCTAGCGAGGAAGTCCTGAACCCAGTTTGAGAGTGGTGTTAGTCTGAGGTCCCTGAGCTTGAAGGCCAACCTGTTGGGGACTATAGTTTTAAAATGTAAGCTATAGCCTGTAAACAGCAGTCTCAAACACAGAGGTTCATTTTATTTCTACCCCATACAGTCATATTCATACCCTGTTGGTTGCAACCCTGTCAGTTCCTATCTTATGCTCCTGGACGTAATATTCTTGCTCTTAGGGCTGAGTCTATTCTCCTTCTGAGGTTTGTTTTTGTTTGTTTAGTTATGTTTTCAATAAAGCTGACTTTTCAATTCGGTTCAATTTTTATAGCGTATTGTGTTTGTGTGTGTGTGTAGTAAGTTACATTTATATATTATATGTATTGTGTATAAAGATGTGAAGATCTGACGTTTGTTTTAAAAAAGTGCATGGCCAGTTAAAAATAGGTCACACCTGTAGTATTTTTAATGACATTAAGGTGAGAGTAAAGGGAGTTTGGTGATAAAGAGCAACACTGAACCAATGAGAATTCCTCTCTTTTCCAGACGTGGTACTGGGATCTTCCTTCTACCCAGGTAAGAGGCAATTGTTTGTGCAATCATACCTAATGACACTACGCATTTGTCTGTATTAGCCCAATAATGTAGCAAACTTTCCACAGTGTGACAAGGGCTCTGGAATGCCTTCTTGTCTGCTGATATTTTGGTGTAATAAGTGTCTATTAACTTTTTTGTAGGCTAGTTAAGTCATTGAATGAACCAAATAAAATCTACTATGACCTGCAGTTAAATGCAATACCAAATAAATGCAGACCAGTATTAATTAGCCTTTCAAAAACTTTTTTGGTGGTATGAGTAAAATTGGAGGTACCTGAAGGTGGTACTTAAAAAAAAATTAAATTAAATCTAGTTCAGCAGTTAAAAACGGTAATGAAACGGTAATCCTAACCTCCGATTGCTCCTCAGGCGCAGTAGTATGCTGCGCCGGGTGTGTTTGTGTTCACGACTTGTAGTGTGTTCAATCCTCACCAGTGATGGGTTAAATGCATAGGTCACATTTGAGGTATGGGTTACCATATCTGACAAATATGTCACTTTCACTTCATATATGTCACTTTCACTTAAAAGGAAAAATGTACAACAGCAGTATGAAGGGCAAGATGTAGAAAATTATGTAGTAAGGACATTTTTTTATCATTTGGGGGACATGCCAGAGAGAGAGATAGAGAGCTTAAAAATCTTGTCCACAGGAAACTTTAACCCTGCAGGGAATGAGCTGAGAGATAAAGCCTGTAGGGCCTTCCAGGACATAAAGAGACAATGTCCTAAGAAGATCACAAGTCAGAATTTGGCTGAAAATATTAAAATCAGTGACTGAGCTGACTGTCATTTACGGTAGTGAATTGTGGGGTCTACGGACAAACCCAAATCAAAAATTAATTAAAAACATCAAATTAAGACCCTGCATGCAGAACTATGTAAAAAATATAATAAACGTGCACCGGCACACAACAAATAATGCATGCATGGCAGAATTAGGCAAATACCCACTAATTATAAAGGTACAAACTCTGGAAACATCTAAAACTTAGTGACCCCCACTCACACCATTATAAAGCTATGCAATACCAAGAGCTGAGAAAAAGAAAACAAACCCTTCTTTTAACAGGTCCAGAGCTTCAGTCCTGATGTTCCACGAACATCAACTGACCATCACAGTGATGCTCTAACCCAGATAAATATTGCCACTTATAACTTATTACACTCAACCAAATTACAGTACAAATGAAACAATTACATCATTCACTGCTAAACTCAACAACAAAGTAAAATGCAATGCTAAGTGTCCCTAAAAAGAGAAAATAAATGTCAGACTACCTGTAGACAGTAGCTGCGTTTACATGAACCCTTTTTGTTCTAGTCGGAATGAAATCAATCACATTGATGAATCCGAACACAGTGTTTACATGGATGCAGAATAAAGTAATCGGGTTGATATGCGCGTTTACATGGCACAAGCTTAGAATCAGATTTAATCTTTTGACATGCGCACAGTTCACAAATCCACATTTCCCGCCATTTCAAGATGTGCATATACTAGCAGTCACTCTATTGCCATTGCCTTTTTTTGTTTTTCAAAGCACAATTAACAGTTAAAATACTGAGCAACACTGTAGTTTTTTTGACTGTTCAGTTTTGCTTCACCACCTTACATTTAACAACAGCCTAACAGAATGTGTTTCTGCCCCAATATCAAAGATAGTTCAGCTATGACTTGATATTTTCAACATATGTATTTATGTAGCTTATGCAGCTTACACATATGTACATATGTAGCTTATATTACTTCTTTGTTCTGTTATTTAAATTAGTTGATATTTCTACACTGTGTTGTTATTTCTATTTATATCTTTTACCTTTATTAATTTACATTTTTACATTGCACATATTTTGTACACAGCCTAGCTGCCACTGCTTTTGCAATACAAATGTGCCGTTTTTGTCATGCCAATAAACCTTAGATTAAAACTGAGAGAGAGAGAAAGGAGGAAAATCAACACTTACTTCTCAATTAGATCCAGCGTAACTCCTGGAACCAGCTTTGCACTCTTCTGCATACAGAACCTGTTGGAAAACGAGACTCATTGAGAAAACAGAAACACAAATTAATTCTGCCTTGTTTGCCTGCACCCCATACATTTTAGTGGAGATAACACAAACTACCTAGATTAATAGATTAATGATGGCATTGGCTATATAAATATGAAATTAAAAATAGTATAAATGTCATAGCTTTAACAAACTTAGAAAAGGTCCTTTTACTCAGAGGCCACCATTTTGTTTGCATCACAATACGTGATGTCAAAAGGTTGCAACCCAAAAAATATGGTTCCCAAAGACATGGTTCATTGCTTTCCACATGTGGCACTGATTGCCTGAATTTTACCTCTTCCCTCTCACTCTAGTTTCCATTTTTATTTTTGGTATCATTTGAAAGGTTATGGTATGATGGGTAAAAAGGTCTTGTTTCTATTTTTATGGGATGTAGTGTTCTAAGGGTTTTAAACTTAGAAAATAATCTACATCCCTGTCATGGATGTGTCTTTCCCAGGAGATCTGTATGGAGTGTTCACTATCCCAGCAGGGTGCATCTTCAGGTCACAAGACACTTACCAGACCAAATTCTGAATTGGCCATAGAATTTATGACTCTTTGTCTTATCTGTGTATATAAGAGGCTAGGCAACAACCCTTTAGGCAAGCATTCTGTAATCAGAACTTTCCACACTATTGCTGTGTGTCTCTATTGCCAGGTATGATATATACTTTTGTATTCTGTTGTTGTTTCATTTATTGTTTCTTGAATTCAAATTCGTACTCTGTCTTTTATTGCTTTCATTTGATGTTTTAACCTTCCTGGCACAATAAATTGTGATTCTTGATATAGTTGAAATTCTTGTTTATTGTTTATTTTAGTAGGTTAGAAGGAGTATGATGTTACTGCAAAATAACTATGTCAGGATAAGATCAGACTAAGATGTTGTAGTTGAATGGAGCTTACAGGTGCATACACATATGTATGATATATGCACCATCTTTCTGTGCCCTGTACCATAAGGTGCTACCGAGCCCCCCTCGCAACCCATGCGCCAGCCTCTGCCCGGCCCTAAAGGCAGATGACTTTTTTCTAAGTGCCACTAAGTGCCAACTTTTATGTTTTTTTTCAGCATATTAAGGAGCCCAAAGGCCCTGAAAACCGAAAACAGCGATGACAGGCCCAAACACTACGGCGCCATCACCACCTGGTGCTTTTCAGAAGACAATGCATAGTTTGCACTGCATTTTGCACATGCATTTTACTCCACAAATAAAACTCCAAAAACTATTTCAAAGTCTATTTAAGTAAGTCTGTTCTGACAGACATCCTGTTGCCAGTTGGGGCACTATAACTGTGACTCACAATAGCCACATCATTATGATTATCCCCCAACAACAAACATATTTTCCTGTAGCTCAACTGGCAAAGCACTGCATTAGCAGCACAAAGGTTTGATTCCCAGGAAGGGACACTAATAAAATGTTTAACTTAAACTCACTATAAGTCGCTTTGGATAAACGTGACGTTGCTTTCTGACCTTGAAGCAACCTAGATAAATTTAAGATGACTCTTCAAAACTCTGTTTTAAGTGACACACTTCCTTCTTCCAGTTAGTGGCGCTATAACTCCGGCTTACAATAACCACCTCTATGTCATTAGCCTCTAAGACCAAACATACATCTCAAGTTTGAACGAAATCACACGATTGTGCCAAATTTCAGGAGCTTTTGAGCATGGTAAGATACCCAAAGGCAACGAAAACCTTGAATAAAAAGAATAAATAGGACCCTTCACACTTTCAGTGCTTCGTCCCTAATAATCCTAAGGAAAACAACAGGGCACTTCACACTTTCCGTACTTGCCCTTAATATAGCTGCAAGCACAAAGGTAAAAATTTGTGGACATCAATGTTGTTGGATTTAGAAAACAGGTTTAACCACTTATCACTTAATCACAAAATCACTTTTTTAAATTAATTTTTGACCAATAGGTGGCACTGTCACCAAATTGTTATGAGAGTCAGGATGTGGTGATGTCAATACACCCTGTCATCTAATATCTTGATGCGTTAGTCAAGAACCATTCGATCTATCAAAAAGATTTTTGATAGACTTTTTATCAATGTCTCTAGATGATGCACTCAAAGTTTTGTTTTAAATCGGACGTATGACCTTTGAAAAAATAGGTATTCAAAATAACTCAAAATCTCAGACAGGAAGTACAGTTTTGGCATGACATAAGCCAAGTCTTATGACAATAATCAAAAGCTGTAAGCAATTTCATAAATTTTGTGTTGGAATTGGCATGAGCCAAGTAATCAGAGGAATAAAGAAATTTGTTTCTAGGACTTATGAGTCAAACGTTATGTGCTTAAACGAGAGTAAAACTTTAAACTGCTGGTGGCACTAGAGGGTTTGAGGTAGAGACTCTTTTAAGACTTACTATAGACTTACATTTGCTATAGTAACATTTCTGACTGTCCTCTTGACCACTAATTTTAACTGTATAGGAAAATGTGTCTATGTGGGTCAGTGCTGATCAATGCAGTATTGACACACGTCACTTGAAGTATGTGTGTGTATCAGATCATGTCTCCCTCCTGTACCTTGTCACACCAGCAAAGGAATTTCACCTTAACAGTATAAGAACGATCCAAATGGATCATTCAATTAATTAAAAATATGTAAATTGGAGGAAGTTTAATCATTTAATTTATCTGAAGGATAGCACATGGAAATGTTTGCATCCGTCTAAATAGACACATTAACAGTCATTATTTAAATTAAAATGTTAATTGCACCGCTTTTTGGCCTGAACATTTCTTTTGGTGTAAATAAGTCTATTTTTTAAGGCCTCTCAGTGCTGTGTTTGCTTTTTCACCATTTCTAAGCTTCTGTTTTCTCATCTATTCAAGTACTGTTTTAGTAGTGTGTTACTAAAGTTAGTGTAGTGTTAATTTTGTCAGCAATTTTTAAATGTAGTCCTAGTCCTGTCAAATGCTGCTGTTAGTTTTAATCATATTTAGTCAGCCTTATCCTATTTTTTCAGTCAAGCTTTAGTCAATGAAAACTGTTGACAATTTAAGCAATAAGATTTGTATTAACATTACAGTCTTTGTAATGTTCATATTAACTATAGTCTCTAAACCACAAATGCATGTTACATGGTGTGTGTGGAAGACAATATCACATCACAGCAGAGTATGACAATCATTGGAAAAGCATGCGACAGGCTGAGGGCTGTTGAAAAACAAGTGTTAATAAATTATGAAGTTATTTAAACCAGATCAACAGTGAAACAGTGTCTTGAAAAGAGGCTTTGTTATTTTATTTACTGTAACACTGTTTGCATTTAAAAGTATAATAAACTAATGATCCACCTATTTACGATGCACAAACAGCCGTGGTTCAGTTGCATAATGGAAATGATGCACAATGGGTGTAAGCCACAAATAAAATGCAAACACCCTGCATGTGCTTGCGGCCAGTGTTAAACATGCATGCCTGTTTAGCCAGTAAACAGGGATTCAGGCTTTTATCAAACAGCATGACATACAATCTTTAAGTTGATTTGCATTCAGCAGCTTACTAGCATGCTCCCTTAGCATAGTCAGATAGTGGTGCCTTTCCATTTTACAAAAGGTTTTCTATGCAGTCTAACAAAACTGTCATATCGAAAACTTAAACATACTCCATCATTCTTGTGATATGCAAACACAGTTGGCACAAAAATGCAGGACTCTGATCTGAAAAAAATTGCTGCTCATGCCACCCAATGAATAAACAGAATGAACAACAAAAATGGTGATGAAAATAAAGAGAGATTTTGGTTGATTTTTATTTTTAAACTACATCTTATATTTTTCTCACCAATACTGCAGTCACCGTTAGGGTTTTACGATTTCTGTGTCCTCTCGTTGTCTTGTCATAGTCATATAAAAATGTCATCAGCAAATGTTTCGCATTGTTTTTGTAAATTAAATCATCACTAGTTTTCAGTTCATATTTTAGGTCAGGATTTTCTTTAAACCATTTTCAAACAACTATATTCTGAAATTTCGATGCATCCCTACTGGACAATGTCACAAATCAACTAGTCGACCATGGTGACCATTCCCTAATTAGTGCATGGTAATTGCATGTGTGTGATTCTTATGTCTCACCAGCGCAGGGCAATTTTGATTGGTGTGGTGAGGCAGGAGGTGAAGAGGTCAGCAGGAAGGTCAGGGTTCATGGGAAGGAGTTCACTGGCTTCGCAGGCGGCAAGCTGAATGCAATTCTTCATGGAGGGAGGCAGAGGCATCTGAGCCAATGGGTGGTTTGGATTAATTGCTGCAACCTAATAAGAAATAATAAGAAAAAATATTTAAACAAACAGTGGTTAATAGAATTAAGGTTTTAAAACTTTGAGGAATGTATTGTGCAAATGTAAACATGCAGGTTAACATTTCTGATGGCAGACAGCTACAACAGGTTTCTGCTCTGAGGGATGTGCAGAGAGGGGTGGCTATGTGGCATAAACCACTGCCCATTTTCCCTCAATGTGTCCCATTGGTGTGCGAAACAGCACAGTATGACCTGTATGAGCAAAGTGCAGTGGCAAGGATTCACAGTCGGGCTAAAAGCATTCTGTTCAATTCACTTTATTGTCACATCCTTGACACAGGTGTACAGGGAGTGAAAATCTTGTTTGCAAAGTCCTAGCAGCAGTGCAGTTAAAAGTGTGATACATAGTTACAACAATAAATAACTAAACACAATATACACAATACAATATAGACAGGAGTAAAAAAAAGCTGACACAATATATACATTATAATTTAATGTATATATTACAATATAGACAATTAATATAGGTAATTAAATATAAATGCCACTTTAAATGCAGCTTCTGTTACACTTCTGCAGCATAAAGATTAATTTGATTGGTAACAGCTATAAAGTGTCTTACTATAAATTAATTAAATTTAAGAATTTGAAATGAAATATGAAGTAATCATCAATTAAATAATTAAAATATGTGCTACTGTAGCACCATGTTTTGTTGCCACTATGTAGTGACATCTATGGTGTTACCATGTTGAGGTGGTAAAATAATAGCAAAACAGTGTCTTTAATATCTACATCATGCATTGAGTGATTTGTCAAACCTAGGGTATATGTTTATTGTGGTGGGCTGATGACACTGATATGACTATTGTGAGTCACGGTCATAGTGCCACCAACTGGCAACGGAAACTGTGTCACTTAAAACTTTAAAATAGTCAACTTACATTTTGCAATAGTCACTACAGCCTTGGTCAGAATAATGTAGAGGCAATCGGCCACCCATCAGTTATGAGTGGAGGGTCCCTAATTTTATGACAACATACACCTCAGGGCAAAGGTTTTTAATGGTTTTAAATGTCTAGTAATTTAAGAATTAAGAAAGATGGCTAATGCCATTTGCTTGGTAACTTTTGCTGCAGAGAACTGTTCGGGAAAACGCTGGAAGTAATTGACTTTTTATATACGTCAATTATATAGTTATGTATAGATAAATGTCCTATATAAAATTTAAAGTCACATCTGAGTGAAAATTTCCAAAATATTCTAGGATCTTTTTTCTTTACAAGTCAGTTATTAGAAGCCTGATGTCAAACCTTGTGCTACCTGTTAAGGCCCTGATAACAAGCTTGTAAGCAGAATTTATAGAGCAGGGAGAAATCCTCAATATGCATTGTTGTGAAACCAAAGGTAAGAGTTAAATCTGCTTATATATTTTTCATATATTCATTTTATTCTACCTATTATTTTATTCTACATTCTACACCAGGATCAGTGTAGAATGCAGTTCTGATCTCGGGAACAGAACTGTGTGCTGGTCGGCGCTGCACTGGGACATACCATCTCCATGGTCTGCCCCAGAAGTCATTGTACTGTCTTGTGCTGTCTGCACATGTTTGCACTTGTGCACTTTATGTATAAATTTTGTAGCCTTGTAGTCCTGTGTTGTTCTGTGTTTTATGTAGCACCTAGTTCCTGGAGAAACATTGTTTTGTTTCACTATGTATTAGTATATGGTTGAAATGACAATAAACTCCACTTGACTTATTGATGTTGTTTAATTTCATGTTGCTCTCTATTGTCTTCACAAGTACAGAAAAGCAAATGCCTGAACCTTAAGGTATCCACAGGGCAATGTTGAAATAAATTTCCACCGTCTGTGCTTGGAATAATAACTGTAAATCTGTTGAGCATTGAACGCAAGTTTTTAATATAATGGTCCAACTACAGTTTTTAAGATTTCACACAGATCTCACAATTATTTTTCTTTTTGATTTCTGTAACGCTGATGTATCTTGCATGTTATTCATAAACCTATTACAATTTTAATATCGCTAAATAGTTCAACTCATATAAGTTTTAAGCGGAAAACCAAAAGAAAATAACATATACTCTTTGTATTCTAAATGTGACATTTTTTGGATGCTGTTTTTCCATATGTAAAGATGCTTTGCAACAATGTAACATTATGAAAAGCACTATATAAATACATTTGAATTGAACTGAATAGAAATCTTCACTCACTGAGTTTCAACATCTTTGAGTAACAAAGGTATTTTCCCAACAAAGAGTGAGACGTAGTATACATGAACTAGTAAAGATCTAACATTTTTGTCATTGTCGGTTCTATCAGCCGCATCCAACTAGTGAAGTTTAAAGCGCATCTATTATGGTTTATTTTACCTTTCCTTTTAGTAAATAGCTGTTTGTGCATGTAAATGATCTGCAAAGTTATAAAACACATGCCTCTGCTTCCCTGGTAACACTGGCTACCAAACACTCCCTAGCTGGGCCTTCAATCCCAAGCAGTCCAAGAGCTTTCCAGAGCGACTGCAAAGCCCCTGCCTGTAGTTTTCACTGACAGATTCCAGGCCTTCCATCCCCTCTGTTGACTCTCACAAATAAGAGCCTGATATTTCTTCAGCTTATGTTCATGTGGTTCCTCCATCTTGTCCCATGATACTTTAAACTCAATAAGTACCACCTTCTGGCTCGAATCTAGTCTCAATTACAGTGCTGCTTGAAAGTCTGTGAACCCTCCAGACATGATTAGGTTTTGTGTAAAAAAAATTTAATAACCTAATCAAATGTACATCCAAAACCCAATTTGTGAAGTAGACTTCCAAAATGATGCACACAAACAAAAAGAAGGATATATTGTCATTATTTACTGAACAAAAGGGGTTAATCTCACAAAAACTGGAAATTTAACTTGTGCAGAAATATGTGAAGTCTTTTATTTAGTACCTCCTAAATAAAAACGGCACCTCCTTTTGCAGCCATTTCTTCAACCAAACATCTTCTGTAACCACTGACCAGCCTATTACATCTGTCTTTGGATATTTTTGCCCACTCCTCTTTGCAGAACCTTCTTTCTTTTAAGCCATTCCTTGGTGGATTTGCTTTAATGCTTAGGGTCATTGTTTTGTTGCATCACCCATTTTCGGCCTAGCTTCAGCTCTCTGACTGATGGCAGGAGATTGTTTTCAGGAATTTGTTGATAGGTCTAAGAATTCAAATATCCCTGAATTATAACCCATATGGAGATGCCCTGGCTCGGCGGCAGAAAAGCAGCCCAAGACCTTCACATTTCCACCACCATGCTTCACTGTTGGTAGGAGGTTCTTTTCCTGGAATTCAGTGTTGGCTTTTCTCCAAACATGGCAGCTTTGATTATCACCAAATAAATCTATTTTGGACTCATCTGTCCAAAGAATGGATTTCCAAAAGGCCTCTGGTTTGTCCAAATGCTCTCTGGCAAAGTTTAAATGGGCAGCTTTGTTCTTTTTTGAGTGCAGGTCAAAACTTTTTTGTAAATTCTAGACAAAGGGTGACTATATTGAATATGCTAGAATATATCCTATTTTACCTAATTTTTAATTTTCTTTAGTCACAACATAATTCCTAAAGTTACATTTGTGTTATTTCATAGTTTTGATAAGTTTACTATTATTCATAAATTATATTAAAAAAAACTTAAAGAAAAAGTAAGTGTTTCCAGACTTTTGACTGGTACTTTTAATCTACAGAATCTGCCTGAAGGGCAAATTGTAAAACTGTGCAATATTAGCAAGTACAGTTAAGTATATATATATATGTGTGTATATACATAAGAACAATGTAAGATTTAAGTACAAAATATGCACAAGGATGAATGTGCAAACGTATGCGGCAAAAAAGGTAGTTCACTGTGGAAGTACAAATACACAGTAAGATAAAGAAGGGCATGCTAAATATTTACAATTGAAAACAAATAAAACTTATACTATTGTTGTGATTGTTTGGAGAATGAGCATAATGTAAACAGGGTGACAGAACTGAATAATGATGCAAGTAGTGGCAGAAGTAAAGCAAATGTGATACATTGTGTCCCATCCTTGTGGTTTAGAGTTCAGTGTAATGGTTTTAGGGGAAAAATTTTTTCTGAACCTGGTGGTGAATGTCCTGAATGTTCTCTTTTATGGTAGGAGGTTGAATAGTAGGAGGTTGACTAGAATGGGAAGAGTCCTTGGTGTGCTCTGCGCACGAATGGTGAAAAGGCTTGATGGCAGGTAGATGGGTGCCAATTATGTGCTAGGCAGTTTTCACCACCCTTTGCAGTGCTTTCTTTTCACACTGTGGAGCTGCCATACCACACTCTGATGGAGTTGGTCAAGATGCACTCAATGAGACATTGGTAAAAACTGATTAGGATCTAAGAAAACAGTGTCATTTGCATACTTGAAGATATTGGAGTTATGCAGAGGAACACAGTCATGGGTAAACAGAGGTTGTGTTGAAGACGTGATTGCCCAACCATACAGACTGAGGTCTGTTAGAAAGTCCAGAATCCAGCTGCATATGGATGAGCGGATATCCAGGTCAATAAGCTTAGTGATTAGTGGGGATTGCTGAGTTACATGCGAAGGTGAAATCAATGAACAGCATTCTTACGTATGTGTTGTCCAGGTGGGTGAGGTTTGAATGAAGAGCAGTGAAAATAGCATCCTCTGTTGACCTGTTTGGGTGGTAGGCAAACTGGTATGGGTTCAGTGTAGGTGGAAGGCCTGCTAACAGGTGACTCAAAACCAGTTTCTCAAAGCACTTAATAAAAATGGGTGTGAGTGCAGATGGAAATTGTCCAGACAGTTTGCAGATGAATGCTTAGACACAGGTATAATGGTTGTAGACTTGGCCTGAGTCAGTGACAGATTAAAAATGTCAGTGAAGACGTGACCAGCACATGCCCTGAGCACTCACCTGGGTATGGCATCAGGGCCAGTTGACTTGCATGCACCTACTCAAGTGCTCAGTGCTGAATACACATCACTTGTGAAGCGTGATAGTGGGTGGTCAGCAAAGGAGACGACATTTATGGTTTGATGATTAATACCTTGGTCAAAGCAAGCAAAGAAGTGGTTATGCTTGTCCAGGATGGAGGCATCACTGTTTGGAAGAGACTGTCTTGTAGGTTTGCAGTATAGCTTGAATGCCTTTCCACATGCACCTGGGATCGGGGCTGTGGTGAAAATGCTTCTCTAAGTGGAATTTGTAGGAGCGCTTGGCTTTAATGATTCCTTTTTTAGGTTAGCCCTGGCTCTGCTGTAGGCATCTGCATCATTGGATTTAAAAGCAGCATCTCTTACTTTCAGCAGGAGGCAGACCTTGGCTTCTGAGTTCATCCATGGCTTCTGATTAAAAAACTTCTTAATGTGTTGATAGGGGTGACATTGGTAATACATAAGTTAATACGGTCCAATATGGTGGATGTATACATATCAAATGTCTGTATGTGAGGTACCCTGGAGCTGCTGCTGTAATGAATAAATTAGCCCCTCTGGCCATGCTTTTACTTTAGTCTCAAATAGTGGTGATGTGTTTGGCAACAAAAACAAAGAGAAGTGATCAGCCTCACCCAAATGGGGGAGGGTAAAGTCCTTGTATGCCTCAGCAATGTTAGTGTATACATGATCCAGAATGTTGTTCTTACTGACGGCAAGAGACATGCTGATATTTTGGAAAAACAGTTTGTTGGTTGGAGTGGTTAAAGTCTCCAGCAATATTAAAAACTCCGTCGGGTTGTGCAGACTGGTGTTTGCTGATCACTGTGTGCAGCTCTTCCATAGCTAAGTTAGCATTAGCATCCAGGGGCATGTGCACAGCAATCAGAACAATGGAGGAGAATTATTTTGGCAAATAGAAGGGTCTGCACTGAATCATCAAATACTCTGCGAGTATTGTAAGCCAAACAATGACTTTCAGTTACAGTAGAACCTGTGCACCACGAATTGTTAACATAAATGCACAGACCCTCAGTCCTCCGCTGATCTGTTTGCACAGAAAACATTGCGATCCTCAAACTCAATGGCACTGTCTGTTGCGTCTGTTGAACCTGAATGTTGTTGTTAAGCCATGCTTATGTAAAAATCACGACACTGCATTCCTTAATCTGCTTGTGTTGTTAGTCAAAGACATAATTTCGTCCATTTCATTCACCAGAGACCATTTGCAGAAAAGATGTTGCAGAACACTGGTCGATGTGGGTTTAGCTTTAGCCTAGCTCTAACACCGTCTCGCTTTCCCCATAATTGTTTACAGTCTGACATGAGGGGCTCTCGCTTTTGGGCAAACTAGATCAGCAGTCCGCTGTGTTCTGGCAATTTTTCGTAGTTGTTGAAAGCTGGCTAAAGAGCCATTTGTGCAGCTGTGGCCGATGTCTAATAATGCTTGTCAGCTGTGTAAAATTCACACTAAATCAGTCTGCAATTAGCACGCTCTGCCATCTTAGTCTATGTCAAAAATTGGTTGGTTGAAGCACCTTTGACAGCAATTACAGCCTGAAGTCTTTTTGGGTATCACGCAACAAGCTTTGCACACCTGGACTGAGGGATTTTCTGCCATTCTTCTTTGCAAATCCTCTCAAGCTTGGTCAGGTTAAATGGGGCCTGTCGATGGACAGCCTTTTTCAGGTCTCTTCAGAGATGTGAGATAGGGTTCATGTCAGGGCTCTGGCTGGGCCACTCTAGGGCATTCACAGAGTTGTCCCTAAGCCACTTTTGTCTTGTCTTGGCTGTTTGCTTAGGGTCATTGTCATGTTGGAAGGTGAACCTTTGGTCCAGTCTGAGGCTTCCATCTAGCCATCCAGAGATAAATTCCAGATCAGTGGAGGGCTACAATGATGGTTGTCCTTTTGGAACTTTGTTCCATCCCCACACAGGATCTCTGGAGCTCAGTAAGAGTGACCATTGGGTTCACTTACTAAGGTCCTTCTCCCCAGATGGCTCAGTCTGGAAGAGTCCTGGTTGTGCCAAACCTCTTCCATTTGAGAATTATGGAGCCTGTGCTCTTGGGAACCCTCAGTACAGCAAAAAAGATTTGTAGCTTTCCTCAGATCTCTGCCTTGCAACAATCCTGTGTCTGAGCTCTGCAGGCAGTTCCTTTAACCTATTGGCTTGGTTTTTGCTCTGATATGCATTGTCAACTGTGAGGCCTTTTGTAGAGGTGTGCCAAATCATGTCTAATCAATTTAATTTACCACAGGTGGACTCCAATCAACGTGTAGAAACATCTCAGCAACAATCAAGAGAAATGGGAGGCACCTGAGCCTTCCATTTAAGTATGTTGTTGTTGCAAAGGGTCTGAATACTTATGCCAATATAATATTTCAATTTTTTTCTTTTTAATAAATGTACTGACATTTCTAAATTTTAGTTCACTTTGTCATTTTGAGGTTCTGAGTGTAGACAAATGAGAAAAAAATTATTTAAATGATTGTAGTGTCAGGCTGCAACATAAAACTGAAGGTCTGAAAATGTTCTGAAAGCATTGTATATATTACCAGTGAATTTATACCACAACTTCCAATTACATTACCCCTATTGTTACATTACATTAAATACAATACCCTATATATTGTTTTATTTTGTGTATAAAATAAAACAATCTAAAGGAAGTAAATCTTTTCCTAAACTTTGAATTAGCTTTCATTGAGTGTTTGACACTTAAATTTTTAGCTAGTGTTTTACTGCAGCTGTACATGGTTTGGCATATACCTTGGTTTTAGCGTCACAATTCAGTATGATTGATACAGCAGGGGCGACAAAGAATAAATTAATAACACACAAACCTTTCTGTGAACTGAACTAAACTCTTGTAACCTTTGAATTTCAAAAAGCATTAGTTTTTTTCAGTAAGTCTAAAATTTCTAAATTTACTTTGACTTGTATTTCATTGCAGACAATACAACAGCACATTATTTAATGTGTTCCTCATGATAGGAACAAAATTCCTACTTTGGTACATTTCAAAAAAAGTTGGAACAGGAGCAATTTAGGGCTAGTAATCAAGTAAATTGGTTAAATAATGATGTGATTTGAAACAGGTGATGTCAACAGGTGATTGTAATTATGATTTGGTACAAAAGCAGCATCCAAGAAAGGTCTAGTCCTTTAGGAGCAAAGATGGGCCGAGGATTGCCAGTTTGCCAACAAATACGTGAGAAAATTATTGAAATGTTTAAAACAATGTTCCTCAAAGAAAGATAGGAAGACATTTGCTTATTTCACCTTCAACAGTGCATAACATAATTAAAAGATTCAAGGAATGTGGAGGAATTTCACTGCGTAAAGGACAAGGGCGCAAGCCTAAGCTGAACAACTGTGCTCTCTGATCCCTCAGGCGGCACTGCATCAAGAATCATCATTCATCTATAAGCAATATCACCACATGGGCTCAGGACTACTTTGGCAAACTTTTGTCAAGTACCACAATACGTAGTTACATCCACAAATGCCAGTTAAAACTGTACTGTGCCAAAAGGAATCCCTATGTTAACAGTGTCCAGAAGCGCCGTCGACTTCTCTGGGCTTGGAGGCATCTGGTATGGACCATCACACAGTGGAAACGTGTACTGTGGTCAGATGAATCGGTATTTCAGGTATTTTTTGGGAGATATGGACACCGTGTGCTCCGGACCAAAGAAGAAAAGGATCATCCAGACTGTTACCAGCAACAAGTCCAAAAGCCAGGGTCTGTCATGGTATGGGGTTGTGTCAGTGCCCTTGGTAAAGGTAACTTGCACTTCTGTGATGGCACCATTAATGCTGAAAAGTACATAGAGATTTTGGAGCACAATATGCTGCCTTCAAGAAGACATCTTTTCCAGGGACGTCCCTGCATATTTCAACAAGATAATGCAAAACCACATTCTGCACACATTACAAAGTCCTGGCTGCGGAAGAAGAGGATACAGGTCTCCAATAGAGAATGTGTGGCGCATTTTGAAGCGCAAAATTCGACAACGAAGACCCCGTACTGTTGCCCACCTTAAGACTTGTTTGCAGCAAGAATGGGACAAAATTACACCTGAAACACTTCTTCACTTGGTGTCTTCAGTTCCTAAACGTCTTTTAGTTGTTGTGAAAAGGAATGGCAACATTACAAAGTGGTAAATGCTTTACTGTTCCAACTTTTTTTGAAATGTGTTGCAAGAACCAAAATAGGAATTTTGTTTTTTTGAAGAAAAAACAATAAAAATCATGAGGAACACATTAAATAATGTGCTGTTGTATTGTCTGCAATGAAATACAAGTCAAAGTAAATTTAGAAATCACTACTTTCTTTTTTTATTTGTGTTTTCCATACTGTCCCAACTTTTTCTGATTTGGGGTTGTACAAGCGACACATGAAGTAGCTTACAAATATTATGAGACCTGTTGCATCCATGTTTGCAACACATAATAAGGTGCTGGCCCGAAAAGTCATAGAATATATGATAAGCTCACTTTTAAAACAGAAGTCAATTTAAAGTAACAGAATAAAGATGTATGTCATATTACACACCTCCAGTTCTTGCTCCCTCTGCAGTGCAAACTGTTTGAATGACTTGACAATGATTCCTGCATTAGAGCAATCATACACAAATATGGAGGGACTTCCCATCCATGTCTGTAGGTCATAGATGGACAGAGGTATATACTGGGTGTAGTTCTATAAAAGAGAGGGAGAAAACATTCTTACTGAAACTCAACAGATCAGGTCAAATACAAACAAATGTATTTCATACTAAGAACTTGTGGTGACTGCTGTGCAGAGAGATTAAAATATGGTTTTAAGGCTGCCCAGCTCACAAGTATAGAACTAAATAATATCCACGTTTTTGACCAACCTTGTTGAAAACCCAGATCTCTCCATTGATGGTGGGCCGTGGAACGCCATGGCCATTATAATGAAAGAGAACACGCTCCTCTTTAGCATTTCTCCGCAGTGAAGTACACAATTTCTTTACCTCATCAACTGTAGGGTCCAAACTCTGCTTATAGCGAGCCTGAAACAGAGAGTATTACAATGAAATAGTTAATCAGAGAAAACAATGCAAATTGAATTTAACCAACTCTCAACCTTCTGGAAATTTGGGATAGCCCAATACCACTTCTTCATGTTTGATACCGACAGCAATGCTACAGCTTAGAATATGTGCCAATACCAAAAATTCCCTCTTTAACAGCTGCTGGTAAAGAATGCATTTGTCTGGATGACCTATGCTTAACCTATGCCTAGGCTAAAGAAATGCATAGTCTACAACATGAATCAGTTATGCAATAACAACAATGCATAGACATTTTCTTTATGGCAGAATGCAGGAACATAACACCTCTTGCTTACCATCAATTATGTTTATAGAGCCCAATATTACAAAACAATCCAAATCAGTTAAAGCTGCAACACAACTTTTGCCTCTTCATCACCACCTCTGTTCAAAACATAAAACTGCAGGTTACTTTACATATATTTCTTTACTTTTGCTGAAGTCAAATGAAGCCAAACTGACATTTCCCAGGAAATGTCAACAGCTCAGAAACAGCTCAAATTATAAATTATTATTATAAGCTTACTGTTGCAAATTGGGATAAGGTGAGCATTTTGAACACTAATCTGTTATCTACATTTTTAAGAAAGTTAAAGTTGCAGCTTTAAATGTTGTGTGACAAGGTATTTTTCATATATTTATTTTCTTTGTAAAAAACATAGACAGCACTATAGTGATCTTCACATGGGGCACCAATTGTGTATTATGCTGTACACAGGCCACTAGAGGTGTTGTGAGCTTCCTCTATCAGGTTGGATAGGGACTGTCAGTGCACAGCTATTTTGAGGTCTCTCCAGAGATGCAAGAAAGAGTTCAAGTTAGGGCTCTGGCTGCGCCACTCTAGGACATATACAGAGTTATGCCTAAGCCACTCCTATGTTGTCTTGGTTGTGTGCTTAGGGTCATTGTCATGTTGCTTCTGTGTAGCCACTCTGCCACAAATCACAGATCGAAGGAGGGCTGCAGTGATGGTTGTACTTTTGGAACTTTGCCCCATCTCTATAGTACTATAGCGATGTTCAAATGGGGCACCAATTGTGGAGTACGACACACACAGGGCACTAGAAGAGTTGCGAGCAAATGAATGTTGGTCACACATCACCTTCTGTGTGTTAGATCGCCTCCCCCTTCTTTAACACAGAGCACCAGCTAAGGAATTTCACCTTAACAGTGTAAAGATAATTCAGATGAACCATACAACAAATGTAAACTGAAGGAAGTTATTTAACTTATTTTAAAGTGTAAGGAGTACAGAGCTGTAAGATACAGAGTAACATGTACAGACTATTACTGTATTATCAACACAAGGAAGACTCAGTTGTAATAAAAAAAAAATGCATTAAGAGTAACTATGTATATAGTCAGTGGATTATATACCGTCTACTGATTCTTGGATTTCTATCAATTCTTGAAAAGAAAAACTAGGATGTTGACATTGTCCAATTTAATTGTGGACCTCATTGGGGTAACAACATTTCTAGCCACACTATACACACGTTTAGATGGTGTACTGGTAGCGCAAACAAATATATTTTTTGCAACTTTAGCCGGAAGAGTGCATCTTGGCAACTTCTCTCTTTGCAACAGAAATCATGGACTTAACTTTTCTTTTCCCAAGATTTATTTTCTTGACAGCAAGTGCTCTGCTGGTTCCTTCTCCTGTATCTTCTTCAGTTGTCTTCTTGGGTGTTCTTTAGTTGTCATAATCTGTCACGTGCACACTGCTGCTTGTGACACTTCATGGCGACTGACACAGCCCTAAACAACATTGTTACAAGTTGGTTTGGTTAGTTATTTTGGTTAGTAATTTACTTTTAATGCAGTCAAGTGAGCAGTCCAATAGTGGCACTTTCTTTCACTGGGTAGGCTGGGCCATGGTGCAGTGGAAAAGGAGTCAGATTCCATTTCAACAGCCTTGAACACAAAGCCCTGTGGGATCCTGATCTCCTGGAGCACAGAGATGATCCTTGCTATCTGGAAAATGCAGATGAGGCCTTGAAGTTGGAGCAGAAGGTCTTTAACAAGCTGGATCATGCGAATAAATGCACCTTGAAATGAAGGCTTACTCTCCTGAGCTTAACCTTGTTTCAAACAAAGACCACCCATTCTGGATGGAAGACTCAGAATGTGGGGGGGGTCTGTCTAAGTCTCTGAAAGGAGGCTCAGAACTGATTAATCCATTATTACCTCCTAACACACGGGCTGGAGATTCAGAACTTGGTTATTGTCTCTCTGGAATGGAGACTCAAGAACTTGGTGCATATCTGTTGTGCCCCCTAGCACACCAGCCTGCTGAGACTTAGAACTGGGGTGAACTGTTATTGTCTCTTTGGAAGCAAGACTCGAAAGATAAAATGAGGAGATTGCATTTTGGCGCTTTACTATTCCAGAGCTGTGACTGGCTTTTGACGTCAGAGAGGCCCAGAGTGTAGCCCATCCTCTTCACTGTGTGGAACTCATTTCCATGTTGCAAAGTGCAGGATAAAAAAAACTTTTTAGAGTTTCATCTGTCTTAGTGTTTTTAGAGTTTCATCTCTATTCAATATATAGAGTATAAACAAGACAAACATTTTTATGCTGCAATACTTCGCAGACCTTAACCACACTCTAACACTAACCATTTATTAAATCCTTAAATTGTTACACTCTGTGAGTAACATCTATGCTAATATCAGCAAGTTTTGTGTTAATATCTTGTCCTTGGTTCCCAAGGACATCCGAGACTGACAGACCTAGTTCCAGTTCAACCTGATGCTCAGTCTATTCCACCCAAAGAAGATGATATCTGAAGACATCAGAGCCCCAGCTCTGGTTCTGGCTAATACTTATTCCACCCAATGAACCTGCTATAATCACAGCTTGCAACTGTGCATTCTGATCAGTCATTGGCATACTCTACTCTCCAGCCACATCATGCCACACACCATAAACAAAGCATGTAGTTTGTGCCACACACTTATTGTGTGACAGGCTTTTATAATAATCTTTCAGTTATCAACAACTTTAGCAGTTGCACCAATTTAGAAGTCATTGGTGCAAGAAGATCCTTTGACGTTCTTTAGAAATATGTGTGTGGGGGCGTGTGTGAGTTTTGTTTTGATGGCGTAAAGTTAATTTTAAAATTGTTCTAACGTTTAAAAAATGTACACCAAAAAACATCCCCCATGCAATGTTTTGAATCAACCACTGTCTTTAACTCACACTAAATGAACAACAGAGAATGAAAGCAATGTGGACAATTGTTTTTTTTATATAAACTACATCTACAGTAAAATAAGCTTCTTGAAGAGGTTTAGGTCCTGAAAGCTCAGCCTTGCGATTGTTGTATTTTGCAGTACACAAGCCACTGCACACTATGAAAACATCCAATGTTAAGCAGACGTAAGTTACACAAACAAAAGTAAATAAAGTAAAACAAAAATTGACTTTATCGATCTGAAACACCTAGTTAGTCATCGTTAATGATATTAATGACAGACAGACAGACAGAATGAAAACATAGGTACTAGCATAGGTAAAATGGCTAATAGTGCTGCACCAGATGTATCCCTACTGTCAAAAACAAAATACATGAGGCACCTTAAAGTCTATTGGTATTTCAAGCAGGGGTGTGCTAATGTGATATTTAGTATTGGAATCAGTGCTTCATTCTTCTAATTTGTGCATCCTTTGCTTTCCTTACTACCTTTTTCTGCTTAGTTTTTTTACTTCCATTTCTTACTTTCATTCTTTGCTTCTTAGTTCCACTCCCTTAGGATGTGAGGGAAGGGTACTGTGTATCCTCACTCATGACTCCTCAGGAAGCTTCCTCACTCCTATTCCTTACCTCCTCGTAGTGCAATTTTAAAATATAGATGTCCTTCAAGATGTATGAGTTCGGTTGGTTTCCAAGTCAAAGGGTGATGAACGGAAGAGCGAGGAAATAAGGAAGATTCAAACTGAGAGGAACTGAGAACCGAGTAGAATTAAGACAAACCTATATTGCGCACCCATTGTACTTTCACACTGGCTGCAGTTGTAGGAAGCAGCTACTTGTGTATTACAAATACATCTGAGTTGTCATTGTTTTAAACATTCTAAACAAGATTTACATTTTTATCAATGTTGTCCACACTGTTTTGTTCTTTTCGTTGTCTGTGTAATGCAAGTTGGAGACAGGTCATCATGCTTTATCTTACTCTAAACAATGAAATGCAGACTTTTATTCAGTCAACCACTGTAACAGTGAATGATCTTCAGCATGATGTAACAATGGCACACAAAATCCAAGCCTTAAAAAGAAATGTTTTTAGACAAAAGTTTTCTTTATTTGGCCCTGTAATGTTTATTATTTTATACGAGTTTTTTTTTTTAAAGTGAAATAAAAATAAAAACAACAGGAGTCTTTTACAACCCACAAAAGCACATTAAAATGATTTATAGCACGATATTGGGCTACAAAAATAAAACAATGTTAAAGAAATAGTCAAAAATTAAAATTTGCTGTTAATTTACCCATTAGGCCATCCAATGTGTAGGTGACCTTTTTCTTCAGTATAATAGTTAAGATTTTTAGCTAAAACCATGATTTTGTTGAGGCAACATAAATTAATTCCCACAGCTCTTGGCAATACAGAGTTCTTCTGAAGTGAAACTATCAGTCTGTGCAAGAAACTGAACATTGTTTACAACATAACCTGTTATGCACAGCCTCAGGTAAACAGTTCCATCAAAAAAAGAGTGAGTTTGTGAGTAAGTAACATAAGTTTGGTGAGAAACAAATTAAAAGATAATTCATTATTTGATGAAAGTCTTTATGCTTTATCTATGCATCTCTTTGTGCAAGAGCATAGGCAAACAACATAGTTCACCTTTCTACACCTGTTGTGGTTACAACTGTTGTTATGGTAGTAAATTTAAGTAAGCTTATGTAACTGTGTCAGCGACACAGCTCAGACCATTTCCCTAAAGCTATGAATTTTTGGCAATAATGTTAAAAATAACGTTGTTTCTCGCTAAATTCTGTCTGAAATGTTTATTGTAAGTCTTTCACTTGAAGCGTTTGATTAAATGTGTAAAATTATTAATATAGAAAAAAATATGATTGTGCCAACATATTAATTTCTTTTTTTTTAATTAATTAGAAAATGACAATTTCATTAAAAAAAAAATTTTTTTTGAAATGGATGATTTGGAACAATAAATTTGGAGGATGATTCTTCAAGAAACTGGGTGATAAAATGTCATGCATTTTGCAAATGCAAAGCATTTTTGTAAATTCTGGGCAAAGGGTGACTAAACTGAATATGCTAGAATATAACCTAGAAAAAAAATTCAATTTTCTTCAGTTACAACATGTTTCCCAAAGTTACGTTTGCGTTATTTCAAAGTTTTGATAAGTTTACTATTATTCTAAACTGTGAACATTTTTACAAGTGTTTCCAGACTTTTGACTGGTACTGTATTTGTGATTTGAAAACACACATACAGCTACTCAAGTGGCCTTTCTAAGCACATTATTTATTGACAGTTTCACAACTAATGGGAACATACAAATAAATTACTAGTGATGACCAACACCTTTCTTTATTGTGCCAGTAGCAAAGTGACAGGGCATCATTTTTAATTCCATTAAATGGAGGTTTGCAACGTAAATAGTGCACTTAGTGCCACTTTCTATTACCATAGATTATGGACACTATCTATTAGTAAATAATATAACCAGGACAACATCTGTGGTATTACTATCCGAGAAAAAGGCTAACAGTGATAGTCATCAGAAATCTTACATATCAGTTAGAAGCTTGACTCAGTATCGGGATTAGTACAGGCCAATCAGGATAGGAAATTGGTAATCGGCACCGGCAGCAAAATTCCTGATCGTAGCATCCCTAGGTATTACATTTTGGATAAAAGAAAACTTACAATCACATAGTTTTCAGTCATTTCTTTAGCTCTTCAATATACTTTAGAACACTGCAATATAATTTAAATACTTTTACACTGTTTTTCCACAAGTTGCAGCATAATCTAGACATTATAAATGCATAAGAATCCACTTAGAAAAGATAAAAGACAACACAAACTAAATTGGTTTAAATGTGCTTTTCGTGTGTGTGGGCTTTCAGTGTTAAAAAAAGAAAAACATCAATAAGTATGCTTTATATAACCCCCACTCACCTAATTAGCTATGCCAAGTTGGCTGACAACAATCTGACAAGGGAGAAGATTTCCCAACACTAGTATAAGCTATGGGTGGGTCATTTATGACGTTAATCAATGTAATCATATTAAAACAGAGCTTCACTTTACAGAACTGATTGGCCTTTTGCAAAGATTCCTTAGTAGGTAACTTATGTGAAGCCTGCAGCAGTGCAGGCTTTGCAGAAGGTTGCATCAAGGGCACACAGGGTCAATTTAAGACAAAATTTAAGGCCATGAGACTGAATGAATTGTACCATTTGGGACACAGCCCTTGTGTGCGGAATACTACATAATTAATGCCTCTTGTGAAAATCACTACAAAGAATCACTATGGAAAGCCAATGTTAAAGCCTCAAACTCCTCGCATACATGTTTTATTGCATCATTCATCATATTGCCATAAGCATACACCACATTTGCTATTTTGCTATCCATGCTAGCACTTTGTTTTGATTATCATGCCAGATGCACCAGAGACATCTTGAGAAATGAGACACAACGCAGTACAAACATGCATACTAAACAACAAGTAATGAACTGTGTGACTTGTACCCTTAAAAAAAGTATGTTTTATTTTTTAAAAAGTGTAAAAGTGTAGTAACCATGTTTTTTGGCACATTCATTACCATCTGTATAAAGAAACTTTTACTACAAGTGCCATTGTTAATAGTGATGTACCGAAATGGAAATTCTGAGCCTAAACTGATACCGAAAATAAGCTTAAATATATATATATAATATGCAATCAGTAGCCAAGCTGCATATATAAATTTATATAGTACATAATCATTTTCATTAAAAACAACAGGCAAAACAAACAGTGGCAGTGGGTCTGTTCAGCACCAGCTGCATGACAGTTCACACGAGGTACTGGAAACTACATCATCAGTTACTGATAGAGCCACTGATCATTCACATCTGTATGTAAAGAGTATGTTTCACATGAGGATTTGATCTTGGCTTTAAAACGTGCGTGAGTTAATGTGCATAATCTCTGACAATAGGAAAACATTAAAGCACAATGACACGCAGTCACGCATCACACAGGGCTTGCATATAATTTTATGACAGCTGGTTTTGAGCTGTTCTGCTATTTCTTGTTTTATTAGTTTTTATTTGTTGTTATGATGGGCTGACATGATCGTCCTTAGATTAGATTGGTCCTTAGAGAACCAACGGGAGAGGGAGAGGCAGAGGGGCAGTCAGATATTTCCGGTTTATATCTTCTGCCTTTTGTTCTTTTCTGCTTAAACTGATAATCGGCACATCCCTATGGTTTAGCTATATTTTTTTTAACTGTAGTAAAACCATGGTTAATTTTCATAAGAGTATTTTTATATGTGATATAAAGTAACACAAGGTGGGGACAGCTCTTACCCTGGGCTGCCAGTTTTCATACTGTTTCTGTAAGTTGGCTCCTATGGTCTCCAAGGCTTTCTGTGGACTCATAGACAGAGGGTCTGAAAGACACAGACAGACACACTTTAAATAAAAATGTTATGCAATCAAAATACCACCAAGCCTCCTAAAGAATCTTTTTTATGCCAGACACAAACATTTAGCAGAAATATTCAGTGATTCAGGAAAATTTTAAAAAATAGATCCAAGCCCTATGATCGTGTCAAAGCATGACACACAGCAGTAAAATATTACACAAGCAAATAAATAATTTACATGATTACATGATTTTTTTTTAAAGCACAGGCATTCTCAGAGCTTTTCTAAAAGAAGCATATGGCTGATTAACAAGTATGCTAGCACGTAGCTGCAAGAAGTTTATCATTCAGAAGTGAACATTTTCTGCTACACTAGTAAAAAAAAAATGCTTGCAGTTCTCCCTTCTATGAACCATGCAAACTTTTTAGTTATAGGGCTGATCAGATGAAAAATTCCTTGTCAATCAGCACCACAAATCATGCAGGCATAAATTAGCTGAAGATAATCATTCTTTTCGCCTCTGGTGTGAAAGGACTGTTAGTCCATGATTCAGCTTTTCACATCACATCTGGAGTAAAACCAGGAACCAAAAACCTAGAAATATAAGTCACCCCAGCATGAAACCTGGGGATTTATGTATATTAAGAGAAATATGCCCTCAGCGCATGGCATATCATCATAATGTCAAAAGATTGCTAACCTTTCACACTCTGCAACAAAATCATGTACTATGGACTAAGCCATATTCCACCAATACAAAAAAAGCAGCAAACGAGGGTCTGACAGATCAGCAGGCTCTATAGGATGCTTTTAACATGTGGTAGTAAGAACCACCCATCTGCCAACAACAGAATCCAATGGCATAGGTGAAGGTATCTCACATGTTCTGTCCTTCTTAGTCCACTTAGTCAAAGTTTTCTCAATTTATTACAATTTTGTTTGACTCTGTGGCTAGTTCCAATCTCCAAACTCAATTTTAAGTCTAAGTCATACCTGGCAAATGAGACACATAGCAAAGGTGTGGGAAATTCTGGTTACAGAAAGCTTCCCTGAGGCTTTTGCCTAGCCACCTTACATACACAGATAAGACAAAGAGTCATAAATTCTATGGCCAATTCAGAATTTGGTCTGGTAAGTCTCTTGTGACCTAAAGGAGCATAGTTAACACCACATAATCCAGGTCTCCTGGGAAAAGCACACTTATAACAGGGGTGTAGATTAATTCCTAATATTTTAAGCCCTTAGTACATAATATATCCCATAAAAATTGAAATTCAATAACATCACACTCTATGTTGCACATATATGTTCAGTGAGCTACATTGATCTGGACCTAAAGAGAGGGGGAAAGGCAGAGGTAAAACTAAAGTCACGTCCTGGGTATCAGCACCTCATCGGGAAAAGCATGAAATCAGAACCATATCAGAACTATAAACACAGTGTGTTTGTTAGTACATTAGTACATTGTTTGTTTTTTTTCCCAGTATCTAATTTAAGCATAGTTATGTTGTCACGATAACAAAATTTTAACTATGGTACAATACCCGAGTAAAATATTTCTATATCAATATTGAAATCGATACCATGGCAAAATTAGAAGGTGACTGAACTCACAGTACATACAATTCTGTTTAATAATTTAAAAAACGCCTGCATTTAAAAGAAAAAAAACTTCACAACCCAGGCCTATGGTGAGCATCAGCGATACAGTCTATTTTACAGGTTTAAAATTGTAATTGTAATATTGATCACAGTGTGAGAGTGCTAAGCACCTGAGTGCTAAGGTGCAACAGGAATTGTTTAAAGAGCTTAAATGAGCAATATATTTTAATAACTTTGGTTAATGTTTGTTTATTGTTCATTGTCTGTTTATACCCATCAGTTCTTAAGCAGATACAACTTAAATCTGTAGGTATTACAAAGTACTAAAGTAAACATTAAGATTAATAATTGCTTTAAAAGTTTTGTTCATTGTTAGTTAACTAATGTTAACAAAAAAACTCTTGTTGTAAAGTGCAACCAAATACAATATATTCTCACAGTTGGCAAGCTACACGCTTGACTTATATTTGAAGGCATGAGCAACATGAAGGTTAATGTTATCAGTCACATTTCCTACCTGTCACTACCACACAAATCTTTGAATGGTCAGGATGTCTGTTGGAGAGTTGCTTTGTTGGCTGTGTTGCTTTAACAGATGGGCTTTGTACATGTTCTTGTCCTAACTGCCAGCTGGGTAAGCAAAATAATGCTGCTTTGCCACCATGACTCTTGTTTTGTCACTATGAAAGTTGCAGCACGTGAGAAGTTTGACTTGTCCAGTCTGCACACGCTTGCACACACACACATACTGCCCTGTTGTACACACATCAATGCAAAACAGGATATGGCTCTTATTAAAATGCTGTCATTCTTAAAGTATTGGTACCAATTTAATGAGAAATAGTACAGTTTTTAACAACAGGGTATCGCTGTATTCTTCTAGTATCTGTATACTCTGCAACACAAAAGCATGGTACAACCTAGTTATCTGTATCTGTAAAATATCAACTTCTAGTAAAACCCTAAATACAAAGTTTTAAAACTTGTTTTTTTTAAATCTATGCAAATGAGCTCCATAAATAGAAAGAAGGGTGGATTCACAACTGTAAGCAACTGCTGTAAATCCCAAGCAGTGACTGTAAATGCAGCTATCACAGAGGCTCAAGAAGTTTGGTCTCCCTAGAGAGTCATAAGAGCAGCTGAAACAAGCTCTCTACTGGCAACAAGCTCCCAACCCCACAGACATCTTCCACGAAGGAAGGCCCTCAAAATCACAGCAGACCCTAGTCACCCAGCACACAGTCTGTTTACCAAACTGCCATCATTCTCTCCAGAACCAGCAGGCTTAACAACAGTTTCTCCCTTCAAGCCATCAGAACCCTTAACAAACTCTAATGGGGACATGCCCCCAGAACACCCACACACCCCCACAAAATCACAGACATACACTGCAGTAGTATACATATGACTACTGTTAGTACTTTCATTACTGTTTTCATTGTTTTTAATTACTTGCTGTAGAATTTCAATATACAAATTGACACAAACATCTGTACACATAGATAAACATTTGTATTACCAATAGATGCCTTTGCTCTGTAATTCTAGGCACTTTATATGTTAGGATTTTTTTTGTAATTATTGAGAAAATGTTTAAATAAAATGTTAAAAGGTTAATGGCAGAAGTTACAGTTATTCTTTATTGTTAGGTTAACTATAGAAATAACTGACTGACCAGAAAACAATACATAGATTAATCATAAAAATAATCAACAGATTAATTAATTGTAAAAAATATGAATAATTAATCGATAGATTAATTGAACAAAGTGATTGTTTATAACTAGGGCTGTCACAAACACCTTTCAATAAATGAGTATGCGTATACAGTACTGTATACTACAATTGATTTGATGTCTCCCATTTTAAATCAGCTTTGGACAGATGAATGGAAAAACTCACCTATCCAACACTCCAGTCTGGCACAGGGTGAAGTCTTCACTACATCAGGAGGGTCCACACCAACATTGAGACATAAAACTAGAGCCACACTCACAGTTTTCATCTGGAGGAACAAAGTAACCACAGAAATACAGTGAATACCAGTGAAGATAAAACAATTACCCACATGGAACATATTCACATTCACTGGATCTCAAAATTCCAGCAGTTAATAATGCCTATAACTTCAAAATCAAGCACGGATGGTAGATCCTTTTCCTATTCAGTGCAGAAAATCTTCCCAGTGCTGTCTGGGAGGCAGACAGACTCTCTTTAACCTAGCCTACACATAGTTCTATAGTTCAATGGTTCAAGTTCCTTAAGAGATTCTTAGGCTGCATAAATTAGGTCAACCAGAAACAGGGACACTTTCCATAAGAACAGATGTACTTGTTACATCCCATGGTATGGAATGGTACTCTACTCTCAGTCTATTTGCTTGTCTAATCTGCTTGGTTCCCTGTTTTCTGTGTAAACACCTCAGATCCTACAAATAGCATTTACTTTTACTAGTCTTGTTTGACAGCAGTTTCATGTTATAGCTGCAATCAATACAATTATGTCCCTACTGCTGTTAAAACATTGCTCAGTTGCCTGATATTTTTCATGAAATTGGGCCGACAGTTTCACATCGGTTTATTTATAAATTAGTATTATAAGATTGAATTTTTAATCACACAAAGTTAGCAGCTTTAACACGCTAGAGAAGATCTAGCCCTGCCAGCTGAGCCTTGTTTCTCCCAAGGATTTTTCTCCATTTATTCGTTTGGAGTTTTGATTCCTTGCCACTGTTGCCCTGTTGGCTGAGAGACTGCTGACATTATAATTTGAATTAGCAAATTCTAAACGTATATTATAATTATATTGTTTATATATTTTTAATCCCTTTAAAAGAGTCAAATCAGATGAAGATCAGAATAAGCCAGCCCTGTTCACTACACGTGCTGCATCTGCAATTTTAGCTCTGTAGCATCTCCACACACTTCCTTGTTAAATAGCTCCCCCCGCAGCCGTCCAAGCTAAAAAATACCCAGACCTAGCTTTTCCCTTTGTGGTGAAGGTTGACATTTATGGAACCAGAGTGGGAGCGGTTTTAAATCTGCACCATTTCCCCTGCAAAATTGTTTCCCTGTACGTTCTTTACTAGAAAACTACACATGACAGGAATTACAATAAGGGGAACTGAAAGCTGTTGGCCAGGAAGGCAGCGTTTGAAGAATGGAGAAACTGTCTGGAGGGGTCTGACAAGTTTGTAGTGCTCACTAACTCAAATACATTCAAGGAGTTAAAAGATTAAACTCTTGCCAGGCCAGGTAGGCATTCTTCTTCTCTAGGTTTCACTTTTCTGTGACATACCGCCCAGGTTCCAATACTACCAAGGCTGATGCTTGCTCACATTCAGAATGACTCTCTGCAGCCAAAAGGCAAGAAGAATTTATCTATATATCTTTAATACACTGTACACATATGAGGTATCTTTATTAGGACTTAGTCCACCTATAAATAATATTTGCTCATAAATTACTCATACTCAACGCATCCTAGGAAAAGCTCCTCCAAGCTTTAAAATGGCAGCAAAAAGTACCAAAAGCACATCCATCCATCATGCAAGTTACTGTATCTATACAATTCCAAGGAGTTAATAAATGCCTTTTGAAGCAAAATGATATACTAGTGTAAGAAAACAATTACAAATCTGAGCACATTTATCAATCATAATGGCACGTTTGAATGTAAACATCTGTATGATAAATGTCTGGGTTCCGCATGTAACTTAAATGCCCTGAAAGAGGGAACAAGACATTGTGTTAATGTAGTGACACTTGGGGTTCAACCTTGGCAGATCGATCACACTGCTTCTTATAAAAAAATGTACCAATAGGAACTGGCAAGTGGATCTTGCATGCCAGGCCCCACCCCAGATATCCTGGTAAAAAGGGAGATGGCATGCACCACTCATTCAGGTTTGTGCTGAGGAGTGTAGACGTCCCTGGCTTTTAGCGGTCAGTTCAGCGTTATGGCAGGAGGGTCACAGCGTCTCATTCCCTCCCTGAGTGGAGATTACATACGTTATTGGTTACATACGTCATTGGTTACGAATCCATAACGTTCTAAACACTGGCAAGGTGTGAAGCTAACCATATGGAAAGAACGGTATACAAAGCTTCTAGAAGGGTATTGCAGAACGAGTCTGCTGGTCAAAAGCGTTGGGATAGTAAACTACTCCTCCAGAAAACACTCCAGAGAAAGTACTACATCAAATTATGCCTACAAATGGGAGAACTACCAGTTGAAGTTCCATCCCAGATTATAGGCCAAGACGGACAGTTTCGCCTAGGGCAAGACACAGGTTTACTGACAGGGACTGTGGACAGATACTTATGTAGTGATTCCTTTGGTAATCCCATATATGACATATGACAATCTGTCAGTGAGCTAACCAGTTGGATAGCCACGAATGGCAGGTCCATTTGTCAAGCCCCTCCACTGGGCTCTGGACAAAATTAAAATAATTTTGGTTCACCAAAGGGAAACTCAAAGGTTAAAACAGCACTCACTATCACCTTAGGGGTGAGGTGTTACAGGAGGCTTGACACCCTATTGGTTCTTCAGTGTACTTGTCTGGAAGACAGCAAGGTAAAAGAAACCGAATCTATCCTGAGGTTATATAACCTTGCAAAAGTATTGGGTGTGGCCCAGCCCACAGCTCTACAAATGTCTGCTAAAGTGGTGCCTTTTGCAAGCACCCAAGATAAGGTTATTCCCATAGTTGAGTGTGCATATACCTCCAAGGGACAAGACACACCCTGGGATCAAAGAATGGCATCCACGATCCAATGGAATACTTGGTCCCTGAAGGGAGTCATCAGAACTTTGGGCACATAGCCCCGACAAGACCTTAAAATAATGTGCGAAAATCGTGGTCCAAACTGAAGGCACTCATGGAATACAGACAGTGCCAGCAGATCCTCAACCCTTTTGATAGAAGCGAGCGTGGTCAGGAGACCATTTCTGAGAGAGTTCTGCATTATGATCACTTCATAATGATCATTATGATCATAGCTTTTGGTGAAAATTAATTACAATATAAACTTTAATACGTGTATTAAAGTATTATTTTTTTTCATTCAGACAACACATGCTTGCCCTGGATCACAAGCCACTTAGATCTCTGGACAGCATGTCAATGATGACATGAAAGATTCTGCATTGATGCATAAAACAATCAATGCATCAATGCAGAATCTTTCATGTCATCATTGACATGCTGTCAGTGTCAAGTTTGACATGTTCTTTTATTTGAAACAGCAGGTAAGAGCTAAAAGTGTTTCAACTGTTTGATGCAAGACGCTATATAATATTCAAATTCTACATTAAAAAAGATATAAAGATATAAATGTAATTCAGTCAATCATAGACTAACTAAATGAAGAGAAACATAACAAGACCTAACATCAGACTAAACAAATAACAAGATTAGCACAGTGTGGCCATAATAATAAATCCGCCACAGCAAAAAGCTGAACACATTAGCACTGGCTGAGGTTATTAATAATCTAATCCAAAGATCATGCTGAATGGTTTAACACTCAAAAGAGTAAAGATGAAGTCAAGAAGCTCTCTCCCTCACCCTGTCTTTCATTCTCCAACTCTGAGCCAGAGCTTTGGATCCCTCAATTTTCTCTGTGTGGCGTTTCTTCGTGAAGGCCAATGGAAGGTTCCAGTCAGTCACGTCCACCTCCTCCTCCTCTGTTAGCACTACCAACTCGGCATCCATTTTCATACCGGCTCTTAAAACAAAGAGGGCAGGGTAAATTACAATTAAATCATATTTTAGTGTCAGAAATATACTTTATTATTAATGGGCAATATTGGTACCCAGGACATTCTGTAACAAACTCAGAGGGCAGATAAATTAGATTGAACAAATAAAGAGAAAAAGTAATAGTTTACCAACAAATAATTTTTCTTTAGTAAATTAACAATTTTTTTTCTTTAGTAGAACATTAAAGAAGATTTTGGTCCTTGGTGATTGATAAAATCCAGGTTTGTGGATGGCAAATCTTTAGGATTCAAAAAAGCAGATACAGGCACCTTTAAATAAAGTCTGAAACTAAAGTGAACATATTACCATAGCCTCAGGCAACCAGTCCTCTGTGCCTGAGCTGCGTCTTTGACACAGTTAAGTAGTAATAATGCATAACTAGCATAACCTCAATTAGTGCTAGCGCTATCAAACACACCTGAACCAATTATTAATTCTAGACAGACTAGAAACTTACAGACAGGTGTGTTGAGGCAAGTTGGAGCTAAACTTCCTTCAGCAGCATTGAACACCCCTGGCCTACACTCTTGCATAAGGAGGAGAGGCACAGGTCAAGATTTCCATCAAATAATGGATTATATTTTGCATGTTTTTCACCAAACCCATTCATAGGAAGCAAAACGATTACTCTGTGCTGATGGTATAAAACCTCAATATATCAGCAGGAGGTGTAGGAATTGATGTTGCCTGTACCTGCTTTTTTGAATCTTAAAGATACATCTTAAACCTACATTTTGTCACCAAGGACCATTTTTCAGCTAAACGCATTCTTTACTGTTAAAGTGAAAAATGTAAGCTATACTTCGGATGCCCTAAAAAGTAGTAAAATAACAGAAAATGTTATTTTTAGTAAACTATCCCTTTAGGTCAGATAAGCTGTAACAGTAAGTAAAAATACAAACAGACTACATAATTAGACGACAATATCTACCTGGAGGGAACCATCAAGCATAATCACTCATAATCAATGGACAAAAAACACAAACAACTTTTTCATTTTAAAACCAGACCAACTAACAACTGACAGATATCAGGAGGTCAATGTGAGAAACCACACTTGATAAAGCATGAAGCTCAAATCCACCATACAGAGAGGCAAGTAACATTGAAAACAGTAACAATAGAAGATAACGCTGACATTATGGTTAAACCTTCTGAGTTTGCTGCATCTTAGAATACAAACTAGGACGGTACGATATTGAAGAGAAATGTGATATCATGCTAAATAATGTGATATATCACATGTAAAATGATGATGAAGTTTATAAACATCTACTTTAATTTTATATATATATATATATATGCGCGTGTATACACACACAAACACATACAGTGCTCTCAATAAGTATTGGGGGATACTATCATATTTTGTTATTTGGCTGTTCTAACACACAAATATTTTACCAGTTTAGAAGACTAGCAGAGTTTCATCCCTCTATCTAATGTGAGCCTAAATATTGTGTGTAATTGGCTGTGTACTGTTGCATTCATTGTTCACGCATTAAAAGCAGTGAATGTGTAGTATCACTTTTGTCCATTTTTTCTGCAGTCTGAGTCTTGCACTTGGTTAGAAATAAAACCATTAGCTAAAATAAGGGAAGGCAAGGACAGAGCAAGTATTTCTTTACTGTGCCAAAACTCCCAATACTACAGCACTGCATATACATTATATTAAAATACATATTTAAACATTCATTAATTATATAACCCATCAATACACATTTTATATTGATTCTGGGTAAAGAAAGCGTCACTACTACTACTACTACTACTACTACTACTAGCTATTACGTTTTAAAGTATTACAATCATTCAGGTATTGCAAACCATTGCGATATGCATACTGTAATATGTACATTTACGATATTTCAATAAATTCTACATATTGTGCAGCCCTAACAGAAACCTATGTTCAGAAATCCTACCAAGACGGAGTTGTTTCTTACACAACACCGAACAAAGCTAAACATATGATTGTTTTCGCTACATTTACCATAGGCTAGATAGATAATATTATAGACTGATAACAGTACGTCATTTAGAACTTTGTCTAACCATTTCTTTTAAACAGCTGTACCTAATCCTAAGTTTTGTACATTGTGCTCGCACCTCGGATCGGCAGAGTTCTCCAGAGCAAGAGCTGGCAATCACACAGCTCACTCCCGTCAGCAGCTTAAACGGCAGCGTCCACGGTCTGTAGGGGATATGCAGGTGCTGGATCGGGAGGTGTCTGCGCCGGGTATGCTTCTAGTTTAGGCTCTGTGGCCCATCACCATCCTCACACAAACACACATACTCTCTGCATAAAACACGGCAGACATTCGACTGCCCAAACTTACTGTCTCCTTTGGCACACTTTCTGTTGTGCTGGATGACAGATCAGCACCGGGGAATTGTAGCTAATTTTAACCAGATTCAAGTTAGATATTCCTTAACACTTACTCAAGGGTGCTGCCATCTTGAGTAGACCCACAATCCATCGCATCTGCGGGGGTGGAGCTACGCTCGAGAACGTGAAAACACGTCATCGTTGCGTGTGGGTGGAGAACTTAACGAAATACTACATATAAAAGCAGAAGACTTATCTCGGTTTGAATATCCCTCTGTATCAAGATTCTTACTGTAAAGAAACTATGAACTGTGTGGTGTATGCCGCGGACAAACTTGGGAATATTTAAAGATGTTAACATGTTTTAACACGATGCTAGCATGAAGTAACACGATGTTAGTATGATGGTAGCAGGACTCCGGCTGTGCTGGCAGTTACCTCAGAGCCTGGCCAAAAAAGGTTTATTTCTTCTGACTGCCCCAATCCATTCTATTTATTCTTTAAATGGTAAAACAAAGCCTGTGTGAGTTTTCTCTGGGCAAGCCCACAGTGGGTTGGCTGGTGTGGACTTGTGCTGCCCACACAGGCATGTTTGCTGGGTAACTCCTTCAGATTAGCCTGGAAATTGGAGCGTATCTGGAAGAAAACAATATAAGGTGTATGATTACATGTGATTAGCGGGGTTCCGCACATACAGGTACTTAAACTGTCTTTTAGGCACATTGTATTGCATGCTTATTCATGTCACAGACACCCAAATGGTCACAAATACTATGATAAACATTTACACCATTAATGGGAATATATAAATGAATCACTAGTGATTGCTGACACCGGTTTCCTCTATTGTGTTGGCTGCAAAGTGACAACGCATCATTTTTATTCCGTTCAGAAACTCAGAAATTTGTCTTTGTAGCAACGCATAACTAACGAATAACTTAAGGGAACAATTGAGCAGTTAAGTGGAAATATTTAGTACAAAGCATCTTTATGAAGTTCAGTTCCTGAATCTGAAGTTCAAGTTACAGTCTGAAAATTAATTAGTAGGAAAATACATTGAACATTACAGCAATCATTAAATAGGAACAATGATAGATCAGAGAGAGAGAGAGAGAGCGTCTCTCTAGAATTTTTAAAGTTTTCATACTGGTAATATTTTAAGAACTAAAGCAGCACAATATTTTTTTATTGTTGTATTGTAACAGTGTTGTTGCTTAAGCCAGAGAAGACTTTCACCAGTGTCAAAGACATTAAAACCACCAAAATGTTCGGCAGGAACAGAAAAAGAGGGTTGCAGATCGACACAGTTTTCCAGTGTTGTTTCATTACTCAGCTGGTTACTAGATTTACGAGTATCCTGTTTCAGCAGCGTTGGTCACCATAGATGTATTCGATGATGTTGCAATTTCCACTCTTGAAAGTTTAGTCATTTGTAAAAAGTTGTTGAAAGTCACTTAATTGTCTATTGCCATTATGGGTATTTGAAATTGAGTTACCATCAAATTTGCTTTGTTCTGAAAACAACACGTTTCAATAACCATTTCCCATTTTGCTTTTACATCTTTTTAGAAGTACTAGTACTACTATATCCAAGTGAGACACATATCCAAGTGAGATTAAAATGATGATGAACATAATGAAGGTTCAAAATGAGAAAAGTTTTTGCATGTCAGAGTTTTTGAAGTTACCCAGCCCAGAATATGTTCTCTTTACTGATACTGAACTACAACAGTGAGAGTCTTTGAGCAACAATGTCTTGGAAAAGAGGGCAAAGTCACCTTATCAAAGGAGCTTTTCTGTCAGATCATCTGAAATACCATAACAAACATTATCAATCAATTGCGACTGAAAGACTCAAAGAGTCTCTTCTGATGTCTACAGATATCCCACCAAACATGAAGTTACTGCCATGGCAAAGCGGTTAGTGGAACACTATCCTATGCTAAAAGATAAACCAATTGAATCTAGACAAGTGGGTGAGTGGCATATTTTACTGAATATTTAGGCTATAGTGAAAAAATGTTTATCTTCTAACAGTGTTTTAAAACTAGGTTTGGTGCATGTTCTATTATAAAGGACAATTTTGCCAAAAAAAAAAGTAATAAAGGGACTTTCAAATATCAGGTCCTGTGAAGGCCAAATGACCTCCTTCCAAAAGAACATGACTGGACACAGAACCTTCTGCTGCAGTGGCAAGTCATTGTGATGCTGATTCCAGTGCATCAACAGTAAATTCAATTATATTTATATACTGCTTTTTTGTTGCATTGGTTCAAAGCAGCTTTACATAAAATGAAAATAAGAACACAGAAAACAGAACAATTGTAAAACCTTTAAAATACAGAATACATGGTTATCTATCACCACCCTCAAGATCAAGCATCCCACAGCAATACAATGACAGCACTGAAAACGCATGTACATTTACTATACAATATACTGTTGTACGGCATTTGTAGAAAATACTAACATAATCTTTAAAAACCCAACTTTACCTTATTTATTTTTATGTGATGTACATTCTTGAATTGCTGCTTTTGTGCATAAATATGCACAATGGTATATATGGTAAAATCAATGGTATACTCTAATTTACACTGTATGCCTGAATCATAGCCGATGATCCTGACAACTGTCTTGACAGCCAGAAAGCCCAGGCAAGACATTATAGGACTTCAAGAAATATACAAATATAACAAAATAAACAAAAATATACAAAGAAGCCAAACAAAGCTGCTGTAATTCATTTACTAGACGTGAAGCTCCAATCCAGAAGAAATTTCATTGACTCCAATGCTTTAAAGGAGCAAAAAAGAACAACAAAGATTTTACAGCATACCCATGCTTCAAAAACTGGACCATGTTGGTACATGAAAGCATAATTTAGATAAATATCCCATATACTCTACAGATATATAAGTGTTCAGTATTTTTCCCAGGCAATGGATGAACTGCTGAGACACACACCAAAAAATTGCCGTAGATTTTGTTTTATGAAGTCTTCAAGGACATTAAATGGTAAAGCTGTATTTCACTGATTGATTCTCATTGTAATTTACATAATATTCAAACCTTAGTGCATATCAATATGACTCTCTTGTGTATTTCTTTCTCAACTAGTTGAACAACTGCTTGAACGCTAGTTGAACGCTGCTTCTGCATCGTTGCTTTTCCCATCTGGCTCTGCAGCCCCCAGGAAACTTGGCCCAATTCAGTGAGGTTCTTTTTCATGTTCTTTAGGTAAGTTTTTCTTCAGTTGTGATATTAACTTATTAGCAGGTGCCAAAGATGCTTACATTCTCAATAAAAAAAAAGGTTAGTTGGGCTGCCTAAAATTATACCTCCACCGTTTTAAATTAACCAGATAAAGCTCAACCTATCCTTTGTGTAAATAAAATTACCCATCATTTTGTAACATGTAAATGGGATTTATTTATAAATTTATAAATAAACCCATCTCTTAAAATACATTTGGAGAAGTCTGGTTATCAGGTGTTCTGCTCAGGGATGATTTTATATCAAACATATTCATATATGACATGACTCAAATTGGAAATAAATGTCTACCCTTCATGACCACTTCCATCCCACCCAGCTTTTCGCTGCCATAATTCTATATTATGTTTGTTTCACTAGCCCTCAGAGGACCTGATACCTTCCTCTACCAGAGTGTGCATTCCAGTCCTGTGGTGTTGGTTGGTAAAGAGAACAGGAAAGTATAGGTACAACTCCAGTTGTAACATTTGCAAACATTAGCGTCCTTTCTGTCTCCTGGCCTACTACTATGCATTTCACCTGACATATTCCAAGTAAATTGCCACATTCTTTTCTGTGTTACAAACACAAGTACTTGGAGATGCCATCCATTTTTCATGCTTTTTTAAATCTTTGATTTTACTGTATGACAAAGTATATCGTGTGAACTTTGAAGCATCTTTTGTGTTGCATGGTAGTTTGCAATAACACTAATACATGACAAATTATTGATGACAGAATTTTTGGATTTTTATGCTTTCCAATAACACAATTACTGTAATGATGGGTCAAACTCTCAAGGATACATTTGCAGTGTTTTAATCATAAACCAGACAGACAGGGTAAATAACGGAGCAAACAGGAACAACGGTGACAAGGCAGAAGAGTAAACGTGGTACAGGTGTGGGTCGAGGCAGGCAACAAACAATCATAAACGTAAGACAGTCCAATAATCAGGGAAGGCAGCAAAAAATCCAAAACCAGGTAACAATCCATTAAACAGGGCATACCAAATAACAATCTAAATCAATAACAGGTAATCCAATAAATGTGTAATAACCGCTCAGTAATGGCACCGAGGCAAAACAAAACTTCGCCAAGAGCGCATGAGTCTGGGGTTTAAATACACAGAGTAAATTGGGAACAGGTATGAGTGCAATCAGTCTGAGGCACAGGGCATTATGGGAAATGTAGTTCTGTATTTAGGTGACGGCTCCCTCTGATGGTGCGGGAGCCTCCATTGTAACAATTACATTGATGAGGTATCTGTAAGGCAGATATGAGGAACAATTTATGTGTTTTGTTCTGCTCAAACAAAACTTTTATTTTTTATAAAAAAAGTTTGATAAAAGCTTGATAAAACGTTTAGAACAATATGCTTTTATTAAAGCTTTCGTTAAAACTTATTTAAAAATTCTGATTTTTAAATCAGAATTGTATTTTTATCAGCTTGTATTTTTATCACAGAACTTTTCTTAAGGCCAGTACTGAGCATAAACCCATCTGAGGTGTTTGAGGGAGAACACAGCTGTCAGCTATCATATCAACTAGCCTTGAAAAATAGTTTTGTCTGGGTTACAAGATAAGTTTAACTAAATTGTGTATGGAAAAGTAGTATTATTATCTATTTTGCTATTATTATCTTGTCTGAAGAATGTTTATATAATTTCGCTTGAAAAAATACTGTTCAATATTTTCTGAGCCTGGAAATGTGGAAGAAGGTGTAAGGACCACCCGCCCAACAACACAATTCATTGCTGCCGGTGAAGGTATCTCACGTGCTGTCTTTCCTCAGCATTTCTGTATAAGTTTTCTCAATTTATTTACAATTTTGTTTAATTGCCTCTGTGGTTAGTTCCAATCTGATGCCAGTTTTATATGACATTTAGGCTAGTGGTCATAATTTAGGGTTTAATTATATGTAAATTCTCATACTCTTAGTTATTTGTTTATTAGGGACCCAATGTCGCACAGAGTCACACACCGGGATATGTGGATCTCATGGTCACAAAATTGTTGGTCTGATCTTAGTCATGTTTCTGGGTAAACTGTTACTTATTAAATCTGGCCGCTCCATGCTTGCTCCAATCTAATAATAGTTATCTTAGTCACAATCATGCAACTTGCTAAGTCAAAGTGATGACAGAAATCTGGAGATCTTGGCTGATGTGCTCCCTGTGTACAGAGAAAGAATAAGTATGAATGTTGCCAAAATGTATTTATTATACTTGGAATTATTTTATTGTACTGTTATTAATTATAATTGTTATAATGTTGTTATTAATGAAATGTAGGAACATATTAGGTGCATCTGAGAAGTGGTGATATGAGGACACCTACAGGTCATGTATTTAGAATTTAAATTGTGAAGTCAGCCATTATCTCTTCAGTCTTTTTAAGCTGTTTTATGGTGACTGTGAAATTTAAATTTAAGGTGTTCAATGACAAATGTTGATAGGCAGCATTCACTATTGCAAGATAACACATTATTGATATACTGTATATGCGCTTCATATCTGAAGCATTTGTTGGTAACATCGGTATACACTAAATATTTGAACCTCCTCTGAATACATCTTTTTCTTCATTGATGCAGGAAAATATTTTTTGAGACACCATGTCTGCAGCTCTACAGTTGCAGAACTGGATGGGTCAATTTATTGAGAGTTCTCCAGCGAATAAGTTTACATTTGTGTTTGAGAAGAGAAAGAACAGTGAGATGTTCTGCACAAAACGTCTGGACAAAAAGTATAGACTTTTTTCAGATTTAAAGAAGACTGACCTGTCCATATGGATTAACTATACTGCTGTACACAATGTTCATATATTTGTTAATATCATAAATAACCTTCTGTGTTATTTATGATATTAATCATAAATAACACTTCTGTGTTATCATATATAACCTTCTGTGTTATTTATGAATATATATATATACGTTTTAAAACATAGAAGGTCACAGTAATAAATTCTTTTTATAAATGTTTGTATATATATATATATATATATATATTATTGTGTATTTTGTGTTTTATGTATATACAATAATTTTAAATACTAACCTCTTTTTTAATCTCTTCTATATATATATATATATATATAGATAGAGGAGAGAGAGAGAGAGAGAGAGAGAGAGAGAGAGGATATATATCTATAGATAAGATATATTCTAAGATCTTCTTTAATGCAGGAAATAAACACAACAATGGCAAGGCTGGAGAAGTAAAGGGCAGTAATGTATAGCTTCAAAATGTATAGTTTTAACAACATTAACCTCTATTTATGTAACTGGTCAGTGACCGCAGACAGCGCCATCACAATGTGAGACTACCAGCGCTGCTGAACACTGAACAGGGTCTGTCATATTAAAAAGAACAGAACATTAACTTAATGAAGCCCCCTTAAAATAACCATGCTTTAAACACCGAGAAGCAACAGCAAATTACAAGCCAAGTAATGACAGTAATACGCTGCATTTTGTATTATTAAAAACCAGTCTATGTAGCATAAGTCACTTATTAGGGTACTTTCCCCGTTTCCTTGATTTAAGTTTCTGGTCAAACAGCGGCAGCGGTCGCTGGCAGCAGAGACAGCTGGCACAAATGTAGTAGTAGCTGCTGCCCCACAAAGTGAATGACAGCTGACCTAAACAGCGGCATCTACCCTATTTGGCCTACCTTCTGTAATTGCTTTGGCAGATTGTGCAGTGTCTGGAGAACATATGTCACCAGAAAGAAAACTGTGCCTGTGCGCAGCAGCTATGATGGTCTGTCAGAATTATAAGAAACATTAACTTAATGAAGCTCCCTGAGAAATAACGGGGAAATAACAGCATTTCAAAGACAAGTAATAACGTTAATAAAACACTTAAAAAAAAGACGCAACAAAAATTGGTCTAACAATAGTAAATGTTTATTTCCTCGTTATTATATTTCCCCGATAATTATCCCAGACTTAAAATTGGGCAGATCTTTGTACTGTCATAGCTCTGCATATGAATGTCGTAGAGACTTGGGGTGTGAGCTCATATCGCTTGGTTTAGCAAGCAGCAACAAATGCTGACATTTCAACTTCATATCCACGCCCTAGCAACCAGTTACAATACCCTAGCAACCACCCTATTGACTTTCATTGAAAAAGGTAAGAGGCATCAGAACACTGTGGGTGACCTCTTTTGATTCAGACAGACTCCTTAATTATCACCATGGAAACTGTCCAGCCATGCCCTAGCAACCAACATGAATTAGCCATATATCAGCATTAAAACATTGTAGAGACATGTGGGTGGGCTTTAGGTATTGCCCTGACAACTTTCTGGCCACACCCTAGCAGCCACTTAGACCACCCTACCAACCTCATAACGTCATGAATAAGCAAAAAACATGTTAACATTGCTAAAATATTATTTTTTAAGAAAATGTACCTGTCTAGTTCTTTTTATTATTTCTTTTATCGAGATTACAATTTCTGACTCTAACTCCTCCTAGAGCTTTCAAGCTACAGCCACCAAACCTTTCCACAGATCTTCAGACTGGTCTGAGGAAAAGTGCTTTTCTAAGGGAACAGACTTTCCTAAAACAGACTATCAAACATCCCATAGAATGATTAAATGGGCCAAGAGGCTGATGTTTATGTCTGATGTATGATGTTTATTATCTCTCTCACACACACACACAACCCATAAGCCTCTCGCTGGATATATTTTATAATAAAATGTTTTGATGACTGCAATTAGTTGCATTATTTACATGAATATATTATATGATTACTATTTGTTATATTATTCTATTTATATGCCTTTAAATATTTATATGCAATATTAAACTTACTTGTTGGGTAAAATTGTGCAGCTGGCTGTATTTATTGATATTTAAATATTCATTTATTGTGCATGTTTATCTTGACATAACATGTTATGCAAGTATGACCACAAAAGCACGAGTAACATAATAATGTGTACATAAATTTGGACGTATTCTACGTCACGTATTCCTCTCTCAATTAAACATGAAAAACAGATTAATGCAGGCTCTCTTTCACTCTCCAGACAAAATGCAACTATAAACGTACAGTCAATGTGGTAATCAATGCACACTGAGCGTTAATATTCAGCGGAAAATCCTGCAAAAAAAAAAAAATCCTGTTGCTGGCTGTCCTATTGAAACCGGTTGACTGCGCGGATTTGTCTGGAACTATTGAGAGCTAAGCGAGCCACGTGACTGCGTGGCGGCGAGATCAAAGTGTGTCGCAAGTCTCCTTTTTAACAACTCTGTGTGGTGCGATTGGTCATCGCAATGTAAAAGTTATCTTATTGGCAAAAATAAACAGTGAGTAGAGTCTGCGGGACTGTGTTCCCATTGCAATGCACCAGAGGAGGTGAACCATATACTGCTAGACAGCAGAGGGTATAAGGAAGAAAGAGCAGTGTTAAGGTAGCATATTGGAGAACAAGATATGACACTAGTGCATCTGCTAGGGAAAACATCTGGAAAAGTTAATCTTTTAATAAATTATTTGAAAAATACTGAATTAAGTGATAGAATTTAGTGTAAAATTTGGGTTGTAATTTTTTTGTTTGTTTGTTTTTTTGGAGGGGGTGGTGGTGTTTTTTTGTATTTATTTTTTCCCCTTCCCCTCGCCTCTCTCTGAAGTCATTCTTCTGCTAACACTCCAGTCCAATAGGTGACGGTAATGCACCTTTAAGTTGAATTGCCAGCCGCCATAAAACCGGAAAGAAGAAGAGAAGCGTCTACGTGCTTGTGAGTTTGTGAGCACGTCCTGACTTTATAAATGTTTCAGAATCCTCAAATGCATTGAATCCGATCCACAAGTGAATGCAAGACAGAGTTGTGTTTGTGACAAAATATATATTTGTAAGTTTTATTCATTTGCAAATTACATTTTATTTGTGAATTCCATTCATTTTTGTTCAACTTCTAAAATGGATTTGAATCTTTTTCTATTTGTGAATTCATATTTCTTTGTGAAACACATTTTTCTGTGGATTGAGCATAATCAGTAAACACAATGACACAAAAATAAATAAACCTAAAAAATAATAAATGTATTCAAACACAAAGCACAACAACATAACATGGCTTTCTCACATTATACTTATATTTATATTTTATCAACAGTTGAATTCTTTTTTCAGTTGAATTCTGCCCGAGCAGATTGACGCCCAAGTCTGCCTTTCAGCACATCAGACAGGCTTACTGCCATTGCTGAAATAATGTTCATGAGATAAACCTTTCTCATAGTAGGCTTTATGAATTCATTTTCTAGAGCACACAGGATGCGACGATTTACTTCCAGGTGCTAGAAGTTGCTCGGTCCACTCACAATTAAACACGAACAGCGGTCGGCATCATAAAGGCGCATGCGCAGAAAACCTGTTCTTTTCATTTCCTATACATACTGCCACGTTATTAGTGGCAGACAACAAAATTCAAGCGATATTTTGGGGGCTGTTAGATGTGAAAGAAATCAGCTACGCTATTAGTCTCTGCGTGATTCATTGTAAGTTTTCAAGCTTAAAAATTATAGGAGATGTTGAAGTTGTTGATTGTGTGCGCGCTAGCTGCTGTGAGCGCGGCTGATATCTCCGAGGAGGAAGATGTTCTCGTACTGAAGAAAAGTAACTTCGAGGAGGCACTCAAAACTTACCCAAATGTCCTCGTTGAGTTCTGTAAGTAGTCGCCGCACTATATTGCATCATTAAATTAGTCTGTGCATAAGGCTAAATGAACGCCGTAAGCAGACAAAGCAACAGAAACGCATCTCGGGTGCCTTGATTTTGTTTTGTTAAAGTAGTAATTATAGCTTGCAAAAGAGATCTCAGATTTCAGAACTGTAGCTAACATGTATATTACCCAAGTTTCAATCAATGCTACTTAGTAATTATAAAGGTTAAGGGAAATAAGAAAAAACTAATTTGGGGGAAAAATATCTTAAAACCCATTCTCTGTATTCCCTAATTCGCATTCACAAATTTGTAGACCGCTAGTTAATCGCTGCGGATGTAATCTTTTACATTACAAGCAAGTATAAGGAAACCTATTACAACTGATGTTCATGGTTACAGCAGTTACAGGCATATTTAAATTCAATGCATTGATTTGCACTTTCACGTATTTTGATTTAATACCTGGCTTTTATCTCATCTCATTCAAATGAGTTGGTATTGTCGTGGCCAAGCGTGAACTAGTTTGCAAAATGTGTAACCTAGGTAAGTTTGTCTTTGATACATTCTGAGAGCACCCAGTGAATGTGTCCTGATAAGACGCAATGTAGAGCCTTAAATTACCCAATCACAGACATCCACGAGTGTTTCCTCATACAGAGAGGCGTGGAGAGGGCAAGGTTGAACGGGCGGTTTTTGAAGGGGTCTAATGCTAGGTTGACGTGTACTTCAGAAGAACAAAAAATTGAATTCAAAGTAATTTTACATGTTTATTAGTTTCATTAGGAATATTTGGTTCTAATGTATTGACGTTCAACTGTAGTTGATTTGTTCTTGCTCTTACAACATGGCATGCAATTAAAATCATGAACTGAACATGAGATTGTTTGACCTACAAAATTCTGTTAAATAACTGCACTGGATCTGACCACTTAGTTACATACTGTTTAGTTTATGTACCTACCAACTAATTTCTAGACAAACAACACAATGAAGTTGTTGGGATTATTACATACTCCTTAAAGTTTAGGTGTACTTGGACTAATCATGTTTTGGTCACTGCAGATGCACCATGGTGTGGGCACTGTAAGGCCCTGGCTCCAGAATATGCCAAAGCTGCTGGAATACTAAAAGCAGAAGGTTTGGACATCAGACTAGCTAAAGTAGATGCCACAGAGGAGTCTGAACTTGCACAAGAGTTTGGTGTTCGAGGATATCCTACCATCAAGTTCTTCAAGGGAGGAGAGAAGGAGAACCCCAAGGAATATTCTGGTGAAATATGCCAACAATACTTTTGCTGCACCCTTTTATCATCTTTTTCCAGTTCTTTTCCTTTTTGTTTTACCCACTGGATTTGTATAGCTTTTGATTTGTAGCTTTTATTGTACCTATTTACTGACATTTACTGTTTTATATGCTGTTTTTGCCAGAAGTTGTGTTAGGGCATTTCAGAACTCTAAAACAATTGACAAACATCAGTACAATGCTATTGCACCCAGCAAAAGGGTATTACTAATAGGTGATTATATTTTGGTTAGAACTTTAAAGTGTAATCACTGTACATGTTATATTAAACTAGTGCATAAATCTGCTTAGTCAGGTCAGATGCACCATAAATGTAAGCAGTAACTGCTAAGGACATGCACATCGTTCTGCACGTAGAAGCCCTGTGTTCCTTCTTGTTGGTAAAAGCTCCTCCCCCCAACGTGCAGTTCCTCACGTTGCCTGTGGTCTGGTTAGCTTGTGGGTTGCTCCAGGGTGCTAGTGTGTATTACTGTCTTACTCCTGCACTTCACCACCCTTGGTAAATGCAAACTTGAAAACTTGTTACAAAGATACTCCCACTTCACAAGTTTGATTAAATTTAAGAATTGTATTACTTTCAGAGACTTAGTCTTGTATGTGGTGTGTCTGTATGATCTGCTCAAATGTAAATCGTTATTACTGTGTCACTTGGTAAAAAAAATAATGGAAAAGCGTTCTTTAGTTTATTGTTGTAGTTGGGGTGCTCCTTAATTATCAGTGGATGCTCCCAGATTTATGCTGGTGCTTAACTTTTTGAGCACCAATGCTACCAGATAATGAAGTTAATTTGCCTTCTCCTGTGGTCATTAAACCAGTGAAACAAGTGTAAAGTACTTGTTTAATTTATCTGTAACTTGAATTTGTCTATCAACTCGGCTTTTACAGTTGTAGTCCTTTTGTTGCCTAGCCTCTTAGTTTTAGATTTTGTTGACATTTAGCAAGTCAAAAAAAGTACATGAAATCCTGGTTTTTACAAATCAGTTTTGAGCTACAATATTATGTGGTCCAAAATCCTATTAAAATTGCATTTCAGTCTGACAGCTGCAACCAGATTTGGGAAGCCTTTTGTTTATCACAATCCTAATGAAAGTTACATGGGGGACAAATTGGATCTGAAGAGTTGCGATGACACAGTGTTGTATACATCCTTTATTTATATTGTATTCCAATCAGATATGTACAGTCAGATTTGGACAGACAGCCTGAACATTTGTTCCTTTGTCTCATTCTTACATGCTCTTTCTTCTTTGTCTGCAGCTGGTCGACAGGCTGAGGACATTGTCAACTGGTTGAAGAAGCGGACTGGTCCTGCGGCTGTTACTTTAAGTGATGTCACACAAGCAGAGTCTCTTATTGCAGATAATGAGGTTGCTGTAATTGGCTTCTTTAAGGTAAAATTTATTTTCACTTTGTGCAAAAATCTGTCTCTAACTTTTGAATTTTTGGTTTATTGCCAAAGGGTGTTTATGAAAATCCAGGCCAATAAGTATACATTTTGTACATTAGGTGTCTAGACCTGCTCTTCATCTTGTGTAATTACACTGCAGGCATAGCTTTTTTTTGTGCGCTCACAATTATTGTGAATATTCAATTTATACACCGTTTTGTCCATTGTAGGATGTTGAGACAGAAAGTGCCAAGGCCTTCATTAATGCTGCAGAGGCTGTGGACGACATCCCTTTCGGCATCACCTCTGATGATGCTGTCTATACGAAGTTTGAAGTTGCAAAGGATGGTGTTGTGCTTTTTAAGAAGGTACTTCCTTAGCATCTCTCTTGTGACTAAACTGATTTACATGTGGTCAGATTGCGTTTTGCCTGTTGTTTGTTTAAAGAATGCAGCTTTAAACCATAGCACTACTGAACACACCTGAAGGTCAGAACAATCAGACATTTAGAATGTTCTGTGGTTATGGTGGGATGGGGACAATCACTCTTAGGCTCAATACAAGGCAACCACGCCTAGTGCGAGTACACTCGTATGGCGTTATTTTACTGACAAATATTGAGAATGCATTATTGTAGTGTGAAAGCACACTAATATATTATATATTCTTCAAAATTTTACAGCAGGTACACAGCAGATTGCTTTACCAAGCGAATAGTTTGTTTACTTTTTGGGTTTGGATGTGAATTTGCATGATTGCAAATGAATTCTAAAAAGGAATTGCAAATAAAATTTGCTATTCATTGTTTTCTATTCATGGGTGTAAAAGCAAATTGTTTGCATTTTCGTTTATGCTAATGTACAAATATCTGCCTCCAGTTGCAATAGCATTTTCCATGTCATGTGTTATGACCCTGTCATATTTAAATTGCAAAAGCAATTACCCATTTGCTGTTTTATCTCCATGTTGCATATGGAGTCAAAACTCAAAAGCTAGCACAGTTATTTTTGCATGTTAATGCCTTACACACAAACTTGTCACTCAGTGTTAGGGATGGGACTGTACTATGAGGCGTGTTTGTATTGGGTACTGATGTCATTTACAGTTGACATCCAAGAGGGGAAATGTCAGGAACAGTTGATTATGCAGAATATAAAAAACCAAAGGGTCCACTTAAGGCTGTTACTTAATATTTCCCCTTAGCTGTTTAAGAGTTCCCTTAAGTTTTGCTATCCATTGCTACAAAGAAATTAACAGTTTAACCTTTAAAAGTAAAGGGACTAACAGCTCCCTTAAGCCTTAAACACGATGGCTGATTTCATGTTAACAGAAAAGGAATACCATATCGAACCATGTGTGCCACTTTGTTACAGTATGTCTAGGCAGTCCCACAAATCAGTTAACTTGACACTGGTTTTCCCTGATTCCTTTTTATGGTATCATTGTTATGGTATTGTATACTTTTGTTGTAACATCAATCTACACTGTCAATGTTCACTAATAATAGGTGGCAGTAAATGCAATATTTAGGGTCCAGATTTCTGTGTAACAAAAAACGATGCACTGTTACTTTGCAGCCGACACACTAGAGGAAAACTGTTGCTGATTACTGATTCATTTATATGTTCCCTTAGTGGTGTAAATGTTTATTGTAGTATTTGTGGCAGACATTGCGTTAGTGTAAATAAAAAGGCAAACAATTTGCATTTGAATTGTCAACTTTTACACCCACAAATTGAAATGCAAATGCAAAAAAAAACACTCCATACAATCCAGTGTGGAATAGTGCATAAATATAATTGTTCCTTATTCTCACCTCTTGAACAGTTAATTCTTTGACTGGATATCTGTGTTGTTGAATTTGAATCTTTAACTTATACAAAAACACCATAAACATATGTAAATCAGGTGAAACAGCCATTAACTGCTGACACTAGACAGAATAAAACTGATGCGTAGTGTGAATATGCAAATAAGCATGTGGTGTCATCTCGCAGTATTTATTTTTTATCATCTGGTGGTATTATTTATTTTAAGCTGATTTTATCTTTTTAACTTTTCTTTTAAAATGGTTGACAGCAACTGGAGCGGAAAAGTTATTAGTTATATTAAAATTAAATGCATTGACTGGGTAGTTTAAATTGTTCAGCTAAATAAGTTTAAGAGATCCCTTTTTCTGACCTAATTTTTCAGCTATTTAGTGCACTGACAGTAATGTGATCCAGACATGCTGATTAATCTCATCTGCCAATGCTGCTGTTACTATTATTGGACTTTGCCAAGAGGAATTTTGTTTTCTGGTTTCTGCTTGTTCAAACTTGTTCAGACACCAGGGACCTGTGTCATTAAGCTGGTTTAGTTAGATAGCCAGAAAATGTATATAACTGATTCACAGGGCGGCTTTTTTCCTAATTCAGTGTACATTCCATCACAAAAAAAAATCACCATTGTTTTATTATAGTGAAAGGGTAGTACCATGGGTTTTTTTTTTTTAAAGCCCAAGCACTGAAAGTGTGAAGTTATTCCTTTTTCTATTATTATTGTTATTATTTTAAGGTTTTGTGAGCATAAACATGCTCAAAGTTCTGAACTTTTGGCACATGTCAGTTATCTGCCTTTAGTTCTAGCCAAAGGCTGACACGTGAGCGATGCGGGGGGGCTTGATAGCGCCTGGACACAAAAAGATGCATTTATCATTAATGCATGCACCTGTGCAAAACTTTGTTTATCGGTCATGTTGACCCAAGCAACTTTTGCACTTTGTGTGTAATCTGTCCATGTTGCTATGGCAAGGCAATAAATTTATGGCAAAAAATGGAAACCGGAAGTATCTTCCAGTAGTATGGAGTGATTTTGTGCAAACTTGAGCTGTATGTCACAGTTATTGTGTCACCAACTGGCAACAGGATGTGCTTGCTTTAGTTGAGGCTATTCAGACTATACAACAGAAGGTGCAAATTATGACTGTTTTGTAGGTTATCTTTTAATCTGTCTCTTTCACCCCAACCCTGGTTTGCTCCTGTTCAGTTTGATGAGGGTCGCAACACATTTGATGGAGAGATCAGCAAGGAACACCTCCTGACTTTCATCAAGGCCAATCAACTTCCACTGGTTATTGAGTTCACAGAGCAGGTAACGTTGGTTGGTTAGTAAGGTTGGCTTTGTTTTTTTAGTCTATTGGTTTTGCGTTAATTACAAAATGATTTTTTTAGTACTCAAGATCAGGCAGCAACAGCACATTTTTCTGCTTAAGCAATTTGGGACAGCTTTTCTTTTTCTACAAAAACCCAAATGCCAACAAACCAATAAAAATGTAGTAAAGTCCGATGATTGTTAAAAGGTGGATTCTGAGATCGTTCTTACCTTTGCAGACTGCTCCAAAAATATTTGGAGGTGACATCAAGTCCCATATCCTAATGTTTGTACCCAAAACGGCCAAAAACTTCCAGGACAACATGGACCATTTTAAGAAAGCTGCAGAGGGCTTCAAAGGCAAGGTGGGTGCTTCCTTCAATTATGCAATTGAAGTTTTAGTGAGTTAAATACTTTAAGTCTTGTAATTTTTCTGTGATATTCTGTGAGTTTAAGTGATATTAGTATGTGGTACTATGTACCAATTGACTTGATGTTAACAGTTAGCAGTGTTAACTGTTTAATTGCCAAAGAAGAACTGGCCTCCCAGGTTCCATCTGGTTTCTTTTCCTCTAGTACTTCATTTGAAGTTTTCATTCCCTACTGCAATCATGTATGGCTTGCTTACTGTAAACTGTTAAAACACATTTTCATACTATTATGCAATGGCTTACAGTTCAAAATAAGTGTTTTTGTTGTACCTAGTAAAAATTTATATAAAGCAGTAATGCAGATTGTGAAAAGGACTATACAAATAAATCTGAATTTAATATATGAATGACGTTAGCCATTTATTGTATTTTTGCTAGTTTTACAATTGCATTCATTGGTGTACTTTAGCCTTGTTCTGTTATTCCCCACAGATTCTTTTCATATTTATTGACAGTGATGTGGATGATAACCAGAGAATCTTAGAGTTTTTTGGTCTAAAGAAGGAAGAGTGTCCAGTGATCCGCCTCATCACCCTAGAGGAAGAGATGACCAAATACAAACCAGAAACCTCAGAAATCACAGAAGAAAATATCATTGCCTTTTGCAAAGCCTTTACGGATGGCAAACTAAAGGTATAGTAGATCAATGCTCAAGGGTGTGGTTTAGATTTAATACATTACTAAAATATAGCTGCAAGCAGCAATTATAAGGTCAAGCCAACCAACATCACAAAGAAAAATATTTGTGGACATAACTAATGATGAGTTTAATGAAGAGGTTTTGATGAAGTAAAAACACTTGCATATAAAATAAAATGGTTGGAAATAAGATGAAATACAAAAATGGTTTCTCATGTTTGACCACTTGTGCAATGACGCCTTAAGACGCCATTAACAAAGCATTAATATGCTACCTCGGATCATGTGGCATCTTGCCATCCAATTTGACATGGTATATGAGAACCATTTGGTCTGTCAAGAAGATTTAAATGTAGTTTTGTCTGGAGTGTCCCTAGGTGATGCACCCAATTTTGTGCAAATTAGACACGGCCTAGGAGTCTATAAAAATAGGTTTTCAAAATGGAGGATAGGTAGTATGGGTGACTGACAAATTTGGTAACGTATTAATTAGCCAGGGGATTAAAAAAGACCAGTCACATGACAGAGGGTCCTTGCCCTTTCAGAGCTTGATCCCTAATTAGATTTAATTCTAAGATAAGATCCCTAATTAATTTTGCTGTGGGAATGTGATGGGAATTTTTTGTGTGTGGTGTAACAAATGTATTACCTCTTGTCCTCAGCCACATCTGATGAGTCAAGACATTCCTGAAGACTGGGAAAAGAACCCAGTCAAGGTCTTGGTGGGAAAGAACTTTGAGGAGATAGCGTTCAACCCTGCCAAAAATGTTTTCGTAGAGTTTTGTAAGTATTTTTCTGTCTGGAACAGCAAAGTCACACACACTGTTTTCTGACCAGCTAGTTTGAGAGATCAGTTTTCATACCAGGGCTTAACAGCAAGGATGGCTTGTGGATGGCTTCAGTATGAGGCAGTTTTGTGCCAGTTGACAATCAATGACGATGCATTCATTCAAGCTAGCTTTCAAAGCATTAGATCCCACTCTCCCTTCATAGCATAGATTTGAAGAGAATGCTTCCAAAACGCATGAATGTTCATGGCCGAAGGAACATGCAGATGACAGAATGTTGTCTGCACAAGCAGGGTATGTGGAGGTATGCAAATACATTGTTTGACAGGCAATACCATGTCGATCCCATATTTTGAGGTACACAATGTTAGCAAGATTTTTACATCAAAGACAATTTAGAAGTAATTTACTATTTTCTGTCCTGTGGCCTGTTGCACAAGGAGAGTCAAAAGGCTGACATTCGTATTATACAGCCAATAACGATTAATGGATATATGTAGGTGTGTGTATTTCTCCATTATAAAATGAAGTTTTGCTCAAATGAGAGGAGTTTAAAACCATAATAATCACAAACAGCAACACTGCTGCAGTGTTGAAAGAGCTTGTAAGAATATTTTTGAAAGTGTTATGGTCTTAAGGCACCACAACCTGTTACAGACCCGATTTAGTTGAATAGTCAGTCATATATTGCTGTTAATGACTTTTTTTTGCTGCATTCACATTTCCTGTGTTGTAGCGAAACTGCTCACAGTGTCTAGATGCTTTTTTAAAGGGGTCATGAACTGTATATTAATTTTCATTGATATGATATTTTTTTTGACTGTTTGAGAGGGTTATGCTATAAAAATATCCTACGTATCAGAACTCAGAACTTTTCAGCTTTTAAACCAATGTCAGAATGCAACTCGTTTTGAAAAGTGTGATTTGATGGTAATAGTAATGTGAAGGACTACCTCTGCTGAAGATCTACACCGTTTGTAAAGTTACCTCTTTAGCCCCAACCATTGCATAGTGCATGCCATGTAGTAGCTGCTAATGCTGAATTACTAGAGATAAGTGATAAAAATGGCTTTGGGGATGTCAAGAAATTGTGCAGTAACAGGTTGTCAAAACTCCCAAAAAAAAATCATTGGTCACAAATCATTGGTCCTGTTAGTGTAGCACAATAATTAAAATAGTTTGGGGAAAACAGATCTTCATGTAAAGAGTTGTTTGTGCCAATTATCTTGATGTTGCATCTTCATGCTGTAGGTTTCTATTGACCATGTTTGACCATTATGCAGATGCACCATGGTGTGGCCACTGTAAGCAGCTGGCCCCCATCTGGGATCAACTTGGTGAAAAATTCAAAGACAACCCAGATATCATTGTGGCAAAAATGGACTCCACAGTCAATGAGATTGAAGCTGTCAAAGTGCATAGCTTTCCTACTCTCAAGTTTTTCCCTGCTGGTGATGACCATAAGGTGAGTTCTGAAAATTCAATTTAATATGTAATGTTTGTGTGTGTATAGAATTTATTAGGTCATGAATTTAATTGATCTATGTAGTGCTGGGTGATTCTGTTTAGGCCAACAAGTTTCTAAAGGCTGTGTAATTATGCCAGGTTTGCGATCCCTACCCATTCTAATAATATGCATGAGTGACAGCATTAAGAGTAGTGGTGTTACTTCGTTTTGGTATAAAATCACTTTAAGCAACTTTAAGCAAGTGATGAGGGCTGGGACCAGTTTGGTGATTTGTTTCTTATATGGCTTGAATTAGATTCAAATTAGATTATATTGGTTAAAAATTAATAAAATATTTAACTAGTTTTGCGGACATGGAATCCTTATTTAGATATAAGTGCCTCTTGGCTATGTTTTTCTGAAATGTATATTTACATTAACAATAGGCCCACACAGGACAAGTGGCAAAGTACAGATAATATTTACATAATCTTAAAGTGTTCCAACAGTATTTAGTGTAACTATGGGGGGGGGCCTCTTTACCTGAAATTGGGTCCATAATGTACGTTTTAATTTTGAGAGCAAAATGGTATGGCATGGTAAATAAGATGGTGAAAACCGTCTTCACTGTATGAATTCTTAAAGCTACATAAAATATTCAGTCAAACGCAGTAAATTCTCTTTTGCTTTTTTTTTGTTACATTAATGCCATAGACAGCAGCGACATAAGGCTACTGTCACTTTAAGAACTAATGAAGGATCCAATACTGTATTGGCATATCAGATTTCTTTCCCAGCTGTTTACGTTCACAAATAAGTGTGAACTTGTCAGAAAGAGCTTTTGGACATAACCATGTGTAGATTTGTCCATTTACAGTAAGGGCAATAAGCAGAAGAAAAGTTTGGGTGTCAGACCGCCTCTGTGTCTCAAATACAACCCAGTTTGATGCAGTTTGCATGATGGTGTGAAGTACGGCAACTAAAGCGGTGGCACCGGTGGTTGGAGCAGGAGGCAGTGGAGATCTTGCATACTGAGTGACAGATGCTTTGCTGCAACAATGGTGTAAAACACACTGTTAGAGATCTTTGTTGTTATGAGTGGTTAAAAAATATTTTTGGTTGGTTTTTGGTTGGAGTTTCGTTAAACTAAAGATTGGTTAAGACTGGAGAATCTGTACAGTCATGTAAAAAAGTATGCATCCTATGAGTCTGGTAAGGGATTTAAAAAAATCTCAAGATTTTGTAATCAGCCATTCCACTGTCTGGAAGATCGTCTACAAGTGGAGGGCTTTCAAAACAACGGCCAACATGCCCAGGTCTGGTCGTCCCTGCAAGTTCACCCCATGAGCAGACCGCAAGATGCTAAAAGAGGTCTCCAAAAACCCTAAAATGTCATCTCGGGACCTAAAGCAGGCTCTGGCTACTGTTGATGTAAAAGTGCATGCCTCTACCATCAGAAAGAGACTGCACAAGTTTAACTTGCATGGGAGGTGTGCAAGGAGGAAACCTTTGCTCTCTGAGAGAAACATCAAGGCCAGACTGACATTTGCCAGAGAGAATGTTGACAAACGCCAGGACTTCTGGAATAATGTTCTTTGGACAGATGAGTCCAAAATTGAATTATTTGGACACCAGAGCAGAGGACATGTTTGGCGTAAACCAAAAACAGCATTCCAGGAAAAGGCAGAAATGAAGAGTCCTGGAATGGCTGAGTCAAAGTCCAGATCTGAATCCCATTGAGGTGCTGTGGGGTGACTTAAGGGAAGTACATGCAAGAAACCCCTCAAACATCTCGCAGCTGAAAAAATTCTGCATTTAGGAGTGGGGTAAAAGTTCCTCAGACCGATGTCAGAGACTGGTAGATGGCTACAAGAAGCGTCTCACTGCATTTATTTCAGCCAAAGGAGGTAATGCTAGCTATTAGGGGCTAGGGTGTCCTATCTTTTTCCTCAGTTAAAATAGGCATTTTACATACAGTACATACAATTACATACAGAAGATCTTAAAGACTTTTCTTCAGTTTTAATTGTTTAGTTTTATTACTTTAGTCTCAGTTTTAACAATACAGAGAGATTAAAACCATATATTAAAAAATGTTACAAAATACACATGCTTTCACAGGGTGTCCTGATTTTTTTCACATGACTGCATATAATATATTTTTTTTTACCCAGTCCTACAAGAAAAATTAAAAAGTAAGAATAACAGTAAAGCAATTATCAAAGCAGGCAGTAATATATGAAGCCAAAATGCAGCATAATGCAGTTTTTGTTTTTACCATATCTCAGTGTTTATGCTGTAAATGTTACCAGAACCATAAAGAATATAACTGTCCAATTGTCTGTTTTGGAGTGTATTTGTATCCTTTTGCTTTAAAAAAAAAAACAAAAACAAGAAATCAGGCTGACAGCTGCTGAAGATTTGATTTGCATTACACTATTTTCCAACCTGAAGCATAAAAGCTAAAATGACTTAATGTCATTTCTCACTAAATGTTATTTCTACAATGAAAACTTTTGTAGATGCCCATAATATATGCACATATATCAATTAATGCTGAAGAAAAATAAAGAAAATTATGCCAGATCAATGCTTGACAAACCGTACTTGAGGCACTAATAATATGAATATGACCGTGCTGTTGGTATAGGATTCTATGGACTAATTATAAGGAAACTACATATCCCATGAAACCTTTTGGTGACTTGTGAGTTTCTCAATGAGTTGTACTATTTATTAGGTGTGTTTGACCAGTCAGAGTTTTACTAGAAGCAATGCATGCTGCTTGGAAATTTTGTTTGACTTTGTTTCACAGTTAGACTGTGTTGACGGCACATAACTGATGTATAACATCAAGATACAGCAAGAGCAGTTTGAGAGCAGAGAGCTGTCTCGGGTTTTGCAGCTTCTCAAGAGCTTCTTCCCCAGGCTGTGATGCTGTAAATGCTTATGCTTTAATAAGCATTTAATAATATAAGGTTACATGTGTATTTTATATCTTGCGTACAGTATTAAGTGGCAAATAATTAACCCAGAAGTGTTTCTGTTTCAGAAACTTACATTCTTACATTTCACATGATTGATTGTTTATCTGCCAAATTACATAATTTACTTATTAATATTAAATAATTACATAGTTAATAAATTATATCATATTTGATTGCAAATACTGCACACACGTCATGCAATCAAAACAGAACCATCAAGTCTGACACTTGCTGCAAGCATAAAATCTTGCTTATCAGTCTGCACAGTGCTATAAGTCGAACACCTATTGTTTATTCACTGTAATGATCTTAAGTTCTGGTTGGTGCAAAATGTATGAATTTATAAAGAACGACTATTTGTAGACATTTTTTCTTTATACATTTTCAATAAGCTATTATTCAACTGCTTTAAAAAATGGTGGGGATGCACATGAAAATTACACCAAAATTACACCAAATGTTATGGCATTGTGAAACATGCCTCAAACAAATTAAAATGAATTACATTAATTAATGGCAATTTGTTTTCAAAAGCGAGAAAAAAAACACTTGGAGCTTGGAAGTCTAGTAATGCAGTTTTGTAGTTATATGAACGCTTACAGAGCTTAACGAGCTGTTGGTCAATTGAACGGAAACATGGCCCCAACAAGAGCGTTGTCCATTGAGACTATGGAAAGGATAATACAACTCCAAGAAGGAAATTCAACATGAAGTGTTGCAAAGAAAGTTGGTTGTTCCCAGTCTGATATCTCTAAAATGTGGTGCAAGTATAAACTAAAGAGGAAGGTTATAAAAGGAAAACATACAGGTAGACCATGGAAGACATGATTGTGTCAGGACAGAAATGAAAACCAGCACTAACACCTAAATGGAAGAAAACAAGGATACAGTGGGCTAAAGAGAAACAATCATGGAGTTTGGATAATTGGATGATTGATATTCAATGATGAATTGCGAATCTGCATTCGACAAGGTGTTGTTGTTGTTGTGATGGGGAAACTTTTGTGTGGTGCCGTTTCATTAAAACATATAAAGATAAATACCAAGAAAACAAACAAATTACCCCAGTCATTTATCATATTGGGTGGTGGCAATTACTGCTTCAACAGTCAATGCACAGGTGTACATTTAAATTTAACAGTTTTCTCATTCCAATAGAAAATTTATGGTAGAAATTAAAAAAACTTCTCCATAGTTCCATCCTGCAAAGCTGATCTGCAACCACTATTCAAGATAGTTGGAAACAGCTTGATGAAGAATATTGCTATTGCCATTAGTGAAGTCCATGCCTCAAAGGATCCATGCCATCATAAATCCCAGGGAGGAGCAACAAGTACTAGACCAACAAGTACATTATGTACAAGTACATTTTATTTGTTGATGATTCCATGTTTTCTTCTGCTGCCTTTGTGGGGGGAAAAATTGCAATTAATGCAATTTAATTTTTGAGGTACATTTCACAAAGCAAGAATGTTTAGCTGTTATACAAAATGTTTTGTCGTATGTGTAATTTTCTAAAGAGGAAAAGGTTGAATGAACATGCAATGCATTTTTACATTTACCATTATCGTGGCAGTGATAGAATACTGGCTGATTGATGAAAGGCAAATGAGTCTAAGAACCAATGTCTCTCAATACAGAGAGACAATACATGCATATGTGCCACAGAGAATACGTGGCAGCATTTGCAGGTTGGATCATCTCCCCTTACTGGATTGTGTACTTGGATGTGGCATACTTGAGTTATCAAGTTTGTACATCAGTTATGTTGTAAAAGATTTGATGAATTTGTGTATATACAAAATTAAGTCTAAATTTATATAAAAAAAACTGAAATCACATTGGTTTAAGTATTCAGACTCTTTGCAACAACACTTGAAATTTAGCTCAGGCACCTACAATTTCTCTTGATCATTGCTGAGATTTTTCCACACTTTGACTGGACATGTTCCAATCCAGGAGTGCAAAGCATGATTTGGAAAGGCACATACACCTCCATACAAGGCCTTGCAGCTGACAATGCATAACAGAGCAAAAACCAAGCCATGAGGCAAAAGGAACAGCCTGCAGAGCTCAGAGACAGGATTGTTGCAAGGCTTAGAAATGGAGAAGGCTACAAAAGCATTTCTGCTGCACTTCCCAGGAGCACAGTGGCCTCCATAATTAATAAATGGAAGAAGTTTGGCACAACCAGGGCTCTTCCAAGGGCTGATCGCCTGGCCAATCTGAGCAGTTGCGGAGAAGGGCCTTAGAGAGGTGACCAAAAACCTGATGGTCACTCGGCTGAGTTCCAGAGATTCTGTGTGGAGATGGAACAAAGTTCCAGAGTGAAAACCATTACTGCAGCCCTTCACTGATCTGGACTTTAGAGTGGTTGGATGGAAACCCCTCAGTGCATGAAAGCCTGCTAGAGTTTGCAAAAATCTTGGTCTGATGGAACTAAGATTGAACTGTTTGGCCTCAGTTCTAAACATTATGTCTGGAGAAAATCAGGCAGCGCTCATCACCTGCCCAATACCATCCCAATAGTCAAGCATGGTGGCTGCATCATGCTGTGTCTGTGTTTTCCAGCAGCAGGGACTGTGAGACTGGTCAGGGTTGAGGGAAAACTTAGTGGAGCAAAGTACAGAGATCTCCTCAATGAAAACCTGTTCTTCAGTGTTTAGGACCTCAGATTGGGCTGAAGTTTCACCTTCCAACATGATAATGATCCTAAGCATACAGCCAAGACAAACCGCTCCTGTGTTAGGGACAACTCTGTGAATGTCGTAGAGTGGCCCAGCCAGAGCCCTGACTATCTAACGTATCTGGAGAGACCTGAAAATGGTTGTCCACTGACGGCCCCCATCCAACTGTGTTTGAGAGGATATACAAAGAAGAATGGTTAAAACTCCTCCAATCCAGGTGTGCAAAGCTTGTTGCGTTCTACCCAAAATAACTGGAGGCTGTATTTGCTTGATTGATTTCAGTTTTTATTTTAATAAATTTACACTTCTAAAATGTTCACTTTGTCATAATGGAGGACTGAGTTTAGATTAATAAGAAAAAGGAATTTAAAAAATTGTATCAGGCTGCAACTAACAAAATTGAAAAGTGAGGTGGGACCGGGTACTGAGACAGAATCCACTGTGCACAACACATGCTTTTGCAAACTGCTTTGCACTCCTAGACAGTCTCTCAAACTACATTTCAGCATGATTTTCAACACAATGATTTTGAACTATTTACAAAATGTTTAGATTTGTTATACTAGTTGATATTTGTTTATATTTATACTTTGTTGATCTGACAGAACAGCCTATTGAGCCTGCTTACTCATCTCCAAATTTAGAAATCCTTATTTATAGTTTGTTTATGCCTGGTAACACGTGCAGGGGAAAGTAGACACTCCTGACCCAGTAAATACAACCCCTCTTTTGATCCTAGGAGATCCAGTGATGCTCCATGGATCTTATTCTAGATTTTAACACATTTTATTTATATTTTATTACCAAAGTCAGATTAGGACTGAACCAACCAATTTTGAAATGCATAATTTAAACAATATGGCAGTAAACTGGTGTATTACATTACAGTTGTGATGTGTCTGCCATTACATGGCAGTTTATGATCAGGTAGACCAACATGATCATAATCCAGTTATGACCAGCACTATAAACAGTTACTGGATTGTCTTGGTGTCTTGCCCTTTTGCCAAAAAAAAAGTTTGTGAAAGTCTTTACCCCTATCGCTGTAGGTAATTGATTACAATGGTGAGAGAACACTAGATGGATTTACAAAGTTTTTGGAGAGTGGAGGAAAGGAAGGAGGGGTACCAGCAGGGGATGATGATGAAACAGACGTAAGTACCTTTCTTACAACTTAAACAGCAATTTAATTGTCTGCTTTATTACTACGGTAATAAAACTAAACAGGAGCATTGAAGAGGTTGTGTGTTTAGACTACTGTATATCCATGATTGTTGATTGCCAGCAATGTGTAGAAGCGCACATATACTCAGTGTTTATTGTACACTGTTTTAGCTCTTTCCCCATGCTACTTGCTTTATTGTTGTGCGCAATAAGTTACTGTGTAGAAGTACATATTATATATATATATATATATTTTTTTTTTTTTTTACACCTATTCTTTCCTCATGTTGCTTCCTTAATTGATGTTCACATCTTGGAAGGCAGTTGCAGTTGGTTTTTAAATTATTTGAGCAAGTCCAAGACCCACAAAAATGTCTTTTTTGTGCATCTTTCTACAGGATCTGGATCTTGATGATGTAGTGGATGATTCAGATACGGAAGATGGGCATGATGAGTTGTGAAGAGGCGAGATAAACCCTTTCAGATAAACCTCCATTTTAAGGCCTCCCATGTCTGTGAACACTAAAGCTTTTCCTAACCAATCCTACAGCCACTATACATTACAGGGTGCTCTGTCAGCCAGTACTATTACCTTCAAAGACCCCACCAGTCATATTCAGCCTAGAGAAGTGCCTCTCTTCCCACAAAAGAACTTGAAGGGCCCACCCCCCAAAAAAATTATCTGCTGTTTTATTTTATCCTGATGTTGACATTAAAACTTTAAGGAATCTTTGTTATATAATTATGTAATCTATCAGACCTAAATGTTCTACTTGCTGACTACAACCACTTATCATCTGATGGTCAGTGTTTTTTACTGTGTATTATTGGTAACACTTTATGGATCTTCCTTTCAGGGCATAGGATAAGGTGGGAATTAAATTATCTGCATTATAATACCAGCTCATTATTACAAAGTTAGAGGCCAGTCTGAAGATAACTTGCCTTTACCTTTTACAGTTTTGTCAAACCACATTTTTTCTTCATTTCCATATTTTCATAAATCATTAACACCTGGAACTGAATTATTTTTAAAGTTGTAAGTTATAATCGGTGTGGTTTTTTTTATTTAATTTAATTTTTTTTTATAATTTTGCAGTCAGCCACAGGTAAGCATCTGAATATTTTGGGCCCTTATGGTCGGCTCTATTTTCTCATCACCTGGAAGGATGTTTTGATTAACTGCACAAAAAATGTTTTGGTGTCATTAGAGATTCCATATCAGTTAATGGAATGGCAGATATCTGTGATTTTCTTAGGATAACTCGCATAACTCATACTTTATTGGACTATTCTGTACAACAGGTAGTGTCATGCTGTCTGATGTCTGACTGGTCTGTGAGACTGGGTGTTTGTAAATGCAACTTAATCCCCCCCATAGGGTTCCCTTTTTTTCCTTTGATCTTTCCTCTGAACTTTTTTAGGAGCGGTAAAATTCAGGGGTAATGTTAAACAGGAAGGGTTTGGGAATTGTCAGGAAGGTATTAGGGTTTTAAAATGAAAGTGATGATAGTGTGAACATGTTTAAGACACAGAGCATTTTCCATTGCATTTAAATTGATAACTAAACTGATGGCCAAATAAACAACAAATGGCGAAATTTGTGTTTTTGCTTTTTTCTTATCGTAATAGACTGGGATTAAATTCTCTGTGGTAAATTCTCTGCGCTGAGCTGCATATTCAGAAGTTGTTGTTTTGGTCCATTTATTAGTTATAATGCACAAAAAAGCCACAGCCTAAGTGCCCACTGTTTGAAATTTCTGATATTTTTGCATGGGGATATCAGAACTTTATGAATATTGGAATACAGCCAACTGCACAATGTTGGGGAACTTCTTAATCTTATTTAAAAAAAGGACAGCAATTGTATCATGAGGTGGTGTATTCTGTCAAAAGAAGGTGCTACACAGTCCTCACCCACGTTAACTTTTGGCCAGGCTGAATGATTCACAACTCTGAAATTGGAAGCAAGCTGTAAATGTATGATATACACACCATCTTATTCCCGTAACAGGGGTGCTGTAGAACAGTCTGCCACCACATGTGCCACCCCTTGCCCGAGCCTAATGGCTGACAACTTTGACATTTGTGCCAACCAAGAGTTTCTGAGCAGGTTAAAGGCCCCAAAATCCTGAAAAAGAAACAAAAGAAATATAGCTGTAAACCACGATGACAGGTTCAAGCACTAAGGCATCATCACTACATGGAGCTTCTCAGAAAACAATGCACAGTGGGCACATGCATTTAGCTCCAAATAATAAGGGACTGTTTAAACTCTAAGTGACACATTTCCTGTTGCCAATTTGTAGCACTATGACTGTGACAATATCCACATCTGTGTGATATTGCGTTTCCATGACCAAACATTCAAATTGGGTGATCAAAATCTACTAAACTACTCTTTTAACATGGGTAAACGGTGATTTGCAAATAACATCTTAATTGGAAGGAGCAGTTTTTTCTGGCTGTATTTCCCTAGTGTTATTTGTTATGGCGGTTACCTTTAATATGGCAGGCAGTACAAATAAAACCTATTTATTGAGGCAGGATAGCTTATATGAGGAGGAGGAGGAGGAAAGACTTGGTTCAGATATGTGGTGTACAAACAAGCTAAGGTTATGGATCCCATTGCTAAGTTGGCAGAGCTGTTGGGGTGTGACTCCAAATAGGTGGGGCCAAAGTATACTCATCTTCCAATTTAGTCATCTGAGGTAGAAGACAACAACCTCTTAATATAGTCTACTAGAGGGTATATATAGGAAACACACCAAGCTCTGACTTCAGACTAACCTCTGAGCAACTGTCTAGGAAAGAACTACATCAAATGAGACAACCAGATTGACCACCCACAATCAAGAACAGCATCTCTTAAAAGGAAACGTTTTCTGATTCAACAGGAACTTTTCAGCTACATCAAGAAGTATCATTTAACTGCAAGTACATAGCTTCTAAGCTTACCTTAAAAACAGTAACATTAAGAAATGATGAAGTACTACCATTGTCCAGTCACCCAGACTATGTGCTATGAGGGCTGTAACCCAATAACCTCTGGTCCAGTGTTATGTTCTCATTCTCGGCCTTCTGTCAAACCTGTTCGCAATGTTCATTTTCCCAATGACATAGTCTTCCAAGATTATGTCCGTCATGGAGAGTTAGAAAGAATTGGACGCTTTATTAGAGCCAGAAGAGTGAGCCTGAACACTATCTACCATTCAGGTAAGAATACCTACACTGTAAATAATAATAAAAAAAAAACTGCTGCCTCAATTTTTTATGTTTAATCAACTTGGCTATACAAGTCATTTAAACTTAATATTTTAAATCTTGACTGGTACAACTTTAAAATAAAATTGGTTAAGCAATTATCCAACTATTTCTTGTTACCTCAACTCCACACCAGTCAAGATTACAAAGAGTAAATTGAAATGATTTGTGAAACCAAATTGATTAATCTTAAAAATAAGGCAGCAAGGTTTTTCTTTACAGTGTGCAAGTCATACTTGTATGCTCATATAACAGTGAAAAATACAAAGGAAACAAAACCATTGTTCAGACCTAACTAGCTTTTATAATTAAAATGTTATTGATTACTAACTGCTAAAATTGAGCTGTCTGAGCCTGTCCTTTAACATAAATATCTCGTTGATTGTTTAGGCATGGCAGCCATACATGAGGCAGTCCTATCTGGGAACCTGGAGTGTGTGAAGCTTCTGGTAAAATTCGGAGCTGACATCACCCAGAGAGATGAGGATGGATGGACTCCCCTGCACATGGCCTGTAGTGATGGCTTTCCTGAGATAGCCAAGTAAGCAGACTTCTGGTCAATTTATTATTTTTGCTTTTTATAAAAAAAACTCATGACTTCTCGATGCATTCCATAAACCAGTGGAACTGACTGCATGCTTTATTAAGAAAACTTTTTTCTCTTTATAGGTACTTGCTTTCTCTGGGTGTTGATACTGAGGCTGAAAATGACTGTGGGGAGAAGCCTGCTGACCTTATTGACCCAGACTGCAAAGAGCTGCTTGAACTCTTTGGGGTCTGTGGTGACTGAACCCTTAATTGAAGCTGAAATTCATTTGATTTCTCCCATTTCATGGCTGTTGCCATGGCAGTGGCGATATGAGAAGCCAGCAAAAAAGTGGAATAGCTTCTGTTGTCGAAGTGGAGCTGTTAGTTGAGGCACCTTGAAAGGGTGACTGGTCCTGTGTATCTGACACACTCTTAGAAATGACGCAATGAGTTCTTGCCTTAAGCTAACTGAGAAGAGCAGTTTTTATTATAACATTAGTATGTCATTACAAAAATAAGGCTTTGCATTATGTAACTGAAATATACTTTTTAAACAGCAAATCAATGCACTGCATGAGAGTTTTATAAGAGTTTTTTTGTTTTAATTTGTTTTCATAAAGAGCACGACACTGTACAGAATAACAAAGATCTTTGTATAAATGTTTTTATAAAATGTTATTTTATACATAAGTACATAAATAAACACTACTGTTGACAATACGTTTTTGATATGTATCTATTCTATATGAAAAGTTCACAAACTTCAGATTATCATTTTCCCAAAGTATTTTGGGAAGTAATGTAAGTTATTTGTTTAATATACTGAAATATAAATTTATATAGTGACTTTTAAACCACAATGACTTATATTTAAAGCATTGATATTATCTGTCTGCCTGAAATACTCCAAATATTTTGCATATAAAATGTGATTGATAGAACGATTTATTCATTACAGTAAGCAAACAGCATAAACAGCATTAATCAGTGGACTGTTAAACAGCCTGTACGTAAGAAATGTTACCTTTAAACTTATTATTAGTGGTGCTTGCGAAGCAAAGATTCACTATTACTCTCTTGCATACTATAGGAATAATTTTGTGCCAATAAAAACTAACACAAATGTTCAAGAAACACACAAAAATAAACAATGTGAAGGAAGAAAAATACGTAGAAAATGAAAACCATAAACTGAATTGCAAAAGTGTAAGCAAACTATATTTTTTGTAGTTTTTGTACTAAACTTCCTTTTCGCAAATCATTGTTAATGAATGTGCTGACAGTTGTTTACGCTTTCAGTTTTCACAGTGCTTTCACAGTGTTGTTTATGCTTTAACAGTTTAAAAATGAAATCTGCATCTGGAGGATGGCTTCTTTACAAAGAATTTGGTATAATCTGTACACCAATACTTATGTTCTAAGTCTGATACATGTTAATATAGTTGTAAAATATCACAGTGCTAATTTTATATATTGTGTATATGTTTGCATGTACATACAATAAAGTCAGACCGATCTAAAATTTACTTGGTTTAATTTAATTCAATTTTTTAAGTTAATTTTATTTATGTAGTGCTTTTTACAATGTTAAATTGCTTCAAAGTAGCTTTACATTTGAAAAATGAAACACAAATTTCAAGCAAATATACGTACGCAGAATACTTAGTCCCACCTGACATTCATTATAAGAACAAAATCAGCTTAGACATTCTTCAAAATATTTTTTTTTGCTTTGGGCTGTCAAAAGATGGCCATACAAGTGTAGAATGACATGTATGTAATTACATACTTTTTTCCAGACACTAGACCTTAATAATGTCAGTGTATTCTCTTAGTTTAACTGTTTATTTCGTTCCATGTATGTGACAGTAAAAAGTGTGTTTTCTGTAACACACACAAAAGGCTGAATGCAAAAAAAAAATTCTATCATTAAAGAAAAGGTCTTTTGCACTGGATAATGTCATTTTGATTGCTTCTAATGTGTATTCTACATAATTATTTGCTTTTTAGTCAGCGGATGCAAAATGTCCTGTATGCATGAAAGCTTTTCCTATAAAAGAATTGGAGCTCCATGGAAGTTTCTATGGTGATTCAGAAAAGTAATGGTAATACCATACACAATTTTATAGTGCATGCTTTGATATTTTGCCTAAATTAAAGTCTTGTTGGATCATGAACACTGTTCAATGGTTTAAACATTTTAAAATAATTTGTATGGCAAATTCTTATTTTGTTAATACACTGAATCTAATTATTTTTACTTCATATTAACAATATGGTTTATATTGTATTAAATATAATTTATATTAAATGCTTTTACATTGTCCCTAGTCCAGTGTCCTTTCTATCAAGGAATCCTAATATAATGCAGCCACAAGATAAATAAATGTCATGGTACATTCACTATAAATACTAACACTATTATTCTTGGATAATGATGTACTTGTATAATTTGTATGTCTAAAACTCCATGCTGAATAAGAAACAAAATTTAGAACAATTACAAATACAACAGTGTGGAGGATGTCCTATGATGGCTTGCTTCTCAAGTTGAGAAGGAAAGCTCCAAGGAATTAAGCATCTGTGTGTCAAGGATGAATTTATTTGAATGAGGTTTATTACTGTGGAGGTGACAAAAGGGCAGCTCTCCAAGTTACATTCTTAGGAGAGGCTGGAGTTGACACAGAAGCTTTACATAAAAAATTCCTGACAGGTCAATGCGCTTAGAAACTGAAACAGTAGACCTTAACAATTTCTTTTAAAATTGTTTGCTTCTATAAGAACATTGCCTGAAATTTATTTTTTACAGAAATAATTGGCTGGCATAGTGACTCTTTAAAGGAGAAGATGCCTAAGTACTAAATTAAATTATCTTTATTAAATGTATTAAATGATCTGGACAATGGTCCATCAAAATTTAATTTGCACAAGAACTTTAAATGCACACTGACTGTAAAATTGTATTTCCTTGTATTTTACATTTCACTGTCATTTTAGTGTTGCTGGGGAGGTATTTGCTGTTAACCTTGCACAGGATGGCCCAGCTCCAAGATTTTACAGGACTGGTGTTACGATGTTCTACTGAGTGGAAACCTTGAAAATATTACCAAGAATAGTGTTTATGATGTTGGTGTTTCACTACTAATTAAAATGATTATATGTATGCAACAGACAACTTGTTTCTGAATTCCTTCTAGATCGAGAAGACTTCAGATTACACAGGGCCTATAAACAAGGCTAACAAGAAGAACATGAGGCATTGTGTATTATTTTAAAATTTTATACAAAATAAATAAAAATTGAAACTAATTGACATTTTTGCTTCTTCTATTTTCAAAAAGCACATTTGTGATGCATGCTGCTACTTAGCAAACCCATGCTTCAGCAGCCTAATGAGGGTCTACAGCTTTTAGGGTTAATTGACATCATGAGAAAAACAAAGTGTGTCTCAGCCTATTTGTCACTCAAGGTGGTGATGGTAAGGTAAAGCTTACCTTAAAACTTACTAGCTCTATTTGCATAGCTGTTGCAAAACATGTTTACTTTTATTTTTATTGTATATTACAACCCCAATTCAAAAAAGTTGGGATGCTGTGTAAAATGTAAATCAAAACAGAATGCAATGATTTGCAAATCTCATATACCCATATTTGATTCATACTAGAACATAGACAACATATCAAATGTTGAAAGAGACATTTTACTATTTCATGCAAAATATTAGCTCATTTTGAATTTGATGGCAGCAACACCTTTCAAAAACGTTGGGACAGAGGCAACAAAAGGCTGAAAAAGTAATTGGTACTAAAGCACTCTATGCATTTATCTCGTGTCTCAGGGAACAGGATTACATATGTAACCGGAGACATTTTTTTGCTTCCAATTATACTCAATTTTCTGGGCTGCTCTTTTTAAGGTGTGGGTATGCTTGTTATATTATGGCATTGGGCTGCTGTTCTTTATCTTCTTTAGCCGTAGAGGAGCAACTTTGTCTAAGGTATTAGAGAAGAGGGAGTTGACGTTTTCTGTTGTGCTGTTAAGTTATCTGTTATACTAAAGAATTGAGAGTTCAGGTATTGTTGATAAAAGAATCTTTAGTGGTGGAAGTTGTCATTCTACTGCATTTGTAGCAAGAAGTTGATTTTGCAACCATAGGTAAAAATTTTTTACAGGACACCAGATAATAATCTTCGCTCTGCAGCAGAATAATAATGTCATCAACATTTACACCATAGGGCAGTATTAAGGTGGGTCACTACCATCTAAGGTATGATTATGACAATTGGTCCTGACACATGTTGTGAAACACTGACAGAGTTTAAAATGTCTTTGAAAGCCAACACCAATGCATCTTTTATAAAATCCACATGGATATTAAAATCACCAACAATTACCAATGATCTGTGGCCAGTACTGCTGATAAAAAGGCAGCAAATTCTTTGATAAAGTCTGTGGGGTACCCTGGTGGCCTGTAGACCGTAGCCAGTAGAAATGACAAACTCAATTTATCATTTACACCAGATTACACCAAGTTATATTGAACATTTGCTCAATAACACACCATTGCATCTGAAATCAGACCTCTGGATAACTTTAAAAATAAAGGAGAAGGAGCAGGGGTTTTACAGCCGCTACATTATTGTGCCCAGAAAAGGGGGTGGATTGTCAGAAAGTCCTGAATCAAGCCCTTCACATGCTACAGTGCCATTAGGCCTTGTACTTGAGATATGACCCTTTTAGATGAGCCCCTGTGCTAGGCTTGGTGCCTCAGTGTTCACCTCTCAGTAGAGGGAAGAATGCTTCTCAGTGTCTTTCATAGTAGGTGTCCACAATTATGTTTTAAGGGAACATTGGAAAGGTCACTGTTTGGAATACCTCAGGTAAATGCTGTCCTCCCTAACTGAAAGTGAGTGGAGTGGGAATGCCTTATCTGGTGCAGTGGAAGTTTGCAATGTCAGAGAGGGCTTGCTGCAAGGCACGCAGTAACTTGCCTTGTCCGCTCTGCAGCACCTTGTCACATGGCCCAGCAGTGGGGAAGGGACCCCTTGTGTCGTCATTGACACAATGTTGAGTGACTAGGAGAAGGGGAAACATCTTGGTTATGACTGTAACCCCTGTTCCCTGATGGAGGGAATAAGATGTTGTGTTCCTCATGCTGTAACACTGGACCATCCACTACCAATTTCTTCTGCTGGCTCCTCAGCACAAGCCTGAATGAATGAATGCAGGTCAGCTCCTCTTATACCCTTTTGCCTGGGGCAGAAACTGGCATGCAAAATTTCATTCACATTAGCCTTTTCTAAAAAGATCAAAAGTGATTGGGCTCCCAGAGGTGAACCCCTGGTATGATCATTGACACAATATTTTCTTTCCTCCCTTAAGGAACAGGGGTTAAAGTCATAACCAAGATGTTCCCCTTCTCCTAGTCACTCAACGTTGTGTCATGCCCACTTTACCTGAAAAAATTGTTTGTTGTGCATGATCACAAAATGTGATAATGGTATATACCATCCAAATAACACATTATATAAAATAAATTTGAATTAAAATAGTTTGCCTGAACCTTAAAGTTAACAAAGGTGTTAAAGAAAATGAAAGAAAACCCTTTAGGTATCTAAATTACACTTATAACAAAAAGTGCGTCCTTCAAAAGAGGCTGAGGAGGACTTTTAAGCATCCTTCAAACTAAAGCCGTTTCTCAGTAATCATTCTTGTCTGTACTTGTGTTCTTGTGGACTTGTGAAACATCATCAGTCACTGCCCAAGTATTGTTCCAATTCAAAGTTCACATTGAATCGTGCTCTGCTCCTTTTATTGAGGATGCATCCGGAAGTGACTTGTGAGACAGCCAAATATCTTTTTGCTCCAACCAACTAAAACGGCCACGACTAAGGACAAAAGTTCTACTGTACTACTGTTTTGAAGTACTACTGTTGTTATGTCACAAAATGAAGTTAACATTTATTCATTTGGCAGACGCTTTTATCTCTAGTGACTTACAGTACATTCAGGTTATACATTTTGTCAGTGCATGTGTTCCCTTGCCATGTGAACCCACACCCTTTACGCTGCTAACGCAATGCAAGCTAAACGATCACTGCAAGAAAGAATGTAGACCTGATAGGCATGTTTCCTTTTGCTTGCCTTTAATTTCATTATATTTGCTTTACATATTGTCAGGCTGGTGCTAGACCAAGAACTAAAGAAACAGAACTGCAGTGACAGGTCCCACCAAGATTTGAATTCAGATTGCTGTATTCAGAGTCCAGAGTGCTAACCATTACATCCCCAGGTAAAGAGCACTGGAGCTCAGTGAGCTCTGTTTTAGTTCATTTAAAGTAATATTTAAGCAATTTTTTAATCAAGGGACAGCTGAGGAAACTTAGGCTCTCATTGAGTGGTGGACAGCTAACAAGAGCCTTTTCACTGGAAGGCGTAATTCCACTAAAAATGGATGGGAGTGAGTGTTGATTTTGATTGCTTGTATCATTGCATGTCGGAGGAAGAATCTGTGGAGTCTCCATCTATAATGTGTAATATATTATGATCACAACGATATGTTTATGTTTCTCCCAGGCACTTTGTTTTCACTTCTGGCCTAGCAATAACTGCCAATCAAGCCAAAAAGTAGTTAAACAATTTAAAAGATAAATATAAGGCAATCTCTTGTATCGCTGAGACAACTATTCTCATTTTAAAGACTAGACATATATGAAACCTAACACAATGGGTTTAAAAAAATTAAAAGTTTACTTTAGGACTGTGAATAAATTCAACCTACAAGATTGACAGTGTACTCTGATCTCAGGAGTTTAGGCAGGGCAGTGCACAGACCTTTTGAGGGGCATGTGCTGAAACTTTTTTTATTGGTCTAGTTCTAAATCTAAAAGGTGGAGGTTGGGACTAATTGGCCTGGAAAAGGGACATGGTATGATAGCTTGGCATTATACAGTGCAAAGGATATCTGGCCTTCTTGGTGTAAAGTTTTCAGGTTGTCAGTATTATTTGTAGGGTCCTGTGTTTGTGAATTGCTCTTGTGTACTTCCACTTTTTTAATTGTGTAATATATTCATTTAAATTTTTTCTCTGCTTTGCGCACACAAAGTTCAATAAAAGTATGTTTGAAGAAATATTTTTTCAGCTATTCTGTTAATTACTGGTTTTATAAGCCATTACTGGTTTTATAAGCTAATTTGTATTATTTGGTTAACATGTTTATGTATGTCATTGAGAAAAGGGAAAGGTGAAGCAATGAGTCAAGTATTTTTGCCAAACACAATTACAGTCAAAATAGGAGATAAGAAATTATAGTCATACTGCTAGCATATCCAACATGTATCCACCTACCTGGCAAAAAGTGTGGAGGACCAGGGATGTTGGTCTCTTGAAGGTGCACAAAGGTTGGTCTCTTTCTCATGCACTACACTTTCCCTAAAATAAGACAGCAATGAAAAATAAAACAATGTGAAAAGTACAGTTACAGTGAAAAGTTAATTGTGCCAGAGCTCTTCCCTATGTATGTATATATAACACTCTAAATGATAAAATAAAGATTTTACAATCTGATTCTGTAAAGTTTTATTACAATAATGTTGTAGTAACAAAAAACAATGTTTTACTATGTTTATACAAGTAAAGATGAGTGGAGAGTATAGAATACTAGATTAAAAAATTAGCTAGCTAGTGAATACATGCATATTAACAGCGTAAAGATTAACATCACATCATCCCTCACAAACAGATGTGACATCTGACGTTTAAATGTGTATATACCATGGTACCATCACATCACAAATGCAAATATATCCTTGAATACAGCAATGTCATTGGCCGGTGGGCTCTTTGATGCAAAGACCTGAAGAAAGTATCCCCATATAAACGCCGACAGATGCGTTCAAATTTCATGTGTCCCATTTTAATATTGGCATTTCATACAGTTTGATCTCCTTAATACAGATACTCACAAAATTCTAAATGCATACAGTGCATCCGGAAAGTATTTACATTGCTTCACCTTTTCAACATTTTATGTAAGAGCCTTATTGGAAAATGGATTAAATTCATTATTTTCCCTAAAATTCTAAAAACAATGCCCCATAATAACAATGTGAAAGGTTTGTTTGAAATCTTTGCAAATTTAAAAAAAAGTGAAAACAAATAAGCATGATGCTGCAAACTTGGCACATCTATTTTTGAGGAGTTTCTCCCATTCTTCTTTGCAAGACCTCTCAAGCCCATCAAACTGCATGTGGAGCGTCGGTGCACAGCCATTTTCAGATCTCTCAATCTGCTTGAAGTCTGGGCTCTGGCTGGGCCACTCAAGGACATTCACAGAGTTGTCCCGTAGCCACTCCTTTGTTATCTTGGCTGTGTGCTTAGGGTCATTGTCCTGTTGGAGGATGAAGTCTGAGGTCCAGAGCGCTCTAAAGCAGGGTTTCATCAAGGACATCTCTGTACATTGCAGCATTCATCTTTCCCTCAATCCTGACTAGTCTCCCAGTTCCTGCTGATGATGGAGGCCACTGTGCTCATTGGGATCTTCAATTACGTCTGGGTGATTTTTTGATTGTTTTGATTAATTCGAATTTACGTTTTAACATCGTCTTTTTTTTAATCGAGGTGTCGCGATTTTTAATAAAACTATTGCGCACGCATCCAATTAGATACATTGACAATACTGCAAGGGTAGAATAATTAAGAGTCAATATGTCCCGGCCACAAGATGGCGCGCCTGATTAACCGCGCACGTGTGGCGCTCTGTGTAGAAATGTAGAACAGCGTCCAACATCATGGAGGCGGATGGCTCTTCTGAGCGTTTGTACTGCCGGTGGGAACATTGTGACCTGTCACAGAGCTTGTCTTAAGCCCGAAACAGTAGACAGACTGGTCTTCCTTTCAAGAAACCTGTAAGGAAAAACTACTACATTTGTTTTCACAATGGTCTGCAAAGTGCTATTAGTTTTGTTTTACGAACATTTGCAGCTACTGCTGTTACTTTGAGAAATTTAGAATTAGCTTGGCATGTTGAGTTGACTGAGATAACGGAATGTTTACATTGGTTAAGATGTGGTTAAGATGTGGTTAAGATGTGGTATTTTCTATATGTTTGCTTTGGTATTTCATTTATAATGCAATACAAAAATACAACTTTTCTTAACCAGATGGTTTTTCAGAGTTATTAATAAAGAGAATGTTATTTCAATCTTGTAGTTTTATTTTGGCTAGTAAAACAAAAAAACAAACAAACAAATAAATAAAATTGAAATCGTGAATCAGTCAAGAGTTCTGAAACAAAAATTCCTTTTTGTATGTTTCAAAACATAAAACTGGAACAGCTGGAAACACCTTCATTATTTCCCTTGCCATGAAAACAAATAATAATATTTAAAACCATCATGTGTACTGTGTCGGACTCCAGCATAGGGCAGCATTCCCAACTACAATATCCTAAATATTTTGTATTCTGTCATTTTGTACTGTCAAGGTTTATTGAAACACAAGCATTGACGTAATTTACAGAAGACAACAGAGAGAAAGGAATTACAACACTTTGCATACCAAGATAACAATGACCTCACAGTTACTGCTATGCTGCTGGGCTAGATGTTTCAGTACTCTTTTCTTTTCCATTTTATGTCAACCTCCTCCATTTCTTCATGGTGCATTCTCCTCATTTTTACACTACATGTGATGTATTAAAGAAATATGAATTAATTATGAACAAACAACAGAAAGTTTGCTTTCATACTATTACTCTATTCTAAATGTATACAAGTTTTATTATCTTGGAAAGTGTAACTACATCGAAAAGATCTTTAAATAAACTTCAAATTTTATTACCATACAAAAACAATGTTTCTTTTGCCTTCCCAACAAAACAGGAACAAGTAATCAGCAGCCACAAGTAATCAGCTATTATTTTACAAGTTATGGAATCTAAATAAATATGTTACTTTAATGAAATACAGGAATAAAGGCTTGTTTCCATAATTTGTGATCTGATTAATGTAATGATTAAGTATACTGGCCAGTATTTAGTTGTGATATAAGAATAAATAAAAGTATGACATACTGACTTCTTTTAATTTCTTAAGTGCATGCATGGCTGTTGGGTTAATGTTTGGTTTCCCCCTTTGGTAAATGTGAACCACTGAAAAAAGTAGTTTTAGCATCCTGATGAGAAATGCCCCACCAATGTTCACACCTTAAGCACATTCTGTGCTGTCATAGTTATGCACCCCCAAGCAAAACCTTCAAAACCCCCCAATGACCCCCTCAAAAAACAAAAAACAGGTGGAGCAGGCTACCCTAGCCTTTAGGGCTTGATGAAGTCTGTAGCTGGATGAAGTCATATGTCCTACTGGCTCAGTGGCTTAGGGGATTCTTTTTACAGACTGTTGACATGTTCCCACAGTTATCAACAGTGTAAATCTTATAATGCTTTTAATATTTTAATTTTTAATATAGTGTAAAACTCATTTTAAACATCATAATCTTGTTAATGTCAGTGACACATCCCCACAGCCATTCACTCAGCTAACCATGCCTACCTGCTTCCAATCACCTGTCTCTGCTAATCACCCACACTATAAATTCCTCAGTCACTTCTCACTTCCTTATCCAGTCTACTTGAAAGCTGAATGAACTTACCTGTTTTTCCTACGTGGGTTACTTTCCTAGACTCCTCTACTGCAATATCTTTGTTGTGGATTATCTCCTAAACTCTCCTATGTCCCCGGACCTGTTATACAGAAAAAAGACTCTGAATTATCAGAATCTAAGTAGCATTTATGCTAATCTGCTCCTAGCTAACCTACCTAATAGTTTAGATCGTTTGATTGTTACCGTCAAGTTTGCTCTGAATCAATTGTTTATGTTTTACTGCTGTTTATTATCTGCTGCTGGTTATTCTAATAAACTAGCAGTATTGATAATTACTTCCTGTTTTCTTTGTGTATATGCTGACAGTTATATTATCTTGGGAATAAATGACAAAAAACTAATTAATGCTGCTGTGAGGGTGTTTATAATTCAAATTCTATATGTAGTGTTGCAATTAATTATTTATTATATTACAAAAGTAAGAATTATAATATCAGTTTCTGCAACCACACCAAATTTCACAGACACACTGTAGTCCAGCCTCTGTGTCATTACCTGTGCCATAAACTAAGACAGGCAAGCTACTGTCTTTCCCCAAGTGCAATCATACCTGCTGTGTAGTGATTGAGAATGTAAATGGAGTTCCCCATCTCTAGCTGATTGGCAGCAAGATGAAACAAGCTTTCAATTATCTAAAAAAGAGATGAGGAATTTTATTGTATTATAAAATAAGAATCAAATTATATGAAGACATTAATAGTATTACTGTTTAATTCACTCAAGGATAAAATAATTTAAAAGTGCCCAATTGTCCCCAATGTTGTTTACTAAATAATGCTATTCCATCAGCTCCGACATTTATGACATGATCGAAAACATCTTGTACGTGGGTTTTTGTAGCCCTTTTATTTCTGTAATGGCACATCAGACAGTGCTGAAATTGACAACCTGAGGTCTACTTTCAATATAAAGTGAAATTGTTCTGTGGAAACGGAGTTTACTTTCTGCATCTGAAGAGCTAAGTAAAACACCTCACATATGAGTTTTTGGAGGGCTATTATTTTGTAATGCCACATCAGACAGTTCTGATACTGGGAGTGAGTGAAAAACCAGAATAAGGTCTACGTCAATCTGAAATGAAACTGTTGTATGGAAACAGGGACTTTCATTTTACATCTGAAATAACAGGCAAAACATGTATAAGAGTTTTTATTTTGTAATAAAACACCAGACAGTTACTTTGATATTATTTTGTGAAGCTTAATTATTAGGCCATTGCTCGATATTTAGAGACATTTTCACTTCATCAGGCCTAGTTTTAATAATTGTATTATTTTACATTTATTTATTCATTATCAAAACAATAAATAAGTGTTCCCGAGCATTGCGTAATCATATATAACCTGAGCGTTACAAAGAAAACCAGTAGATAACCCCCAAACTTTGCATTGATTAACCCAAACCTTGTTTGGGTATGTTGGTTCCAGAACACAGTTTAAGAGTTTGTTCAATCAACCTTCTGAAAGTAATCCAGAGTTAAAGAGATAGAGGTAAAGTTTACCCCAAAATGAAAAACCTTACATAGACAGCAACAAGTACAACTTTCAAAGCCCAGAAAGGGCATGAATGTGTGCGTGGTGCTGATGGAGGAGCAGGCATTCTGACACAGAACCCAGGAGGCAAAAAATTGCAAGTTATCCTCTATGTTGACATCTGCAAACATATGTACAAAGATTGTTTTATGTACAGTGAGTGTCTTCCTCACTTGTAAACACAGTAAAGCGATTCCAAGTTCTATGTCAGATCGAAGCATCTTATGTCAGAACATAGCATCCTCCATCAGAACCACATGCATCTCCGTGGTGCTCTTGTGCATCAGAGACTAACATGGAAAAGAGGAAAATGTTGAGTAGTTGTTTTTTGTTCTTTTGTGCACAAAATGTATTCTTGCCACTTCATAAAATGTTTTAAAAAGCCTATTAAAAGTCTATGGGGGATCTGAAAGTCCTGGATTTCATTAAAAAATATCTTAATTTGTGTTCCAAAGTTCTGTGGGTATGAAACGACATGAGGGTTCCCTTTAATGCTCGCTTATGGTGAGAAAATATAAACATTCCTAATGGATCACCAAGCTCATGAGTCACCATGGAAACAGTGTAAAACTTAAACCAGTGTTTTCAGGCAAATGTTAAACGTCTACATCAGTTAGTATTAGGAATGTGAGATCAATAAACAGGCCAGATGAATGCACAGCAAAAACTACTTCAAATATGTACAGATTATATGTATATGAATATTTTAAATATGTATACTTATCTTGTCTTGTGTTGGTTTTGGTTTAAGGATCTCAAGTATTGTCTTGGTTTTTTGTTTTGAGAATTTCAAGGTATTGTGTTTGTTCTTGTTGGCAGAACCAATCCTCCAGGACTTTCAGCATGCGGAACAGTACTTTCCACCTCCCCATCTGTCTGTCAGTAGCCCTGTCAGGCTAGGCCCTCCAGACAAATGTCTGCAGCACAGTACTGCCCTGGATTCCCCTGAGTGGGGAAGCTGTTCAGCCACTGACCAAGCAGAGGGTACTCCGGGCCTAGAGAATCAAGGGGCCTATCCAAGCCCAGAATGAAAATTTCTCTAAGATGCATGCCTCACCCCTATGTAGCCAGGGACCCTGGTTTTCCTTTGGCATTTCGCCCACTGTTCCCTTGTCCACCTCTGGTTCTCAAGAACTTTCAGGATGGCTCTGACACATATCTGGAACACAGTAGTGCACCTGAGTACTCTGGGGTGGGAAGCCAGCTGGATCGTGCCCAGGAGGATGCTTCCCATCTGGCCTGGCGGGTTGGGGATCTTGAAGGTCCAATCCCAGTTCCGAAAGCGATAGAGAACCACCTTCAGAACACACATTATTCACATTTTTATCATTTAGCGGACACTTTTATCCAAAGTGACTTACAAAAGTAAATAACATTAAATATTTTGCCTTAAGAACCAACAAGCCAAGTCTACAAAAACTACATTTACAAGTGGATATTATTTTCTGCTACAAGATGAACAGAACTAGGATTTTTTATGTATTTTCTGCGAAACACGTGTGTGTCTGCGAAACACGTGTGTTTTGAGTTGTTTTTGGTTGTGATGGTTTCAGTGGATTGGGGGAAGGCTGGGAGTTCATTCCATCACAAAGGAACAGAATAGGTAAATGTTTTAAAGAGTGATCTGGTACCTCGCTGTGGGGGAACAATCAGACATCGTTCATTAACAGACTGTAGCTGGCAGGAGGGGACATATGTCTGAAGGAGTGAGTTGAGGTAGGAGGGTGAGGTTCCAGTGACTGTCCTAAAGGCGAGGGTCAGAGATTTAAATTTGATGTGGTCGGCTACAGATAACCAGTGGAGTAAGTTCAGGAGGGGTGTGACGTGGGCTCTTTTTGGTTAATTGAAGACCAGACGTGCTGAGGAGACTGAGGAGAGTTGAGAATAGTTGACAGCTGTTAGAGGTGTTAACATCCTGAGTTTTGACCCGATCCGACTAACAGTTCCAGAGATGCAGCTCTTTGAGGTTAATGGCCTGTCCCCAGTGGTGTGGAAGGGTTTTTGGTTGAGAAGCTCCAGAGCCCACCCATAGTCAGATACATGTCCAGAGAACCATAGCTGTTTCAGACATGCAGGCAAGGAAGCCAGCAGACCTGTGGCCAGGATGGTGTACTTTGCCAAGACCTTCCCAACCTACGCTGAACAGTCCTTCTAGCTCTTTGTAAACCAGAGATACAGAGATTACATGTCCGACACACATTCCCAGCTCCAGATTATCCATGTGGGGAAGCCAGCTGGCTTATGCCAAGGACAGTGCTCTCCAGGGGGGCATGCTGGGTGGGTCAGGGACCCTGGAAGTCCAACTCCAGCCCAAAATGGACCTAGTCATTTTTTCAACTGGGTTGACATCTAGGGCCCTCCCAGACATCAACCTAGCCCCCAAGCTGACCAGGGAGCACTTTTCGGGTAATCAGGGGGCCAGGTCCATCTGGGTCTTATTTTTTGCATTTTTGGTGTCTCACAAGGCCAAAGAAGGTTCTTGTGTTGGTCCTTTCCCGGCCAAACTAGGCACCTATGCGTCCTGGGAACACCAAACCTAACGCTCCAATGTTCAACTTCATTTTACATGTGTAAAAAAACTCATCAGAACTATTCCCACTTGTAAATGTAGCTTTGTAGACTGGGCTTGTTGGTTCTTAGGGCAATATGTTAGATGCTCTCCCTCTTTGTAAGTCACTTTTTATATTAAAAGGTCCTACTACTAGGTTCTACATAGTGTCTAGCCATACACAGTAAAAAAAAGTATTAGAATATAAATAATGACAGTGAACTAATTTCACATTCTAGTGACAAGTCATTTTACAACTATACTATACAACTATAGCATAGCCAAAAACAGACATTGTAATAACATCATTACATTTCTGCAGCATATTATTATCAGCCAAGGATGCATGCATTGTGTTTGCATTTGACCTTTTAAACTTTTTAAATTTCCTGCATTTGTTAATATCCTTTGAACCAGTCTATAGCCTGTTTAATTTGCTTTAGATGTGGTTTTTTAAAATGCTGTGTACTTGTTTTAATTTTGGGGAAAATCCACACAAAAACCTGCTGAGTATTTTGTGTGGGTGTGTTGTTGGGAAAACCTTTTCTTGTCTTTCAGGTTTTCTTACGCACTTGTGGGGTGTGAAGTGGGAGGAGACATTTTTAACTCTCCCTAGCAATTTCAATCATTCTCATTTCACATTTTGTTCCTACAGCAAACATGCCTGTGTCAGAGTAGTGTTTATTTTTATTAGAGTTGTTTTTTCCTCTGTATTTGTGTGTAGTAAAAAAAGAGAATCTAATTTTGTAATTTCAGCATGACAGAGAGTGTCCTGAACACTCCAGACCTGAAGGACCTGGAGGAAGACGAACTATGGGATCTAATTAACGATAACCGCCATGCCATCTCTCTTGGTGTCCGACCCTGTATGCTCATCCCTTATCTCCGACAGGCACGTGTTCTTACAGACCTGGACGAGGATGAAATTCTCACGTGTCACACACTCAGCAACCGTGGCATGAGGACCAGTAAGCAATTATTGCAGATTCCAGATCATGACACATCTTGGGAAGATGTTGTTTTAACTTCTTAGAACTCTGAGCTTATTGGGGACATGGATTAGATAGAGGCCTGTTTTAGATGATATATTGATAAAATGGAAAAACAACAACTGTGCCTTAAAATTCACAGTAAAAGAGACCATTTTGGAAATAATGATGTATGTAATTTATGATGTGATGTCTGAAATGTAAGTTTCCTTCTGCAGGTCATATGCTGGACCTCTTGCGTCTACAGGGTCGTAATGGAGCCATGGCTCTACTTGAGAGTCTGATGATCCATTACCCCAGTCTTTACACACAGATCACTGGCCGCCAACCCAGCACTGAGCCTTCAGGCTTCAGCGGTAAGCCCATGCATTCTCATTTTACCTTGTTTGGAAATTTTGGAAGTCATGTAAATGTAAAAAATTTATAAAACAATTATATTTTTTATAATTATATAATTGTTTATATTGGTAAAACACACATAACTGATGAAATATGTTGTATGTGTGTGGAAATGTCTGGCACAGTTACAGCTTGCACTTTTAGTAGATGTAAATTTGTGCAGTGCTATTAAAATTTTAATTTGTTTGGGCAAGTATAATGCATGGCTTAACTTATGACATGCAAAAGTAGACTGTGTAGTAATATGTTCAGCATTTGGAAGATATAAAATTAAGTGCTAACAGAGCAAATCAGCAGTCTGCTGTTGCTGCACACAAACTCTCAACCATGTCATGATGTTTGATAAAAGCCAGGGGGATATTCCAGAAAGCAGGTTATGCAACCTACCCGGTTAAGTTAAGTAAGAGTAACCAGGTTTTCGATTTCGGTTCTAAAAATTTGAGGTAACTTTCAGGGAATGTACTAAACTATAGCAATTTGCTCCTTGAACATAACCGGAACAAATTATTTTCCAGTACATTCATTATTTCAAGTACGTCACACTTAGGGGGTTGTCAGTGCAAACATTTTAATGATTACATTTCCAGTCTTACACATTGCAAATCAGCTTTTGAAACAAACTAACTGTATGAGTTGTACTCTTTTTTTTTTAATTAAAATAATCTTTAAATAAAATCTGTTCTCTGGAACACATTACAGTTCTTTCAGTTATGAAAATGAAGTTCAGTAATGAATATTAATTGTAAAGTGTCCTTCTACATTAATAATGTAACTGCAGAACAATTTGTCTGTGGCCTACAATATGCCACCCACAATTAAAGGGGCATGAAATGCAGTTTCACATTTTATATTATGTTTCTCAGGATTAGTTTATAAAGTTTGTACATTGTTTTGCACCAAAAGTATAGATTTGTTAAAATTTTCATTATCAATTTTCTCTCTCTGTAAGAAACACTTAATTTCAAGTGATGCAGGAAAAATTGTCAGGAGTTTTGACAGCACCAAATTGTGTGCTACATGGTTCACAAAGGCTTGATACATTAACATATACACACATAAACATATAAAAAAACGAATAGATAAATGACTTAATTTGTTAACTATTTATGGACAGTTTTAAAATGTTGTAATTTAACAGTGCTTGTGTTATGCAGAGGCAATTGATGATGTTCTTGGATAAAAGTGTAGGTGAGTTTTTATTTTAGTTAAAAGTAAGTTTAGTTTTGTTCAAATCTATGATCATGGTAGTCTTTCATGTTGCCTCGCCTTAATTGTGCTGAGGTGTTCCTCATTCCCCTTAATTGTCCTGCGTATTTGTAGCAGGCTCATGTTTCTTTGTGTAGCTTTGTTTGTCTAGGCCTTCCTGCTGTATAGATTCATGTTTTTGGCCAAGTAAAGTCAATTCTGTCTTCATGTTTGTATATGGTTTAATTAAAGGCACTGGCTATTTGCACTGGCTACCTCCATCAAGGATGGGGGAGTACTCTGGGTTCGGCCAAATTCTGAGCTTGGAGCCCTCCCCCCAAACAGCACGCCAAATATGCATTTATGATAATTTACAATTACATGTGATTCATGAAATTAAGTTAATTGATAGATGCAAATATCCAAATAAATATGTGTTCAACAAGCTGACATAAGTCAATCCATTTCATTGTTGGAAATATTACAGTGTAAATGGAACTGATTGTAGGTCACATTCATCTGACAGACATCAACACTATACTTTACACAATATTTTAACAAATGACAACCAAAATCAAATCCCTAGAACCTTATGCACAGTTTTGTAGTGGCTGCATGCATGTTCTGCTAATTCAAAAGCCAAGTGACAGTCATGCATGCAAAGGTAGTTTTAATGATCAAACCAAATAGTGATGACTGGGTAAAAAAATATGCGTTATATTGTCCAGTTTTCTCCTTGCATGTTACTACGACTGTTCTCGATGCAGAAGGAATGACCCATAATTATTATTAGATATTATTATAATTATTATAATTAATAAATTATTAATGCATTAATAACCTAATTAATGTACCCTAACAATCCCTTAAGGGATCTGAGTAATACATCCATAGGACTATGTGTAGGCTAGTTCAAAGAGGTCTTTAATCTAGATTTAAACCGACAGTGTATCTGCCTTCCGGTCAATACTGGGAAGACTGTTTCAGAGTTTGGGCACCAAATGGATCTACCACCCACTCTTGATTTTAAAATTCTGGGTATTATCAACTGGCCAGAATTTAAACGCAACAGATGTGAAGGACTGAAATAAGAGAGGAGTTCACTCAGGTATTAAGAAGCTAAACCATTCAGGGCCTTGCCATATAGGTAGAGACTCCACCAGTGGACTCACAAATGCATTTTCAGTTATGCACAATCAATCTTCTGACACCAAACAGATGTGTTTATTATACTTATAGTGTACTATAGTGTGGTATTATGCCTGTTTCAGACAGATTCTCAGATTCGCTCCTGCACTGGTAGTCTGTATTATTCAATAAACACAAAGCACAATGGGCTTTTTATCTGTCTGTAACTCGCACTACACTGACAACAAAGAAAACAAAAGTGATGTGGATAAAACAAATCAAAGTTATATAAATTACATAGATAGCAGAAGAAAAATGCAACAACACTGCACCAAAATAATGCAGTACAAACTTTTTAAGTGATTGTTGTCTTGGTGTTGCATAAACAGCAGCGTTTCAGCTGTGTGCATGAAAGCACAATGGGTGCAAGCTGTGAGCACTCTGCCTGTGCGCTGCTTCCATACTCCTAATGTGTGTGATGTGAAACAGGTGTTATGTAGGACAACAAACCAATGGCAACTCTCCTGTATAAAAATACAGCTTGTCACATCCAATGTCCAATGTGGGGCTCTAGCAACCACCTACGATGGCCTGTAAACATGCGATGTCTAATGTCTGTTCACCCACAATGAGGTATCAGATCACTCTCTAAGATGTTTACCTATTCTGTTTCTTCCTGGTGGAACGAGCTCCCAGTCTCCACCCGATCTGCTGAGACCATCACAATCTTCAAGAAACAACTCTGTTTCGCAGACACCTGACTAATCCCTAATGCCTAATACTATATAAAAAAACTCTTCTTCTGTTCATCCCGTCTCTAGCATCAGAATACAATTGCCACTTGCAAATGTAGCTCTATAGACTTGGCTTGTTGGTTCTAAAGACAAAATGTTTATGTTCTCTCTCTTTGTAAGTCACTTTGGATAAAATTGTTTGCTAAATGAGTAAATGTAATGTAAATGTAAGTTTGAACTATAATATAAAATATATTTTAAAAATTGGTGGTTATATATTGTTTTCAGACATGCACAGACTTACTATGTAGCTATTCAATTACACAGTCATCATTCGTTTAACATTCGGTGATCCCCATGATGGATTTGTCGTGTATGTGAACAGCAACAATGTTGTAAACAGAGCAAAAAGAAAGCAAAGTAAAGATAGCATTCAGGTAAACAACTCTTTATATTGTTAATATAAGAGAAAATGTGTGTATGGCTAAGAAAACGTGTGTATAGATTTTGCAAACTATTAAAACTATTGTATTAATTAATGAAGCAATATGGCAGCATAAATTGCAAAGTTCAGATAATGTGACTTCACGCTCAGCATGGTTCGACTCATTTAACAACACTGAATATTTGTAATAGTTAAACCTCTGTAAGTTTTAAGTTAACCCCTATCCTAGGTTTAGTCCTAATCCTTATTGGTGGAACCCACCCTGTGAGTTCAGGGTTTAGCTAAAGTAAATTAATCCTGCTTTATGAAACTTTCCCTGAATCCTTTTTAACTGGCTAAACAGTTGTGCCTGTTTCACAAACACTTAAAATGCAAAGAGTAAGCGGCATGTTTGCAGCATGTGCATTGTGCGTTCACACTGGCAGCCCTTGTCATGCCACAAACACAACAATGAAAAAGACATTATTTTTTACTATATTATATTTACATGCTAAATGTTACAATTAGCCTCCTAATTGTAATTAACATCCTCAGCCTGTTACATGCTTTTATTTCTGATGGTCATCTTAAGCCGCCTTTCCACTGCACAGAATGTTTGGACAGAACTGTCAGAATTTACTACCCAGTGACAGATGTAAGGAACTTTCAGTTTGATCATAAATCCACACCAACATGGGAGAGAAGCTCATTCTTGCAGTATCTAACAATGGAGTGCAACAGCAAGACCCTTCATCTCTATTTTTACTCTGAATAAATAAATTGATGCAAACAAGGAATAGCTATACATATATGAAAGACAAAATAATGCTTTTGGAAAGAACCTAGGATATGGAGACAAAAATAATCATATATACATATTTAATAATTTATTACTTATCCATGAATTTTTAAAGCTAACCAAAAAGTAGTAATGATTCTCATTAATTTGATAAGAATACATTGAAACACATCTTGCCCGGTTAGTGTGTTGCATGCAGTTTAGTCATACAAAATTCAGTTTTTTAACACATCTAAGGCTCAAATTCGAAATTCCACATCTACAGATAGTCACCCATGTGAGTCTATAGGAAATGAATGACTTACAGTCTATTGAATGTCATTTGTTGTGTGCAGTGGAAAGGCAGCTATCGAGCCATCATGTTGTATGACTAGACTGCTATGATGCGATATTGTCCCTCTCCCACACCCACTATAATATATAGGATGTTAAATCATAAGATGTGGTGTAGTGTACTTAATGTGATACATTAACATCTCAGGTAATGTATGTCGCCCGGATCTCTGGGATATGAACGAGTTGTGTTCATAAGGGGAATCCACACGTATGGAGCACTGAGCGCTCCTCCGCCAAGTTGTCCACCGAAGGTGCTAAGAAACTCTGTGTTAGACAGAAGATAGAATGGGAATAGCGCACAGTATCACCTTAAGAGAGGGGCAGCAAGTGATACACCCACCCAGTTAATTAATTAATCACCATTAAAACATTAATCACCCTCTAGCACATGGGTCTCAACGAAGTCTATGCAGAAGTTGTGAAAACCGAAACCTTATGAAAGTGCTTGGTGAAGCCCAGCTCACAGCTGTGTCTGTTAGTATGTCTGTTAGTGTGGAGCCCTTTGCCAGAGTTCAGGAGGACACTACTCGGAATGCTCTCTAACTCGTAGAGGACTCAGCAGATCTTGTGACTGGCAAACCAATGATATGGCATCCACAATCCAATGGGCTAACCTCTGTTTGGAGACAGCCTTCCTCTACTGCTGGCCTCTGAAGCAGACAAAAACTGATTAGCGCAGCTAAAGTTCTCTGTACTGTCCAGATAAAAGTGCAAGGCACGCACTGGACACAGCACAGATAGGGCTGGGTCTTTCTCCCCTGTGAGGAGTGCTTGCAGACTCACCACCTGGTCCCAGAGAGGAGTAGTGAGAACCTTGGACATGCAACCATGGGCAGACGAGCCATCATGTTGACTAAGTCCAACTCCATCCCGAGGAAAGACATGTTCTACACTGGGGAGAACTTGCTCTTTTCCCAATTGACCTGATGTCCCAATCGGTCTACGTGTTGTAAGACCCTGTGCTTGCTTAACAGATCCCTGGGCATGCTTGAGGCTGAGACACTCAAGACAATCATGTCCATCGGAGGGAGCAATTAATTGGCCACATCCAGAACCACAGGGACTGAAAGTCATATTTAAAAAGACAACGTACCAGTGTGGGAGCTCTGAAGGAAAAACACTCTTTTAGACTCTGTAGCTGGTCTGCCAAAGTGCCCAGGGGGAGTTTGGCGAAAGGCTTGTCAGGACAACAGAAACATCTCTACGCTCTGAAGAACAAAATCTGAGTGAGTGTTGAACACCAACCCGCTTATATACCTGAATATATAGGCGGAAAATGGCATGCAGATTTCACTCAGCAATTTTCATTGGCCTCTTTTATAAAGATCAGAGATGATTGGGCCCCCAAGAGGAGGCCTGGTTCTGCATCTGGATGTTAACTGCAGTTTGTGGGTAGTTCTACAGACAATTAGAGCCTAGTTTTTTGTTGGGTGAGGTATTTGTAGTTATATTAATGAAATGTAACTAGCTATTGTTTGTCTGATCTATCTTAGTCACTGCATTCATTTCAAGAAAATGAATAAACAAATAATCTCTAAGTCACCAGAACTTTTCAACATAGTTGCCATTCCTCGTGGCCTAGCTTCTGCCTTCTGCCTTGGTTGTCTGCTTCCACATTTGCTTACCCTGTAATGTAAGCTGCTCTTTCTATGGGTTTCTTGCCCAGAGCAGGATCTGCTGTGCCTGCCTGAACAGGTGACGCAAATGCATCAACACATCGTAGCTCCTTAGATGTGGGAGGAGCTAGAAACAGCCCTCCTTTTTTAGGCAGTTTATGTGCCATGAAAGGCCAAAGGCCACAAGCTGGATGAAAAGGCTGTGAGAAAGGCGTCCATTGTTAGTGATTTGCAATGGCCCAAAGATGAGAAACCACATTAGAAGGTATCCCTTCTTTTCCACATAAGAAGGATACAAAGCCCTTAGCGTATAATGACAGTGCAAAATCCTTGACAGGTGGATCAAGGGATGAAAGCCTCTGCTCAAGTCAGAACTAGTGCAGTAGACCCGATCAGGGCTTGACACTTTTTTCCAAGGAATGCATGTGCTCCTGAGTTCAAGAATTTAGGACCACATTAAAAAAGTTTATGGGAGCAATAGAAATTTAACAAATAATTTGTTTTTCCTTAAGAAAGAAATACAAAGATACATTTACAAGCAAAATGATTAAATTTAATGAAACACCTAGTGTGCTTTTTGTATTAATCTAAATAATTAATACTTTCAAATGTGTATGCTGGGTATTTGTCTTGTTCACTGCAGTTTGCTTGAGGTTTTCTATTTTGGTTTTCAGAAAGGTGTTAAGATCACATGGTTTAGCCCAAAGGACAACATTGTTGTGTTATCAACAATGATAACTTCATCCATGCTTTCCTAATGATAGGATCACAATGAAGGCAATGTGAAGACACTGCACAACATTTTATAATCCTTGGACTCAGAGGCATTGCTGTCATTTTGTAATCCTGTTGCTTGCATCTCCTAAATAAATTTTACAACTTGCACATGTGTATTTTTAGTCAGTTGGCTTGCTGTTCTAAGGTACAGTTCTAACAGGTGTGCTCAACTGGAAGCAGCGCTTTTCCTTCATAAGATTAACTTTTCCCTTTGTTATTCTTCATAGCCCCTGATGTGGCAGGACATAGGAAAAGGTGTAATAGGAATGCATGTGAAAAGACCATTGTGACCGAAAGTTAAATTAGCAAAATTTCAAATGAAATTAATGAATTCAATGTTAAAAGAAAAACTGAAAAAATAATCAATGAATCAATAAATCTGATTGTTGTTATTTCCTTCAAAGTAAAGCTAGGTGTAATGGTTGTGTGTATATCTTCAAGGAAGCATGAATGTGATAATCTTCAGGAGAAATGAAGTACTGGATGGCTCATAATCTAGTTCAGTTAAACCAGGGTAAAACAGAGATTAGGATCCTTGGACCTGTTAAAGGTTGCGCTGATGTTACAAACTTAGGTCCATGATCGGTGTACCTTCATGAGCAAGTAAACAATCTCGGGGGTTAACTCAGAGACTTGGAGCTAAAAATTGGAACAAGCAGATCAATGCCATGGTTAAGATCAGATTTAGATCAGATTCATTTCTTGGATAAAACTGATTTTCTCTATTAAGGATCTGGAGAATGTTGGTAATGTTTTTATTTTGTTTCGTTTAGACTACTGCAGTACTCTCTATTTGGGCAAAATTCTCTGTTTTTGTTTTCAAAGCAGTGCATGGTTTGGCTCCGGCTTATGTGACTGAGCTCATGTACCTTTGCCATGTCTGGACCCTTGAGGTCGAGTTACAAACTGATTATTATTGTTCCATGGATTAATTTAAAGCTTAAAGGGGATCAAGCCTTTCTTGTTGTGGGTCCGAGGCTATGAAACAGCCTGCCTTTGGGGCAGTCACAACGATTAGTTTTAAAGTTGGTATTAAGAAATTCTTTAACCCAACAGCTTTCAAGGAGCTGGGCTAGCATATGTGTTTGAAAATTGTCTTTTTTATGTTGTATGGTCTGGATTTTATGTTGTATTGTTTTAATTGTTTTTTCAGTACACTTGTACAGCACTTTTTACAGCACAGCAGTTGTAAATGTGCTTAAAAAACAAAGAATGGAACATAACTGTGACACTAGGACAGGGATAGGCAACGTAAGTCCTGGAGAGCCATTGTCCTGCAGAGTTTAGCTCTAGTCCTAATCCTAATCAAACACACCTGAACAAGCTAATCGGTGTCTTCAGGATTACTCTTGCTACAAGGAGTGAAATTGGAGCAACCACAAAGAAAGCTTTGCTCCTCCTTTGGCAGCACAAGTCACAACCTCAAGCAGCTCTCTGAATGCGGCAGATTGAGAAAGCTGCTCTGCTTTAGCACTTGCATAGATGCCCACACCCAACTCCTTAGATACAGATGGAGACAGCTTCATATCCTCTTTGGTAGATAGATAGAAAATGTTGAAAAGACCAGACTCAGGGCACCTGTCTATCACAGCAATTACATATGGGAGACTGGTGTACTCTGTGAACGGGAGCAAAAACAAAGTTATTTGTTTTCCAGTGTGCGTCTTTGAATGATTGTAAGTACACAGTTTCCCTAAATATAATCTTTTATATTCAGACCTTGTTTGAAGAAATAATGTTATGTTTTCCTACTATTATTGAGCTTATTTAGCCTTAAGCTGGTTAGTTTTTGTTTTTGTTAGCATTGCTGTAATGTTTTGTCCAAACATGAAATGGAGACTGGATCTATTTGCAGATTTAAAGTTTAATAAATCCAAAGAGTGAAAATGATACACTGTGAACAGTGAGTCTTAACATGAAACAATATGCCCAAATACATTCAATAACTGACCAAGGACAAGGGCAAACACAGGGGTATATATACGTAGATTAATCAGGGAGAACAAGGAAAACCTGGACACAATTAAAGCGGGGTAATACTAAAGACTACAAAGACCAGGGACATGGGCCATCAGTATCATGTTTTTTCTTAAAACCTCTCCCAATATGCAACCATATCACTAGTGATGAATTTCTGAACGGAAATCAAGGATTTCTTACTGGGAAGACTTACTGGGACGTATTGGAGAATTATAGCAATATATCAGTATATAGCAGAATAGCAGAATATAAACTCTACAAATTGTCTTTCGGGACTCAAACAGAACTGGCAAAGCAACCCAATCAAATGCTCCTCTGGCAAGGAATTGCACACAAGCCCTAATTATGACAGACAAATCACTTATTGCAAAATCCTGCTGATTCAGCATTGAATGTCTTTCGATGTGTACATTGCATGTTTTGGTATACCCTTTACTTTATCAGCCAGAAATGGATGTCTTTATAAAAGTGTATTTAAACAAGCAAACGAAAAGGCCCGAAGGCTTATCATTGTTTGATGTGGTTTCACAAAGGCAGCCCTTGCTCATTTACACAGAGAAATTTAACCACACCTCAAATACTTATCAAGTGAATTCAGTTCAAATGTATTTATATATTGCTTATATAATAATGTTGTATTGTTTCAAACCAGCTTTACATATAATGAAAAGAAAAACAAAGAATACAGGAAAATTATTAAAAAAAACAGCAGAATACAGAACACATGGTTATTGCAAATTGTATTGTTTATTACAATATGTATATTAGCGAAACTAAATAGTGATATTGTTATCGGTTTAACCATATAAAGTTGAGTAAACTGATTATAACTATAACCCACTTGAACCTTTTGAACCACTAAAATATCAGTCATTGCATGCAAAGGCTCATACCTATCTCAGTGATTTATAAGCAGGTAATGTATCCAGACAGCATACCAAAACTGTATTTACTTTTTTGAGACTATGCAACATTTAGTCAATTAAAATGATAAATGACAGGTAAATGACAGAAAATTACCCTTACAAGGAAAATAAACTTTTAAAGAACAGAAGTATAATATACCTAATGAATTTGCAATAACACCATAAAATATCTGAACATGGCTTTACTTACAACTTCACTTATTTTAATGTATATTACTTAATAGTTAAGTTTTGCTTCTGTGCTTAACAGGGCTGATAAAATACACAGAGCTGACAGAATATCTGGTACGTGCTGTGAGCAGTATGCAGACAGAGCTACAGGAGGCACGACACCAGGCCACATCACTCAGAGCTCGATGCTGTGAGCTGGAAGGGAAACTGGGGCAGGCCCAACAGAATAATGAAGACTTCAGCCAGATGCAAAGAGATCATGTACGACTGCGTAGTCATTTAGCAGGTGTGCACATACATAACATACACATACATGCATTGGTGGACTTTGTTGTAATATAAATCAGTAATAAATATTAATTACATATCTAATAATTGGAATATACATGACAATACCTAATAAATGGTATAGAATATTATTTTTGAATGTTATTAAAGTATTACATTTTAATTATGTCCTTTTAGAAATTCTGACTTAGTGTTAATTGTGATGAATTACAATAATGTAGTTATCTGGTATTTTTAAGTATTTAATTTCATTAATGTGCAGGTATACACAGAGAAAACCTGAAGTTAAAGGATGAAATGCGTGATCTCTATGTCAGATACACTACAACTGTGGAGGAGAAGTCTACAATAAGTATACACAATAGAGAACTGCAATTGGAGGTAAAAAAACAGAATGTGTGTGAGTGCTGCCTTTTCTAAATAAATACAATAATAAATATATATATAAAGTCAAAGGTGACTTGTCTGTCAGGTTTTTGTTTAGTAAATGTGCTTTATTTTCTTTCGTGTACTTGTACTTTGCTTATATAGCACTATAAACATTTGCCCTACAATTCTGTTGTACCATGCCTTCCTAGCTCCTCCCAACCCCTCGGATCCATGGCATCTAGCTTTGGTGGACCCAAGGCTTCTGTTGCAACTGTTGCAACATGTGGAATACATTACATAGCCTTGATACTTTTAAATTCATACTGAAGTTCAATTAAAAAAAGGTATTATGAAAAGGCAGTATAAAATCTTGTCTTCTCATCTTTTGTACAGATTTACCAGTTGCAGTGTGAGTTGAGGAAGGCTCAGAAAGAGACAGACTTCCAGAGACAGCGTTCATTAAAGAATTTCACTTCCAGTGACACACAGCAGCTCAAGGAAGAGCTCAATGCTCTACGTGCAATATTACTGGAGGCTGAGAAACGTTCCCCGGTGAATAAGATACATATTTACAAGAACAGCAATATAAAATCAACAAATTTTAAATAAATTCACAAAATCGCTCAGAGCAAAAGTCTTATTTAAGTCCACCAGGTGGTAATGATGTAATATGATGATATTAATGATGTAATATGACTGTAATAATGATGCGCTGAATTTACATTTGCTGTACAAGTCATTGTCATACACACCTCCTTTAGATTTAGATTAGTAAAGAAATGTCTCATTCAGTTCAATTCAATTCAAATTTATTCATATGACACTTTACAATGTTGCAATGTTTCAAAGCAGCTTTACATATAATGCAAAGAAAAACACAGAAAACAGGAAAACTATGAAATATGTACAACACATTGAATACAGAATACATGGTATTATTGCAAATTGTATTGTTCATTATAAGATCTATTAGTATATTAGTAAATCTAATTAGTGATACAGAGATAGTAATTGGTTTATGAATATAAAGTTTACCAAACTTATGTACAGTTAAGTACAACACATTTGAACCATTTGAAGAATTGGACATGCTTCAGAATTATACCTGCCATTGCATGCAAAAATTCATACCTATCTGATGAGAAATGAGAAGGTAATGAGAAGGTAATATAAATGAAAAGGTAATATATCCAGACAGCCTAGGAAAACAATGTTTTTTCTGAGACTATGCAACATTTAGTCAATTAACATTGCAGGAATTTGTAATAATACCATAAAATATCTGAATATTGCATAAAAGAAGATAATGGGAGAACAAAATGAGAAAAGTTAAATCTTTAAGACTGTAGTTAGATCATTATATTAAAAGCAATATTAACAATTTACTAAAATCTAAGACAAGTTAAAGTCAGCAGTCTCCCAGTAATCCAACAAGGTGACAGTGGCAAGGAACCAAAACTCCAACTTATACACAAGCTATTTGCTTGGTACAGTTGTCATTGATATTTATCACAAATTCAGACCCAATTATAAATTCTCCCAATTATTATACACTCTCAGTTTTTTCAACCAAAATGTTATGGATTGCAGCTTTTCCTGTTGATCCTGGTTTCTCCCAAGGTTTTTCTCCATCTATACATCATTAAAGGTTTGGTTTCTTGTCAATGTATTCCAGTAGGCTTGCTTACTGGGAAACAGTTGACATTTAGTTTGGCTTAGGGTTTTGTAAAATAATATTGCTTTTAGTATCGCTTTTAATATAATGATCTAACTACCGCCTTAAAGACCATTTTACTATTTCTTTATCTCCTATTCTCTTTTCATTATGTAATGTTCAGATATTTAATGGTATCATTGCAAATCCCTTGTACTCCTGTTCTATAGAATTTATTTTCTTTTTAAACATACTATCTCCATGTAAGCTGGAATGGTAGCCAAGCTGGATCTTGCTTAATGAGATACCCATCATCTATTATGTTAATTGATGAATGTCGCATAGTCTCAGAAGTACATATAGTATTAGTAGGCTATATGGGTACATTACTTTTTCATAAACCACTGAGATAGGTATAAGCCTTAGCGTACAATGACAGGTATCATTACAGTTAACTTTCATAAACCAATTACAATCCTAGTACCTTAGTATCTTAATGAACAATAGAATGTGCAATAATACCATGTTCTGTATTCAATGTGATCTGTGTTTTTCTTTTCAATATATGTAAAGCTGTTTTGAAATAATGCATTGTAAGAAAGCACCATATAAATAAATTTGAATTGAATTTATTTCTACTAAATCCCCACTCAGCTTTACTTTACTGACTTTAGTCTCTGTTCGTTTCATTTAGGCACAACATGATATCCTGGCTCAGGATCTGGAGGAGGCCAGAGACAGACGTTCAGAACTTGCTGAGGAGGTCAAAAGACTGCATAAGGAGAATGAACAACTCCAGCAAGAGAAAGAGGAGGTAAACCTTAGTGTAATAATAAATGCATCACACGAGGATACATCTTCAGCGTTTTATTAGTGTTGTCAAACAGGCGAGGTAAATCAATGGCAGACGGGTATATCCGAGGCAGGACAATAGCATAAACGTTAATCAGGCAAGGGGTCATAGGCTGGCAGCAGACAAACAAGGATAATCCAGTAAACAGTCCAGGGGTCGAGGTAGGCGGCAAACAATCAAGACGAGATAAACAATCCAAACGGTAAACAGGTAATCCAATAGAATGACGATGATGATGATGATGATGATGAAGATGATGATGATGATGATGATGATGAAAACCCGCTCAGTAATATTGCCAGGGCAAAACAAGACTTCGCAAGATAACAGCATGTGACTAGGGCTTATATACGCAGGTAAATTAGGTTCAGGTGATACAGGAAGTAATCAGTCCAAGGTATGAGGCACTATGGGAAATGTGGTCCAACTAAAGTTAATATTCAGGAGATGGTTCCCTCTGGTGGTGCAGAGGAGGTAGAGCGGGGACCTCCTCCGTAACGCTTAATGATAGTGAATGTAAATTTGGCTATGCACTTGTAATATATATTTTGTAAACATGAATTGATACAAATGTGCGTATTGCTTTTTGTGAATAATTATTTATGAATGTAAATTTGCATATGCATTTCATAATCATATTTTGTAAATGTATTTATTCATTTAGGAACTAATTGTGTGGTATTTACACATACATACATACATACATACATACTCATACATATAAAAAGGCATTGTAATGAGCAGGCATCAATGCAGATGGCTTTAAGACTCAAAAATGAAGAAATGCACTACCAAAACTTTAATTTTAATGTTTGCTGTGTAATTGCTTTTGCTCATTCTAATAATATCCTCTCACATTTTTAGCTCCTGGAAGAGAAGGACTGTTTGTCTCTGCAGGTGGAAAAGTTGACTGTGGACTGTGAAATGTACCAGCACAAAAGTACACTGTTTCAAAGTCAGCTGGAAGAGGTGCAGGCAGAGAGAGACAGGGTGGGTCTCATAAACAGTATTATTAACATACCATACTTAGGGTGTACAGTACTCATACTGAACCATGCCCGAACATGTTTGACATGTTTGCTCCAAACCGTGCCTGGGCGTGGTTCGCTGAATGGGCTCTCATGCGGTATGCACGTAATGTGATCACTTACTGTGCCAAGTGGGGAACTGGAAATGTGACATCACTTATGTGACTGTCCCATGTAAAGGAACACTCCACCATAAAATGGAACTTTGAATGGTACTTGAGATTTTGAAGCTCCAAAGCGTGCATCCATCATGCTGCCATGTTAGGTGTAGTTTTTCATACAGATGTATACATTTAAACACTGTGTTTCTATTGCTAAATATGCTCAAAATAGTAATAATTTTTTTCACAAACAAATAGTTTCACTTCAGTTTATTAACCACCTGGAGTTGGAGTATGGATTAATTCTATGATAGACAGATACCGTGACAGTATCCCTTGACACGTGGTATTTACATCAGTGTCCGAATTTGTCATCTGTCCTCACTCATTTTTCTGATAGAGTGGACTCATCTTTCTTACAAAGTGGGCTGAAATGCCTTGTGCTATATATGGACTAGTAACTGAGTGAACAAGTGAGCAATTTTATACACAATCAAAATACTCTATTTGCCTTAATGTAGCAGTAAAAAAATTGTAAATAGTGATAAATGAACAAATTACAAAATGTTTGCTGCATGCAGTGTTTTTGGGCTGGGCTCAATACCAAAACTGTACATTCTAAATAGTTTTCGTTCTGACTAACTACTAACTAGTTAACAATGTTAAAAAGGGATAACAGTTTTTATGGGAACAAAGAGTAGTTAAAGTGAAAGATTTGTCAGATATGGTAACCCATACCTGAAATGTATTTTAGGTATATATTTAACCCATCACTGGTGAGGAGTGAACACACACACCCACCCACACAGAGAGCAGTGGGCAGCACACTACTGTGCCCACTTCAGTTGCTACCGGCCAGCACTAGAATCTAAACAGCAACCTTCTGATTACAAGCCCAACTCACTAACCAGTAGGCCACAACTGCCCCCACCAAAGAGTAGTTATGCATGTTGATGTTAATCCATTCAGTACTGACTCAATATTGACAAACTATATTTTAGGGTGGCCCTGAAATATAGTTTGATTAATGGACTTCTTAGAATTAGGAAATTATCGGCTGATATTCTCAGCCAATGACCATTAAGATGTGTCATCAATAAGTTGTTTCCCATTTTGGGAAAGCAACTGCGGCCAGTTGTGGAATGTGAAAAGACTACCTTGCCCTTGCCATCAAGAGACTTTTTTGCCCACATGTTTGGCTGAACTACACCAGACATGACAGCACAAGGCTCCATGTTGATGACGTTAAATCTCATGGTTCTTGCGTGTCTTATTACTGCATGTTTTGTCACAATGCATATAAACAAGAAATATAACATGTTTATATAGCTGAGACATTCTTATCACCAGCTGCTTAAGTGCAGATATAAACATGCACACTGTATGCAGTTCAGTCAGAGCGGGATCTCTGCTAACTGTATCTTCTGTAATGTCACAGTAGGCTGAAATCTGGAACAGCCCAATTTTAGACACTGTTTTGTATTTATGGGGATTATAAAAAGGTTTGGTGGATTTTTACTATTATGGGATGGTTGTGTACACTGCAGACAATGTAAAAGTGAATTTTGTTCTTTATGCCTTTAAAATTTGTTATATGCCTTTAGCAACCATTTAGAGCACCCAAGCCTTCATGCTAGCATCATGCTAATTCATACATCATGCAACATGCTAACATCATGCTAAGTCATGCTAGCATCATGATAACTCATGCTTATATTATGCTACTTCATGCTAGCATCATGCTAAGTAGTGCTAACATGCTAGCATGCGTCGATCCTAGAAAAAGAATTATTTTGAAAAAAAAGAACAGTTTTTGTTCCCTACACCATGACAATAACCATTCATTAGTCCGTCTTCATGCCCCTACATGCAGCACAACAGGTCCGATGCTCTTGTCATCCTTCAGGATTATGGGTTCCTGCGCAGCAACATCAAGAAGACAAGCACTGGGTAAACAGTGAGTGTGCACCTTACTGTTAGCTGACGTAGTGTGTACATGCCGGTCGATGGAGTTTCTGATGATAATGGCACCACATTCTGTATTGCGAAGGGGGGAAAAGCAGTTTTGAGTAGCGATCTTCAAGACTGGTGGTGTAGGGGGAGCGGTTTTCGCCTGGGACCTGGCTCACGCCTTCTGCTGCTGGTGTGCTGATCGTGTCTGGGGTGCGTGGGCCCTGCACATAGGAATAGATGGCATGGAGGTTGCAGAAGTATTAACGATATTAATAAGCTGGGAACTTACTGCCGATCTGTGAGCATAAGTGTGAACTGCCAGTGCAGTTCTCGGCTCTTGTAGCCAGGACTGCTTCTCGGGTAGATTGTTGATCTGCTTCTCCAATGCCTTCAGCTCCAACTGTACCGTATGCAGTTTAAACAAGTTCTCAACTGCACTCAAAGGTAGACACACATCTGATACTTTTGCCATTAATAAAAATAAAAAACAGTACTCTGCATGATAATGACTATACAAGAAGTGTGGTAGTTAAGAACAGGCTAATGTTGCTAACAGGCTGTAAGTTAGTGCCGGATGTTCGGGACATTTGATAAATTAATTAATTGTTTATCTCAATCTATACATTATTGGAGTTTTGGTTCCTTTACAATGTCGCCCAGTTGGCTTGCTTACTGGAAGACTGCTGACATTTAACCTATCTTAGGATTTTGTCAATTGTTAATATTACTTCTAACGTAATGATCTAATTAAAGTCCTAAAGACTCTATTATTTCACTATTTCTTTGTCTCTCATTCTCTTTCATTTGTAAGGTTCAGGTATTTATGCTATCATTGCAAATCCTGGACACCTGCTTACTCAACCCTGACAAGAAAAACGCTTTTGTGTCATTTCATTCCTGGATTTAAGTCTTTTCTCTATAACAAATATGGTTTTACAAATCTTTTTGGATTTTAAAAAATACTTTCTTATTTTCAGAATCTAATAAAGCTGTTGTTTCTTCAGGCATATTTGTCCCGTGATGAGGCCCAGGCCCAGATTGCACGAAGTCTTGCAGAGAAGGACATGCTAAGAGGTCAACTTTTGGAGCTACAGGAGAAGGTTTTTGCCATGAAAGCATTTAGCAGACAAAGAGAGAAAAGCGAAGAATCCAGGGTAAAAGTCACTCATCAGATATTGTTTATTATGAGACAGAGAAAGAGACTTTGTAAAATGGGTATATGAATACTTGAACCCACCACATCTTACTCCAACAACATAATCATTTAATTATACAGTCAATTTGGTATAGTTTTGCACATTGTTCTTTGACGTACATCGGTGTAACCTAAACACAAGCATACAAGACTTATATTTATGTTATGTAAACAGGACAGAATGTTCAGCTGGGAGAGTAGCAGAGATTCAAGCAGTGAGTGTCCCCCATCCAGCCCCATTCCCAGAGTACGACTACGCCGCATGGATGCACTCCTCCCTGAGAGTCTTTACTCATATGATCCCTCTGAGGTACAGTTCTAAGTTCTGGTCATCAAATCCCAGTGTGTAGGGAAGTACAGCTGTTGTTGTGTATTAAACATGTTTACAGGGGCAATAATTTAATGCATCTGAAATTTATAGTAGCTACTTTATTTTGCCCTAAATCACTTTAGTACCTCTCAGCAACATGGTGCCATCCTGCAAGTGTTTCAGCACCTAATGAGAATTTTGTGATAAATATAAGCTTTACTTGAATTCTGTTACACAAAAACAGTACAGAAACCACACAAATTATATTTAGAATGTATGCTGGTCATTGAGTGAGACAACTATTCATTTGTTCCAAACATTTCCAAACATTCTTTGGCATTAACTGTAGTAGTCAAGTGAGATTTTTGGATTAACAATGAGTCCTACAGTAGCAGCAGTGCTAGGTACTAACTGATTATATATAATCTGGATTGAAATAATTTTAAAATGAACCAATCAAAATAAACATGTAAAAGGATCAAATATTTTCTTTATTTGCAAACATTTACAAACAGAGAAATGTGAACATGGAAATGTGTTGGTAAATGCTAATAATTATTGACTTAAAATCTTGGGAAGCACTTCAAGTAAATATTTTTGTTCAAATATTAAAAAGATTGGGTTATAGATGTAAGCATACACAAAGGCAAACAGGCAGGTGAGTGACAATACAAAAGGCTTTAACATCCAAACAGAAGATCTTAAGAACATAAATAATCATCAAACAAGTCATACAGATTTCTGAGTAGAACAGATATTACAGCAGGTATTGACAATGAGGGCTTGGTACAGGTAAGTAGCTGATAGCGAATTAACAAGTAAGCACACCTAGCTGGAGTGTAAACTTTCTGTATTTCAGGATAGTATCGTGGAGGATACACTGGGAATGCTAGAGTATGTGGAAAATGCAGGAGAAAACTGAGGTAAGGATACAAAGAAGGTGAGTCAGGTAAGTCACAACAAATAAGCTGTGAGACCGTGTGGCTTTTTACGTGCAGGTAATTGGTGACGTGTGCATGATTAGTATTTGGGCAATCAGGAATGTGGGGGCATGGTTGGCAGTGGAGGTGTGTTTCTGACATTACCCCCTTCTTTGTTAAAAGGGCCTCACAATGGGAAAAGGACCTATATAACGGGGACTCAGCTTCTTACTGGGCAACCGGAGACAGAGATCCTGAGTGGATAACCACACTTTATATAACTGGTATTCTCTCAGCTTTAAGAAGACCTGCTCCATGTGTTGGTGATGTTTGGCCAGGTTCCAGGAGTAAATCAGGATATTGTTAATGTACACGATAACGTGTACATTATAAAGTGATGGAGGAACTCCTGGAACACCTCATTCATAAATCCATCGATGGGGAATTAGAAAAACCATTGGCATGACCACTTGTAAAGACTTCCTGGATACGAATGAGGTTGTACTTGGTAAAAATGCGAGCTCCATTGAGTTCCTTTAGGGCGAACCGGACCAGGGGCTGTGGATAGGGGAATTTAACAAGTTGTGAATTAAGGGCATAGTAATAAACAGAACTCACTCCATTGGGTAATTTGACTCATGGACCACTGAATCTTGGGGGAGTGTTTGGAGAGCCATGGGCATCTCAGGATGATGTCAAAGGTTGAGCCGTCCAACACCAGAAAGGAGATGCACTCCTGATGGAAACACCCAACTTGAAGTATGATGAGAGGAGACTTCTTGTTAGGGTGGATCTTCCCACATCCTAACGGTTTTCCTTGCATTGTTTCAGTCTTGAGTACATGTGTTTCTTTCCTGGTAACTGCAGGCAATCTAGAAGTGCTTGTGAAATGAAGTTTCCAGAGCCTAGGAGGGCTTGTACTAGAAAGGAGTAGTCAGGAGTTATAATATGAACTGTCAAAAGTTTGGGAGTAGACACAGATGGAGTTGTGTGCACAGTACTCACTGCAGGTCATGGTGAACGAGTAGGTCAGGATCTGATGAAATGACCGTAACAACCAGTTGAGGCACAAGCCAAGTAAAGGCACAAACTGGAAGACAGGCGACGTGTGTGTTCTGATCTTGTCAGATGGTAGGTGGTTGGTACGGCCATGGGACTGGCTGAGGCAGATCATGGAACGGTACTCTGTGCTAGTGTGGCTTGAAGTGAGGTGACGAGTTCTGTAGGGTTACGGAAATCCATTTTTGATTTATCTGGGTCTGGTCTTCTGTCAGCATACACAAAGGCAAACAGGCAGATAAGTGACAATAAAAAAAGCTTTATTAGCTTTAGCATCCAAACAGAAGATCTTCAAAACGTAAATAATCATCAAAAAAGTCATATAGATTTCTGTGTGAAACAGATAGCAGATATTAACAATGAGGGCTTGGCACGGGTAAGTAGCTGATAACGAATTAACAAATAAGCACACTTAGCTGAAGTTCAGCTATTTCAGGATAGTATCATGGAGGATATCACTGGGGTACATGGAAAAAAGAAAGGAGAGTCTTGAGGTAAGGATATGAAGACGGTGAGCCAGGTAAGTCACAACGAACATGCTGAGAGATCGGACGAGGGAGTAAGAATTGCACGTGGCTTTATACTTGTTGGCAAATAGGTGACAGGTGTGCATGATCAATACTCAGGCATTTGGGAACGTGGAGGTGTGGTTGGCAGTGGGGGTGTTTCTGACAATAAACCAGGTCTTCTCATGGTGAGCAATAAAGATAAAAGTAAACTGAATGTAATCAAAAAGTAATTACAAAAACAGTGTCATGTAAGAGATTGTTACAGACTAAAAATTTCATGTAGTTTTTAATCAGTAACTGATTACAATCTACTTAGCACTGACAGATGGTGTGACTCATACAGAGATCTGATCTTACCTGGATTACATGAAGGTAAAGAAATTTAACAAAGACAGCCTAAATCCATATCAACTGTGGACACATTGCAGGAAGATCTTTTAACAGTACTGTATCACAGGAGAAGAATTCGTCAGAATTGTTTTCTGAACCGTCATATTTCTCTAAAAGAAATTTCTCTAAAAGAAATCTAAAAGAATTTACTTCTGCATTATTTACATAATTAACAAATATATTGTTAATAATGTTAATTAAATCACAATAATACACTTTTCTTTGTCCATTTCTTTGTGTACAAAATATTTACAGTTTAGGGAGGAAAGGATTAGCAGTGTGCATTCCAGTCAAGAGCAGTCAAGTGAATCTCTCAGCAGACAAGAGTTTAACTTGGGAAACAATGACCAGAAAAGCATTCACAGGTAAACCATTTGTCTGCAGAGGTAAACAATGATATAAATGCAAAAGACACACGTTATCTAAAGCAAAATTGTCAAAGCTTTATTGTGTTTTTTAAAGCTATATTATTGTGGATCCTTTTCTTTGTCTCTATGGTCCTATTGTCACATCTCATTATGAACATATTATGATGTGAAACTCAGACATATGAGCATAAAAATAAGCTAAAGAGGTCATTATTTCAGTGCGGAAGCATCATGCTCACTAAAGGAATAGTTCACCCAAAAATAAAAAAAAGTTGTTAATTCCCCTGTGGTCCTTTGTGATTCATAAAATGCAAGTCTGTGGCTGATAAAAACAACACAAAATTAATTTCCCACGGTTTCTGCAAATATATTGAGATCTACATATATAGAGAAAATTCAGCTAAACAACTGTTAAATTTACAGCAAAATAAAGACTGGTAGCAATTAATTCCAGAAATTCACTTGATGAATATGATGACAAAATTTTAGGCATTATACAACAAAAGCATTTAAGCACTTAAGTCTGTGCTATAGTGTGAATACAGTCACAGCTGAAGGGATTGCAAGTACAAGACAGCAACCCTCCCAAACGAAATAGGTGCATCATGGCCCCTGTTTCAGTGTGTACATATAAATCTCATGCTGTCATGTAGTACACAAAATAATCTCAGACTTCAGAGTGTGTCCACAGAGAGACTAAACTGTTGATGGAAATAAAGTCTGTGTTCCTTTTTGCAGCACTCAGGATCTGACAGATGAATCTTCTATCTGCTATCCAGATCAAGATGACGATTACGTCTTCATTCCTAAACCTACTGGTACTCTTTCTTACATTCCACTGTTATTACACATTTATTAACAGTTGGGGTAAATCTTATTAGAACATTAAATTGTGCTGACCTCCATTCATTGCTGTGTTCATTGCATCAATCACTATTGATGATCACCATTACTTCCCTGGTCATTTAGAAAGAGGAGCCCTTTTTAGTGTTTCTAAAGCATCAGCTCCACCCTTCTTAATGCGCTCCAGACCTCAGGCCCTGCGGATTACTGGTCGTGTCCTCACCGTGTCTTTCCAGGGAGAAATGCTGTTGAACCAAATACAAGTCATTGGGGGCAATAAGACAGGTGTGTTTGTGCATCATGTGACTGAAGGATCATCTGCACAGAGCTTTGGCATTAGCCCAGGAACTCAGATACTTCAGGTGAGATGTTTGTGTTTGAAGAGCATGTAGAATTTAGAGCAGGTATCTGCTGATTCTTTAATTCAGGTTAATTCAAATTTATTTACAATATAGCACGTTTTGACAATGTTGCATTGTTTCAAAGCAGCTTTGAAACATGACAAATGACAGGTATCATATAATGCAAGATACACATAAGATAAAAGATAAAATACTGTAGACTAGACTGTAGTTATATCATTATTTTAAAAGCAATATTAACAATGTACAAAACCCTAAGCCAGGCTAAATATCAGCAGTCTCCCAGTAAGCAAGCCAACAAGGCGACAGTGGGAAGGTACTCCAATATGTATAGATGGAGAAAATATCTGGGCGTAATTGGGAGGGCGCAGAACTTATAACAATGATTTGAAGTTTTACATTGATTTAAAACTGTGGAATCTGATTTTGTGACAAATGCCAAGCACTGAGGAATATTACAAAATGATGACAAAATTCTTTTTTTATCACACCTAACACATAGGAAACATATCTAGTTTGTTGATTCCTGAAGGAAAATTCAGCTTTTAAGGAAAATTTAGCTTTTTCAGCTAGTGTTGGATGCAGCACAATTAATCAAAGCCAGTGCTGTGTATTTTTTTTTAGTTAAAGTATGAACGAGAGCAGCGAGCTGTTCGGATGGTTCTGGAAGATGCTACTATGGAGGAGGCTTTGTGGGCTCTGGGGCAGGTCCAGGGACCATGCCACATTGCACTGAAACCTCACCAGGATGGTAAGAGCAAAGGAACACACTCCCATTTACATACTCTAGGTTAAAACCAGTAATATTAGATTTCATTTAAGTAATATCATCAGCCTTTGTAGGTGAATGTTGGTTACCATGGAAAATTGTTTTAACGCGTCCCTCATAAATTATGGCAGAATTTAAATGACAAGGTTAAAAAGCAACAATGTAAAGCACTTATAATGTGACAAATATTCACTGAATCCTGCAACCCTTATGAATAATTCTTTCACACTAGTTTCACATGGTTTTAGGTTTAAAAACAGAAACCAGATGTAGGTAGTTGAACTCAAAAAGGTCTTTTTTGAAAAAGAAAAACACCAAAAAAAGAAAAACTGCAACATACAATATTTTGTTTTGAAACAAGAAGGACCTGTGAAAGGGCAAAACTTTAACAACAAAACACTAGAAAACAATAACAGGAAAATCTCAGGTTATGTTTGTAACCTGGATCCTTGAGAGAGTGATTTTGACATAGCAATGCCCACCACAGAGACCTTAAAAGGTGCCTGCACTCAATGTCATTCAGTTCAGTTGTCTAAAGGAAGATTGTGCAGACATACCTGAAGACTGGCAGCAGTCTTGTTCCCTTTCTCAAGAGATAGCGGCAGAAGCATAATGTTACTAATTGCAGCTATAACTAATTGCTGTGACTAAGCAGGAACCAAAGATGTAGAACCTAACTGAGACAGATATAGGTAAATAGATAATAGGAAGTTTAATAAAGAAGTCAATCATATTCCCACTTTTGGTTGATCCACGTTATGGCTGTAATCTTCTTAAACTGGCATAAGGATGATCAGAACTGAAACAGTCTTGTGCAGTACCCCCAATGGGGTAATGCTGGCTGCTGCCATGAAGCCTCTGAACTTGGAGAACTGAAAGATCCTGGTCTAGCCTAATACTTTGTACAGTGGCAAGGACTGACTCCACATGTGCAAGAGATAGTTGTGTCTGCATCATGGTAGAATTCCATAACGTCTACAAAAGTGGTTCTCTGTATTGGAGAAAGCACACTCATCTAAAACCGACTGAATCTTGATTTGAAAGTGTCAAAATGCATCTTTTATATCTATCATGACAAACAAATCCTTGGATTGAATTTGAGTCACAATGAGCTTGAGCGTCGACATTCAGAACATGTATGTCAGCAGGGTACGGTTCAAGTAACGCTAATCTAAAATAAGACACATTCATTTTCGACACTGAAAAGTACCCTTCAATAAAAGCCTGACTCCCTCTGGGAAAGAGGTACTCTAATGTTCTATGACCGCTTTGGTTAAAGAGAGACTGAAGCTCTTGGGCTAACACTTGTGTATGCTCCCCATGAAGCATGAAGTAGGAAGAATGCCATTGAGGCATACTGTATCCTGTGACCTCTCTCTACAGTTATTAGAGCCCACTACAATACATTTGGCAGAAGTGTCCATGCTGACAGATTACCAGAGAAAGAAATCATTCTCTTGATCTGCCCAGTGTCATGAAACAACTTGCTGGCAATGTTGTGTTTCTGTGTCGCTGAACATGCCCTGGGGTGCACTTGGGGTGTCCAGATGGAAACTCTTTATCTTTTTCTTGATATCCAAAAGACTGAGTCACAGGTGTGATCCTGAATTGCGGGACACAGATTCTTGGCTCCTGTCATCATTAAACACAGCCAGGTGGGAGTGGCACATCCTCAGCAACAATCACTTACACTGAGGGCAGTCAGCTCCCTCGAGAGCTGACCAAGCATGCTCCTCTCCCAGACACACATCTTGTCCCACATCTTACATGTCTTCTCCCATAATATAACATGGGCAGAGTGTGCATGCACTTATAAAACTCTTTTCTACTGTTTCCCCCTTTCTTTTTTTTACATTTCTTTATTTTTCTTGCTAGCTAACAAAGGTTTTTACACAGATTGTCACACAAACAACCGGGCTCCCAGAAGACAAAGAAATGAATGATGTTGAATGAAGGCACCTTTTAAGGTCTTAATGGCATGCTTTGCTTTGTCACATGACCTTGGTGTTGTCCATAAATAGGCATGATTTCACACATCACACATGTTCAGACACCAGGTGTGCCTGGAGCACTTCCTTCATAGTGTCAGTTCCTGACACACCGTCACATTTCATCAAAGAGGACCTGAGGATTCAAAACAAGGCTAGAGTAAGTTCTTGGCGAACACACACTGTGTTACAACAGCGTTAACACAAGAACAGAGATAGATAATTCAGGCATCATGCTCTGACAGGAAACACAAGGCTGTCAGAATCCTTTCACAAAAGACTAGAAAACACCTATATGTAAAACTAGTCTGCACTAGTTACAGTTAATATAACTGTTACAATAATAGTAACAGTTATATTAACAGCACTGATTTTGAATTTACACTTATGTAAGGCAACATCCAGCCTCTAAGACAAAAGCAAATGATTTGGATTTCACAAAAAATTCATAGACAGGTCATTCTTCATGCTTCAGCTGTTTTAAATACTGCTGTGATCTACCAAGAGATACATTTGTATTTTTCAACATACCTTTAAACACAAGATTATGTGGCCTGCACATTTTTAAAGATAAAAAAGCCAAAACAACAAAGCTGATGGGCCCGGTTTTCCAGTGCAACATAGAAAGTTGTTGCAATTGCCGAGATGATTCCAAAGTGTGCAGGTCACAAAATGTAGTCCAATGTTAAAAAATTTTGCCCACTTTTTTGTACACCCTAAAAACATTGTACACCCAATCACTTATAAAAGTCATAGCTCTTGTCAATAATCCTCGATTTGACCCCTCATTAATGGGTCTGCGACAAACAGACAGGTTGCATACCAAAATTTTGTCCAGAAAAAGAATACATTTCTGAAGAAAATGTGAATTGTGTTTGTCGTGGCAAAACTCGACAGAATATTTAAACAATGTTAACATGTTTTAGCATCATGCTAATATGATTTAACATAATGCTAGCATGACTTAACATGATAGCATTATTTAACATGACGCTAGCATGATGCAAGCATGATGCAAGCATGATGCAAGCATGATGCAAGCATGATGCAAGCATGATGGATATGCTAGAATATGGTTTATTTGCGATGTTATGAGGTTTCTAGGGTGCTCTAAATGGTTTCTAGAGTGTGGCCAGGAAGTTTTCAGGGCAATACCTAAAGTCAAATAAGCCCACCCACAGGTCTATACAATATTCTAATGCTGAGATATGGCTTTTTTTATTTCATTACATGGCTGCTAGGGTACTGTAAATGGTTGCTGTAGTGTAGCAAAATGGTTCACATGATAAAAGTAATAGATTGATGTTTGACTGAAAAAAAGCAAAAGTTTGCAAAAAAGCAAACTTCAATGTCTCTATGATGCTAAAATAGGGCTAATTCATGTTGGTTGCTAGGGTGCTCTAAATGGTTAATATGGGTGCTCTAAATGGTTACTATGGCATGGCTGGACAGTTTCTATGGTGATAACTTAACACTACTTGCTAGTCTGAGGGCATGGCTATAATGTTAAAATGTCACAATTTGTTGCTGCTTGATAAGTCGAGCAATGTGAGCCCACTCCCAAGTCTTTACAACATTCTGATGCAGAGCCATGACATCACATTACAAAGATCTGCCCAATGTTAAGGCTATAAGATTTTTTCCCAATTGATGGCCCAATTCTTTATAACAGTGCAGCAGAGACGGACTGATGATTTAAAAAAAAAGGATTAACAATGGCCAGCATCAGAGAAGTTCATACCACTGTATCAGCATCTATGGAAAGGCTGAGTAAAATGTCTTGGGAAACGGCTTGCGCAAGGCCGTGATTCAGCCAAGAGACACATCAAGAGAGAATGCAGAAAAGACTCAGAAAAAGAAAAAATTTCTGATGGGACATTGGAGATAACGATTGACAATTTTCTCAGGATAAAATTAGATAATAATAACAGTTATATTCAAGATTAAAGATACCAGAATGACAGATTACTACGAAAAAAGGCAATATTTATACAAGGGCTAGGAATCTTGAGTTTGGATAATTATTTCCATTAGGCCTATGGATTAATTTAAGTTTTTAGCCTAACAGACCTAGAAAAGGCCTAGTTTTAGGCTGAATTATTGTACTAAGTGCCATGATATATAATATTGGTTTGCACTGGGGAGGCCCCTCATTAATCGAATATTTGCCTTTCCAAACAGAAGTTACTTTAGAAACTTTGATTATGGAACTTACTGTTTTGTTTTGCTTGTATATTTTATAGTTCTCTGTTCTGTGTTAACTGTGTTATAATGTTAAGGTCAACCAGGGCTTACTGTATGAAAGTGTATGACAACATGTTACAGCTAGGTAACATTTAACATTTTGGTAAAAGGGATTTTTGATTGTAGAGAAGTAACACTATTTAATGTTTATAGACCACTAGGACAGAATAAAACATTTATTAAGAAAATATTTGATTTAACAGCCTCAGAAGTATTGGGTACTCTTATTTGAGGAGGGGACTGGAATATACAGTTGCATCCACCCCCAAGACTCTTTAAATTCAACAAAAAAGAAATTCTGAAACATTGTATGTTAGGAAAATGACTAAGGCAGTGGGCATGTTTGATACATGAAGGGGGCTCCACTTTCTTCTCCCATCCTCACATGGTCTATTCCAGGGTTGACTATTTTTTTTATGTTTCATTTAGAGAGGCACAGAATTGGGGGAATTATTTTTGTTCAATGGCATGAGCAAAAATAATTTCAATTCCCTGGCAATTAGCCTTGATGTGGAAAAAGCGTTCGATTCAGTGCAATGGTATTTGGTATTGCAACATTTTGGCTGTAATGAAGAGGTTATAAGATGTCTTAAACCGCTATATCGTCTACCAACAGCCATGATTAAAATAAATGGCTCTACATACAAAAAGAAACTGAATACAGAATATGCCTGTATGTGGACAACATTCTTATGACTATTTCTAAGCCAGACTCCAGTTTACCTAAACTCATGTCTTTTCTTGAGCAATTTGGTTGGTATTCAGGATATAAACAAAATTTACACAAAACCCATGGCTTTCTTTCCCTCTGGTACTAGATGTGTCCAGTTTATTATACAGGTTAATAATGCAGGTTAAAACATTAGTCATGTTCACTTTTTAAGACTGGCAATATAAGACCGTTGGCAGTTATCACATTTACTGATTTGCGACTGTGGGTGCCGGGATAAAAGGGGGATTTATATTTTGCATTTTTTACCTTCTTACATGTTACATATACAGAAGCCTGTCAAAGGAGTATCTAAATTTAAAAAGTTAAATTAATTGATCTTGGTTGATGACATTTTATTTAAAAGCTACAGCTCAAGACCACTGTTTTATTATTATGTTGTGGTTTCCCTTCCCCTTACCGCTCAGCACTTGATCCCGGTCAAAGCAGGCGGGTTATAGGTGGTTAAAAAATAAAGTCGTAGCATTATGAGAATAAAGGCATAATACATTTAGAAATAGTAGTAGATTCAAATTAGATTAGATTTACTTCATTAAAATTAAATAAAAAAAATTATATTTAATTGTCCTGTGAGTACATATTTATTAGTGGAACACACACATTGTAATACATAACAGCATACATCTGATCCAGGCTTTTTTATTTTTTATATAGTTTAAATGGCCAGTTAGGATCAGGATTACGGTAACAATCTCTTGTTTTTCTCTAGCCTATGAGAACCTGCTGCAGCAGCTAAAAAATGGGAAGATAATGTCAGGTGACTCCTTTTACGTCCGTGTCAACATGGCATTGCCAGGAGATGTAGCTGGAGCTCTGGCAGTCAAATGTAATGACATTGTACATGTGACAAATACCCATTATGGCAATGATGGGTCCTGGTATGCCAGTCATGTGCACACCTGCCAGCTGGTGGACCTGAAGAGTGGTTCTTTGCCTAATTACTACAGGTACACTACCATCATCTTTCAAAAGCCTTACTATTACCACACAATCAGTTCCATGACAGGAAAATGCATAAATCTCATTTTTGTTTGCTTATTGTTTTCAGTTTTTTTAACTAGTTTGCCTAATTATTTCAATAAATCATGTGGACATTTATAACTTCATGATTTCTGAGATGCAAAAAAACGCTCATAAACAATAACAGTGCTTCTTTAGTGTTTAACTACAGTTGTTTGTGTTAAACATTTCCCTTGACATTATATAATTTCAATTAAATAAATCTTATTTTTCAGGGCACAGAGGCTGTTAATTAGAGCTATAGAGGATATAACATACCCTTGCAGAACACACAGGAGAGTAAGTCAGCATATTCACACAGTTCAGTTAATTTTCACTTGTTTCTATTAAATTTAATTTCCATTTTTGTATTTTTGTAATGGTTTATACATACTTGGAATACACTTATTTTTATCCAAATATATTTAATCTTTCAGAGAATTCTAGTTGGCAAAATGTGTATTAAGTGATGAAACAATTACAAATGAAAGAACCTGGAAGACTGCACACTACAAGTTATAACATTATACAGGTTAATAATGCAGGTTAAAACATTAGTCATGTTCACTTTTTAAGATTAGTACTAGCAAAAATATTTTCTTATACAAGTTCTTATACAGTTTTGTTGTGCTTTAGTGTTAAGTTACAGAAAAGCTCACCAAAATACTGTGCGGTATGAGAATGTTTTCTAAGTAAAAAATAATGCACAATCCTGATTCCAGCAATAGCAATAAATAAATAAACATAAAGAATCCATTCATGTCTGTTATAAAGCAACTGTTTTATTGTTTCATTGCTAAAACGTGAATTAAAGAGACAATGACAAAGCATTGTGCATCCGCACAGGAAGAGAGATCAGCAGCCCTTCAGAACCAGAGAGCAGTAAGGATCGTCACCACTGGTCAACAGAGCAGAAACCCACTTTGGGTCAGTGTGGAAGAAGACAACAGCACTTCACAGGAAAGTTAGTACAAGACATTTGCTAAAGTTTTAGTTGTTTAAACTTCTCAGTTATCTATGTAAAACCTTCAGGGAACAAGATGTTGTATTGAACCAATCACTCTGCTTCTTATTAGAAAATGCCACTGAGAACTGGCCTTAAAAATAAAAGCTAATTGCAATTGGGGAGTGGGATTACATGCCAAACTCCGCCCCGGACATCCAGGTATACAAGTGAGATTACAAGGGACATACCCATCTGCCGACAAGCATAGGGTACTTCACTAAGATTTCACTAAGTCATCACTAAGTTTATAACCTTACAACATACTGATAAGGTGTGACGCTCCCAGTACCATAGGGATGGAAAAATAGGCTTGAGCCAAACTCTAACTGTAGTGCTCAAGAGGGGTCTCTTTAGGGTCACAAGGACCCGGAAGAGATCTCCAGAGGGTATTAGGTGCGTTCTTAGAGGGTTCAACTCCTAGTACCTCCTAGAAAGGAATCTGACTGTCAGATCATGCTTACCTGAGGATTTTACATCCAGTGTAATGTGATATGCAGCAATAGCAGCCACGTACACCTTAAGGGTGGGGGCAGACAACTGTCTCTTAAACCTCTCCTGTAGGAATGTCAACCCTATCCGAATCTTAATACTGCGTGCCTGTTGCATGGAGAATTAAATCCTGGGATTGATTCAATAATTGCACAACACACCATTGCATCTGTTCTAAGGGGGTTCCTTTTTTTAGGACTAGCCAAGAGCTGAAATGATGACGTCACATCAGAATGACAGCCTCTCAATGTGTGTTGTAGTGCCATGCCTACATTGTGACTCAGAACAGCAGCCAGTGCAGAAATGGTCACATATGCATTCTCAGGCAGCACTATTGCTGTCTGCCGCGGGCGTCAGATCCACAGGGTGGGTCGGCCGTGGTGACAAGGCAAACAAGACATGCTTTCTTAAAGCTCTGTATGGTAACACCAAGGAAGATGGTGTTACACATAGGAGTCCTTGATGGTGTCACAAAGAGGCCACCTTGTGAAATGGGAGCATTGACAGGAGGCTGTCAGCATCACAGCAAAGTTCAGCCAAAGATGGAGCTCTTGAACAGCAGGGTGGGTACCATATAAGTGTGCATGGAAGAAAAGGGAGACTGCTGATGTGAGACATAGAATCCAACAGCATGCAGGCAGATTGGAGCAGAGCGAAGCGAAGCAGATGAAGAGCATACACAGATTGGCTCCAAAGAACAAATTTAATGAGTGTTGCACACCATCTTCCTTTTATACCTGAATGTCTGGGGTGGAAATTAGCATGCACATCCCACTCTCCAATTCCTATTGGTGCTTTATTTTTAAGGCCAATTTTTAAAGCAGAGTGAAGATCAAACCCCTAGTGTCACTGCATTGACACAACGTCGAGTGAGTGACAGAAAGGGAACATTTAATTTAGTTATGTGTGTATGTGACAAATGTTACTACATCTAACATTTTTAAATGGTGGTTTAATGACAGCCAACATATTTGTTTAGATTAATACACAAATATTTCTTTCCTGTAGGTGATGGCTATGTGGCCAGAAGATGTGTGACACTGATGCCCTACACTCTAGTCACACCTCATTATCCACCCATTTGCCGCCCAGTTCTTCTCCTTCCCACAATCCTTGGCCATGTCCTGCATAAACGGTTGGCAGAGCAAGAGGGTTATCAGCTCTGTGAGCCAGGTAACAGAAAAACAACTCACCTACAAGTGAAAAATCACACACACTGAGGTGGATTTTCCCACTGTGCCACACCAACTGTCTTGGTTTTATTGTATTTTTCTTTGTATACCTGTTCTGGGCTTGCTCCATTTTTCTCCACATCTCTCATCACTTCCTTGGATCTAATATTTTAGAGTTGCTGATAACAACTGAACATGCTGCTCGAATGCAGAGGGGGGAGATTCTTGAGGAGTCTGACTCACATCGTTGCTATACACTGCAGGGAGTGGAGAAGATAATGAAAAAAGTATGTTTGGATTGTCATAACTAAACATTGCTATCTTTTCCTAACTGCATGTTAAATACAATTTAGACAGCAATTAATTAACAAAACAATTACAAAACAAGTGTAAACATCCATATGTATGTAAATTATGTAGTTAATATAATTATATATTTTGTAAGTTATATTACAGTTATCTATATTAAGTATTTTTAATAGAGAGTGAGGCAAACATGTCTGTACCACCAAAGTCCACATGATAAGTGATGATATTCATTTGTGTAGGGAACCCACTGTGTTTTACCACTTGGTTTGGACTGTGTGCGGCGTCTTCACCGTTCTGAAATCTACCCCATCATCATCTTCATCATGTCAACAGAAAGGAGTGTCCGCAGATTAAAGTATTTCAATTTAATTAATTTCCATTAGAGTTTTATCTAATCAGGTATCTGCACATTCTATAGCTAAGTTACGTTAAAGGAACCATGAACTGTAAAATAAAACTGCAGATGTTTTGAAGTTTAATTTTTAAGGCTTCCAAGTTCATGTATTTTGCCTTTTGTCTCCTAGACACAAACTACGGCAGAACTTTGTGACTGAGTCTCAGGTTCTGGAGTGTTATTGCAATGAAGAGCCTCTTTTGGACAAACTGCCCTGCCTTTACCGCAGCATTCCACCAGAAAACTGGCATGACAGCGCCACTCTAGTGGATACTCTGAAAACCGTGGTGACAGAAGAGCAGAATAAGATTGTGTGGGTGGAGTCAGATCTGTGGTAGGAGAGAAAAAAAAAGACAGTGTGGTAATGGGGTAAAGTTAAAATGATCTTTAAAGATAAGTCCACCCAAAAATGATATTTTGCCCTTAAATTACTTACCCTTAAGACATCCTAGGAGAATATAACTTCCTTCTTTTAGCCAAACATAACCAGAGTTATTTTGAGTTTATTTTGATATCTTTTAAAATGATTTTAAAAAGATATCCTGTCTCTTTACAGCTTTTTTAATTTTTATTTTATCTTTTTTTTTTTTTTTAAAGAGAGCATCCATCCATCATAAAAGTTATCGATATGATCTTTTTTAAAATTTATTTTCAAATATTACTTAGTAGTAATTATAGAAGTTACGACACAATACTTTCTTATAATTTCTTAAGTAATTTCAAATCATTATCTATTTGTGGTATCATATATCATAACGCTTGAGGGATATTAATTATATGGAACAACACAATTTCTAACTTGATTTCAAGGTCAGTATGCGTGTATACATGCCATTTGAAATTAATAAATAGTTAATTAGTAGTGTAATAATTAATTTTTCGTAACAATAGAGCACAAATCAGTTGATCATATACCTAAAAGTGCTAATCTCAAACTAATCTCAACCACCCTGCATACCAAACTTTGTCACAAACTGTAAAATGTTTTATTCTTGTTTTGTGTAACAAAACTTATAATTATTTTATAATAAAATTAATAATAATTTTATAATTAAGATATTTTAATATAAGCTGAGATGGGTAACTATTGTACAGTGAATATAAGATGCACATTATTATGCAAACATTTTGTTATAGCTTGTTTTTATAAAATTGTATGAAATTTCAACAGTTCCGGCATAGATTTTATTGCTTTGTGTATCTTAAATCATTTTTTGTTTCTTTTAGGTGCATTGATTTGTACTAAATATAAAAAGAAATAATAGCTTTATTTACATGTTTAACCTTCACTTCAGCAATAGTCCAATAGTACACCGTATGGAACTTGAGAGTACAAACATGCAGCCTCAGTACAAAACTTGGAAAAGGACAGTTTGGAAAATGCTAATAAAACAAATATGAGTAATTTGTAAATTCTGTTCACCATGTTTTTTATTGACAGCACTACAACCAACATTATTTAATTGTTAACTTGTGTTAACAAAAGAACTTTTGAAAATATTGCATCACGGTCCAAAACACTTTAACAACCAACTTGTGCAACATTTTTGGCACAACCTTTATTCTGAAAACATCTATCACGTTTATGCACAGAAGACACAAGTTAAAGTTTGGCAAATAGAAATTCCCCCATTTATCTTCTGTGCAGGTCTTTAGCTGCAATTATATAGAAACTTTGGCCTTTATCTAACCATGTATTTTGTACTTCATAATCCTTCATAATTGAAGACAGGTCAGGACTGCAGGTAGGCCAATCTAACATTTGAACTTTCTGCTTAGACTAGGAAGCAGCTAGAAACATGAGTTATATATGAGTTTTAAGTGTGTGCCACTCTGCCCACGCTACATCACGGTGGGTGACACATGACATATGTGTATTGTGTTTGAGAGCGGAGTATGCGTGATCAACTTCAGAATCAACAGAGAGCTGTGTGAATTGCTTCCAGTAAAAGATGCTCCGCCTCGCTCTCTTTAATTCATATGGGAGCCGGGCAGATGTATCTCGTGGGTGGGGTCCTGATTCTGACGAGGCAGAGTGAGTGCTGCACTCTTGGGTTTCACAGCCTGATTTGGCAGAGACCTAGGGGGTTGGGCAGCACACGCAGGCCTCGCAGTAAGAGGAAGTTTAATCTGAGGACTGTGCTTTTCTCAAAGGCTACAAAGAACACCTGACGCCAGCAGCACTATACTACATCTGTCCCATCTTCTCTCTTTCATGTACAGATACCTCTTGCTGGTTCTTTGATTTAGGAGACTGGACAGGTAGGGAGGATGATACCTCTCTCTGATTTTCTTGCAGTGTGGAAACTTCTGCACAGTTTATTCCCATGGCTGTTGAATACAACAGACAGAGGGTACAGAATTCAGTTTGCCTCCCGTCCTCCTCACTTCAATTGCGTCTTGCAGACTATAAAATTAGGAGAGCAGCATCTAGTGTTGGCCAGGGAGCTTAAGACTCTATTGGAGAAAGGGGCTATAGAACACATTCCTTCTAGGGCTTCTGTGCTTTTACAGCCAATGCTTCATAGTTCCCAAGAAGGATGGGGGCTGTATCCAATTCTAGATTTGCATCACTTGAATTGGTCTCTGAGGAGATACAGATTCAAGATGTTAACGCTCAAGCAGATTGTGTGTCAAATTCAGCCCAAGGACTGGTTTGTTACATTAGATCTGATGGACACTTTAACATCTAGATATTGCCAGAACACAGTAAGTTTCTCAGGTTTGCTTTCGGGGGCAAAGCTTACCAATATCAAGTGCTTCCTTTCAGCCTAGCCCTATCGCTACACACTTTTACAAAGGGCATTGATGCAGCTCTGGCTCCCTTGAGACTCCAGGGCATCCACATTTCAAATTATATAAAAGAATGGCTAGTCATGGCCAGCTCCCAAGAACTAGCTATACAGCATTGAAATGTTGTGTTAGCTCATATGAGATGCTGGGGGCTGAGGCTCAGCCCCAAGAAGAACATGCTTTCTTCAGTTCAGAGAACTACTTTTATAGGGGTAATTTGGGACTCCATTACGATGTGGGCACAATTGTCTTTTGCACATGTGGAGTCAATCTTTGCTGCTGTAGGCAGTGTTCAGCAACAGTCCTAACAGTCCTCCAGAGTCAGAGGTTGTTGGGACTCATGGCAGCAGCTTTCAGCAAGAATTCCATTGGGCCTGCTGCATATGAGACTGTTTCAGTTCTGGCTAAGGAAAAATTGGGTTTCATTCCAAAATCCATCTGCTAAGGATGGTAAGACTAACTGGCCGAGGGCTTTGTACCCTTTCTTTGTGGCTCAGATCTTGGTTTCTAACTTTGGGTCCCCCTCTAGGAGCATTATGGCTGGGGTGCTCACAGGCTGGGGTGCAGTTCTCAATGGCTGCCCAGTCCAGGGTCAGTTTCCAGGCACATAAACTGCCTGGAAATAAGGTATGTGTTTCTGTCACTGAAGCACTTCCGCCCACACCTCAACACATTCTAGTCCATATGGACAAGAGGTATAAGTGGAATAAGGTTAAGTGGAAGTGGATATGTTCACCTCCAAGAAGTTTGACACACTGTTCCCACTGGTTTAGCCTTACTCAACAATCTCCATTGGGGCTGGATGCCATAGTACAGACGTGGCCGAGGCTGTGTCTGTACATCTTTCCCCTGATAGCCTTGATCCCAGGAATCCTAGCAAGGTTTCACCAGGGCCGTGTTTTTCCACTTTTGGTAGGGCCGTTCTGGCCAACCCCAATCTTGTTCTCAGACTTAATATTTCACCTGCACATAGTACCTTGGGAGCTTCCATTACAGAGGAACCTCTGTTCTCAGGCTCGGGGGTCAATCTTTTAACCCTGGCCAGAGATTTTGCCCTGAAGTGGCAGCTCTTTGTGTCATGGTGTAAGTGACACCACGTTGACCCGGTTCACTGCCCTGTTGGTTTAGTGCTGGGGTTTTCTCCATGAGCACCTTTTTCCAGGGTTAGCTCTGTCCACCCTTGAGTTTTATGTGGCTGCTGTCTTGGCTAGCCACGAACCTGTTGATGGACCCTTTATTGGGAGACATCTTTTTCTGTGTATTGCAAGACGGCTGAGGCCTTTCTGTCACATGCATGTCCCCTCTTGGGATCTTTTCATAGTTTTAAGGGATTTATGTTTGACTCCATTTGAGTCCCTAGAGTCAGCCTTAGATAAATTTAGGACTCTTAAGGTGGTTCTACTATTAGCTCTTACATCGCTCAAAAGGGTAGGGGATCTACAGGCTCTATCAGTAGACCTTGCTTGCTTGGATTTGCCCCTGGCTTTGTTAAAGCTATTTTATACCCTAGACCAGATTATATCCCCAAGGTGCCTGCTGCCGCTGTTTTTGGTGACCTCAACGAAGGTAATGTGATCACAAAACAGCTCACTGGATCACAGATGCTATTACCCTGAGGGGGACATCAGAGGGGACTTTAACCTCTCTAAAGCTGATTATGTGAGCAGATCTCATCTTTAATGGTCCCTGTGTGTGGTGAACATTGGACATCTCATAACCACTTTAGCACTCTTTGGTGACAAGCTCGGCAGAATAGTTACATCACCAGGCATTGTACTTGTGTGTAAGGCCCCGTGTGTATGGTATACCCTATGTCTTCCTCTTGGTAGAACTTTTCTCTACCTCTGCCAATGTGTCTGCATACTCTTTCTGTTGATAGGGTCCTCCTCAGGGCTCTCCATATGGATGCTTCCCAGTCAGTAAGTTCATGTGACAATTTCCATGTTAATCTTCCTCTGGCAGGATGTGGTCTCTGTAGTGTTCTTCTTCCAGGAGGGGGTGAAACCCTTTCCTAGTGATATTCCATCAAGTGCCAGGCAGAAATAGTTTGACATGCAGTAAGAAGAAAGATCACCTTCTGTAGTCACCTCAGGTAATGACATGGGCTGTGGACAGTTGCCTCATCAGTATAGCAACTGTAGCCATAAATAGAAACTTAGGTAGTAAATGCGACTCCAGCACACTTGACCTTGCTAACGGTGTCCTCTGTACATTTGACCTCGATGGTGGCGTCCTCACTACACTTGACCTTCCTGGCGACAACCTCATGATGTGAGAAGGCTCTGGTATGTTGGCAATAACAAGAGAGGGCTCTGCCGTGGTGGCCATGACGTGAGAGGGCTCTGCCGTGCCAGGCACTATGGGACTGCAGGGCTCCTCATCTGCTAGTCCTACAGCAAGGGAGGACCCGCTCAACAAAACAGCAAGAGCTTTAGCATTGGTTGCAGAATCTCGGAGTCCTGAGGTGGGCATGGCACCACGGCTGGTGTGCCCATACAGCAGGTCTAAAGACACGTTGTTAGGACAGATTCCCCAACATGGGCTGAGTGCCGTATGCAATGGGCACACAGTGTCAGGTTCCTGAACAGGGTTTTTCCTGCGTTGGCACATCAACTGACTGGAGCTGTTGGCAGTCCTGCTTGCCCTGCAGGGGCTGTGCCAGTGATTCAGGGCAAGCATGTGTTTATCTTGACGGACATCATGGCAGTATAACAGTGCTGTATATTAATTGCCAGGGCAGTACTTTTTCTCTTTATATGTCAGAGCTTTCAAGAGGGTTGGTGATCTGTAGTCTGTGTTCAATAAGTGCCTCCAGTTCGGAACAGGATCTTCTCAAATTATTTTGAGGCCTTTTCTGGGCAGAAAATATGAGTAGCTTTTTGTCTGTTTTGGAGGTCAGCAGAATGGGAATTGGACCAGTTGCAAACATGCTTCTAACAGAATCACACTAAGGGCGTTCCTCAAAGTATGGTCATACAACATCGTGTCTCATTTCTTTCTCAGGGAACAGAGGTTACAGTCGTAAATAGAGACATTTTATTGAAAACCAAAAAGTAGTTTTGTGTATTGATTTTTAGTTATCTTAAATTTTAAATTAGGAATTGGAATTAAAATAGTTATTCTTGACACAAAGTTTTTTAAAATAAGGGCGTGGCATACAATCGTTTACACACATTTAATCATTTACGCTACACTGTGTGGTCAATTCTTTTTAAAGAATGCTATGTAACAAAATGCTTACTGTTAGCCTTCTCTTTATAAAACTTTTTTCACAATTATTTTACAATAATCATAATATGGTATGATTGTAAAAACTGTTACCTCAAGTAATAGTTTTTACATAGCAAATAAAGTGGTAATATTTGACAAGATGTAAATGTAAATGTTACATTGTCTAAACATTTATTTTTGAATAAAACATTTAAAAATAACCACTAAAATAAGCCAGTAAGTGGTCTTCTGTAGACTGCCACAAACTATACTATAAAGGATTGCTGCACCCAACTGATAACAGAACCGTGGCTGAACCTGCTCATACCTGATGCCACCATGAAGTGCACCAACTGGTGCTACTGGTGCACCAACACCAACATTGTAGACAGTCACTGTTCTCCCAACCTGGGGTAACTGACTGTTAAACACAAGCCCTTCTGTCTGTCTTGGGAGATTACACTGAAATTGTTTCAGCTGTTTATATCCTACCTAACGCTAAAACGCCAAACTCCAACCAGACTATGGGTGCAAAAGCAGAGTACAAAAGGAGACTGAGGACCAAATTACCCACAATGACACACATTGCTTACAGGGAATACAGCACCTCACCTTAACTCTCAGCACAGATGCCCATCAAAGCTGCATGTTGCCTTAGAAGGGCAGGAAACATTATCCTGGACATCACTTGTTTGAATTGCTGCCCTCAGGTAAATGTTTTAGGTCCATCACATTGCAGATCAATAGACTCAAGAATAGCTTCTGCCTATATATATTATATATATATATATATATATATATATATAAATTCTACATATATACACACACACATAAGCTGAAAGAATGCACCAATCTAATCTGACATGCTACATCTCAACCTACACAGGTTTACATCCTCTGTGTACCTCAGTGACCTCAGTGCTTGTCCACTCAGTAGGTTTACAAGCTATTTTACTCAGTTTCTATTTAAATTCATTGCACTTCTCTTTTATTGGGTGCAACACCTATGCAGTACTTCACCGTATAGGTCAATAACTGCTGCGGAAGATCTGTGCAATATTTGATTACTCACTAAATAATGACCCTGTTACAGCTAAAAGTTCATTATGTTTTTGTTCATTATTGGCCTGAAGAGTCCATATAATTTCTCTGTATTGCTGAGTCATAAACCTTGTTCGAAAAACTGTTTTTTTAACATCATAACCAATAAGAATGGACTGATTGACAGTTATCAAACATATGTTATCAATATTTTGTTTGTATCAAATATCATATGACAGGCAATCATTAACCCACCCAAAAAGTGAGATAACACCCCTCAGTGGCTCAGTTTTCTATTAAAATTCTCACAGACCATTGAGGTCATGAATTAAACAGCTATTAACCTTGTCTAATAGGTGCTCAAACTTCATTGGTCAAAGGTGGCCAAGATACTTGAATAGTCACACAGGCAATCATGACACCTTAGTCAAAGGCACTGCGTGCCAACTTTCAAGGCGATCGAAACAAGGTGTCATTTGGTGTTGCTATAATGTGGAATATATTGTTTGACAATCCAGGTATCCAATGATATGACACTTGACATTTAAACAAACAGTGTAGGAGTTATGAGTGCATTTGTATTTTTGATCACTGTAGGGCCCTATTGGCCGATTTGGGTCCTATGTAACTGGAGTACTTCCACCTGACCAAGTTTCAAGTCTCTAGACCTTATGGTTATATACAATATAGTTTATATACCAAAATATAGTTATAAACCAAAAATGCCATTTTTCATACAACTGGATCAGTAGGTGGCGCTATAATGAATCACTGCAAGCAGCCTCAGGTCATGCTTGTGATGATACATACCAAGTTTCGTGTGAATACACCAAAGCATTGCTAAGACACAGCCTCATAACTATTTTTGCATGCTAATTGTAAAATGATGAGCCAAGGAATCTGAGAAATGAAAAATTTAGTTTCAAAGAGTTACACTGCAGAAGTTATGAGCATAAAAGTGAGTGAAATTTTGAACTCTTATTAACATGATACTAGTACATGATACTAGTATAATATGGCATGATGCCATTATGATTTAGTATGATAGATATACTAAAATATGACTTACAACCCAAATTCAAAAAAGTTGGGATGCTGTGTAAAATGTAAATTAAAACAATGCAATTATTTGCAAATCTCATATACCTATATTTTATTCACACATCTCTCAAAAAGTTGGGACAGGGGCAACAAAAGGCTAGACAGACAGTAACTAGACAGTCAACAGGGTAAAACTAATAGACAGATGTGTGTCTGAATCAAAAGAGCCAACTCCCAGGTCTCTATTATGTTCTGGTGCTGAGATATAGGTAATTCATGTTGGTTGCTAGTGCTCTAAATGGTTGCTAGGGAATGGTTGGACAGTTTCCATTGTGATAATTAAAGGCTACCTGCCAGTCTGAGTCAAAAGAGGCCACGCACTTGTCTCTACAATGTTCTGATGTCTCTCACCTTTTTCATTAGAAGTCAATGGGGTGGTTACTAGGGTACTGTAACTGGTTGCTAGGGCATGGTTACAAAGTTGAAAGATCACTATTTGTTGCTACTGGTCAACATGACTGATACATGTACCAAGTTTTGTAAAGGCGTGCTCATGTATGATATATGCACCATCTTTTGTGTCCCTTACCAGGGGATGCTACTGAGGCACCCTGCCTGTGTGCTAACCTTTCCCTGCCCTTAATGGCCAACGACTCTGACGTGTGTGCCAAAATTCAGGACTTGCCAAAGGCCCCGAAAAAATTGATTTAAATTAAAAAACATTAAAATAACAATCCTAAGGATTATTATTTTATAATAACAAAATGATTTAAGATATTATTTCTGATATTAAAAATCCCATCACAGATTTGTGTCTTGGCATAATATTTGCCAAATTTGGTGACATTCCATAAATCTCCTAGGAGGAGTATTTAAAAATTCAGAGCCTGTAATTGACAAAAATGCACATACAATCTAAAATGGCTGACTTTGTGTTGGGTAGAGCTAATTAATTTTGTAATTTTCAAAGTTGTTGAACAATACATGTACCACGTTCGGTGACTGTAGGCAAAACTAACATAGTCAATTTAGTCAAAGGAAAACACAGAAACAATAGGGCCATTCAAGCTGTCAGTGTTTGGGCCCTAATAAATATAACTGCAGTTATAGCGTCAAGATGATGGATCACGTAAAAGCACATAAAACAATACAATTGTTTATAACTTTTGACCAGTAGGTGGCACTGTCACACATACCAAGTTTATTCAAGAATCATTTGATTAAACAAAAAGCTTTAAATATTTTTTTGTTACGAGTGTCTCTACATCCTATATAACAAATTTTGTACAGATCGGGAAAAAAATTGTAGAAGGAGTTCGAAAAAAGGTTTTGAATAAAATTTAATATGGCAGACAGTATGTATTGTAAATTTGGCAAATTTTTCTTAGTACTGGGACAACAAACAACAAAGCTATTGTTTGTGTTAAGCATTTTCATTATTTTAATCTCTTGACCACTAGAGGGCGCTCACCTAAAACTGTACAGGTCCTCTCAGACTGTTTCCTCGATGAACCCTCGTTTTGTAATGATACTTTATGCGTTCAAACGTGTGACCAAATTCAAAATGTATTAGGCCATTAGGTGGCGCTGTGCCTAAACTGTGCGTGTCACCTGTTTGGTTGTGTCTCTAGATGCTACATATCAAGTAGAAAAGTTTGCAAAAGGTAGGTGCTATACATTAATCTGCAAGCAGCGATTACATGGTTTTGTTTTTAACAAATAGTTATACATTTGTGCTGTCACCACATTGTTACGAGACGAGATGCAGTCACAATGACACATTCAAAGTTTCCTGTCAATACGGAAAAGCATTGATGAGACAGCCTGAGATCCTATTTGGTACTTTGCCGTCTAATGTCTTCATTACTCAGGAACGCAACAAATCTTATTACTTTTGTTCATTTACATGGTGAAAGGCCTTCATTACCCTATTTGTCATATGGTGACAAATAGCGACGGCCAGTGTAAGACTTCTTGTTTCCCATTAGATGCTTAGAATAGTAAAACAGATGTGAACAACAGAATATTGATAGATGTCTGACTTCGGCTGTATAATATTAATAGATATTGCTTTCTTTTTTCGTACTGTTTGATTAGTTATGTATGTTTGTTATCCTCATGCCATTTTAATAGTTGATAAACGTTGACCTTTTAATGCATTCTTAGCATTTAAAGATTGCTTATGAAATTTGGTAGTGATATAAAATGTTATTATTGAACAGAAAACTCGACACATGAACAAATTAAACGTCTCACAATGTTTCCACCTACAGCGCTGCCACGGCAACATGCTAAATAACGTGATGACGTCTGACTCTGAGCTGGAGTATTTTGGGCTGTGTGGAATTCTGAAGCGAGAGCTGGTGGACCGGATTTACGCACACAGCTGATTCGCTGCGAGGTAACGGTAGAGGAAGATAATCATGGAGCTGTCGGCTGTTGGAGAGAGGGTGTTTGCGGCCGAATCAATCATTAAGAGACGAATACGACGGGTATGTATTGTGTGGGATTGATCCCGATTTTTCTGCATGTAATTGTCGCGTTAACGAATTTGTTTTTGTTTCTGGTGTCACGCACAGGGTCGAATGGAATATCTCGTGAAATGGAAGGGCTGGTCACCCAAGTGAGTAATACAAACCATCCGATCTGGCAAGTTTTGCCCTAGTATTTAAGTGACAGCCATGGCTGTGAAATCTGATAGATTTGGAGAGAAGCATACATTCAATGTAAGGTTAACATGCTAGTTATTCCAGCGTGCTGGTTTGGGCAGATTGCATGCTGCAGCATTATCTGGTCATGCTAAGTGACCGATAAAGCAGTGTTTTAAATGCAACGTGTTGAACTTTTTATTATTATTATTACCACAGATACAGTACTTGGGAACCCGAGGAAAATATTCTAGACTCTCGCCTTTTTGTTGCTTTTGAAGTGAGGTAATACATAAATACATAATAAATATTTAAAACTGTTTGGTGTCTGACAATATCAGTGTCTCTGAGAAAAAAATCCCCTTACGAGTTTATTTTTTTCAGGGAACGTGAGAGAGAAATATTTGGGCCCAAGAAAAGAGGGCCTAAGCTTAGGACTTTTCTTCTAAAGGTTATTGTAATGTTTAAATTGCATTTTTTGCTTAACTCTTTTGAAAATTATATTTGTTAAAATTATATTTGAAATGTATACATGTTCTTGTGTTTGCAGTCAACTAGCTGTTCAAACAAGATACAGACATGTATTCTGTATTTTGCCATAATTTTTTATTTTCCTGCATTTTTCTTGCAGGCCCAAGCTAAAGCAAAGGCCAAATCTTATGAATTTAGAAATGAATCTTCCAGAGGCATCTGTGTCACATATCCCAATCCAGAGACTGTGCTTACCCCCAGAGCAAGAGAAGGACTGCGAGCAGTTGTGCCCACCATTTTTCCTCCCAGCACAGTCAATCGAGGAGAGAATGTATGGCTTCCACCTCTAGAACCGAGGGAGCATCTTTTTTCACACTCACTTAGACCTGTTGCTGATACATTTAGCCCTGCCCCTAAAAAGAGAGGACGGAAACCCAAACTACACTACACAGATAGCTTTACAAGCTCCTTACATCCAGAACAAGCAAAACGAGCGGCAGAGGAAACAATAGCAAGCATGCCTTCCAAAATGGCAAAGTTAGGTCTAGGAGATGTGGAAGAAACATGTTCTGAAATAAGTGGGAAAAGTAAATTATCCCCTAAGCATCTTGATGCTGCATATTCACATAAACATTCCAGAATTGTTTCCAATAGAAGCAACAAGCAGATTTTGTGGAATTTGCATTCCAGCAGAGATGCAGAAATGCATGACTGCACAACTAAAAATCAAACAAGTCACTTTGAACACCTGAAGCACCACTCAAAACAAGCCACCAGCAGACAGCCTTTACATATAGCAAAGTTTCCAGTGTCACGTATATTTAGAGAGCCTATGAAGTGTTGGAGACCCTCCTTCAGCAATGTAGAGAAGGTCACAATTACAGACGTGACCTCGAACTTTCTGACTGTAACGATCAAAGAGAGTAGCACAAATGAAGGCTTTTTCAAAGACAGAAGATGATATGTACTGTTAAATGTGTGCTCTTTCAGTCTCTTCATAAGTCCTTGATTAACAAAAATATTTTGTGTGTTGTATGTAATTTTTTCATTACACTGAATCTGTATTTATTGTGAAAAATGTAAAAGACTTGCATGCACTAGATATGTTAAACAAAGCTGTTGATAGAAATGTTGCAATGCTTTTATGGGCTTAAATAATTTGTTGGTAAATAAGTTTAAAAATTGTGTACTGCTTAACAATTTAGTAATCAAGTTAATACATTCTACACATACTAGGTTTTGGTTTTACAGATTTTACCGTAGACGGGGCAAACTCATTGGCTATGTTTTTGTGCTGTGATTACAGATCATAACAGTATTTTTAAACGATTTTACTTAATGGTTTGAAATCTTAGGTACTTTTGTATATCCCATTGCTTCTAAATACTAAAGGTATAAACTCACATGATGAGGAAAGCAACATCACAATGTATATATAGAGCACAACATATTATTTAGTTGCTCTTTGGATCTCTATGATTGTAGAAAAAACACATGTAGGTAGCCTATGGAGAATCAAATGCTTCCACAATATTGATAGGTCGGAGTCTTCATAATGTTTTCTATTCTTGGATTGGTAGGATTATGGTAGAATAAGTAGAATTGAAAATGTATGGATAAATCCTAAATATTTTAGTCAAAGTGTATTAGGACAGGCTCAGTCTACAGGACTTGTCAAACCCTTACCGATTATGAAATCTTGTTGCAGAATCCTGACAGATTGTTATTTCTAAAATTATAAACATGCTCAAATACGACTTCAAAGTTGTGGTGCATATTATTAAGATTATTGTGCCAGAGGAAGCATGACAGGGGAGCAGATGTAAACAAAATAGATATGGTATTATTAATTATTATTATTAATATATATATAATTATTAATAATAATCATTGTAAATATAGCTGCAAGCAGCAATTACTGGGTCAAGCCCATCAATAGCACTAAGAGAAGCATTTGTGGACAGCTATGAGATTGAGATTGACCTGTTACAACACAATAAAGTGATTTATAATTTTTGGCCAGTAGGTATCACCAAATTGTTATAAGGTGGTCAGGATGTTGTGACAATGACACCTACAATGTGTCAACATACTAAAGTTGCCAAGATACAGCCTTATATCTATTATTGTGTGGGCTTCGTCAAATATGTAGATGCACTGTCTGATAACGGATTGGTCGATCAAAAATCTATAACTTTTGTCAGGGCTGTCTGTAGATAGTGCATCTGAAATTGTGCGCAAATCGGACAAACAGATGGAAAATGACATCATAGGGTGTGTTTGAATCATCATGAGCCAAGGAATTAGAGGATATTAGAGGATAGTTTTTAGGACTTATGGACTTAGGGCTTACGTTTGTCCAATTTGCAAAAAATGTGGTATGTAAGGTGGGTGAAAAGTAACTACGCATTGGTAATAAATTGGTAATAAAGTACCTATTTTTAATACAAATTTATTGAAACAAATTGTACATGCGAGAAATATGAAATTCTATTTACTATCGTCTATTTAGACACTGTTTTCATCATGACTGCAGTGATACTACAAGTTCTATAGCCAATTTTTAATGCCTAGTTATTTTTCACTCACCCTGTAGAGAGACTCAGGGTGAAAAGTTGTTAAAAGCTTTTTGATTCACCTTACCGTGTTTGTATAACTTCATCTACAAATTTTACAATTAGCATTCAAAAACATTTATGAGGCAGTATCTTGGCAATGCTTTGGTGTATTTACACAAAACTTGGTATGTATCATCACAGGCATGACCTGAGGGTGCTTGCACAATTTCATTACAGTGCCACCTGCTGGTCAAGTCATATGAAAAATGGCTTTTTTTGTTTATAACTTTTGAAATCTTTGGCCTAAAAAATCATTAGAGTGGTCTCTTCCCAGAGGTGTGGCAAGTAAAACAATATTAAATGTTCCTTTGTTGGCCATTTTGTTGTAAATGCAATATCTTATGAACGCAATGCCATATCTTTACAAATCTTAGTATGTTTTATCATCCTCATTGTCTGGAGGTACTTACAAACTTTGGAGCTGGCACTGCCTAGTGGTCAAAAGTTATAACAAAATTTGTGAAACTGCTTATAACTTTGGATTAATTTGCGTTATTGTCATGAGACAATCGACTAATATTTACCTTTGTGCTCTTAGTTGGGTTGACCCCATAATTGCTACTTGCAGCAATATTTAATTTTATTCCGCCTTTTAACTGATCATGCAGATCAAACTATAAGACCTAGAGACTTGGTCAGGTGGTAGTACTAGAAACAGCTACTCAGATACAATGACCCAAATCGGCTAATAGGGGCTCTACCATGATCAAAAATGCAATTGCACTCATAACTTCCACACCGTTTGTTCAAATGTTAAGTGCCCCATAATTTTGTGCACTGTACCAGGGGGCACTGCCGAGCCCCCCCTGCCTTACCCATGTGCCAGTCTTTGCATGGCCCTAATGGTAGACGACTCTGAGGTGTGTGCCAAGTTTTAAGACTTTTGAGCATGTAATAATTATTATCCCAAGGAAAACAATAGGGCTTTCTCACTTATAGTGCTCGGGCCCTAATAATCCTAAGGAAAACAATAGGGCCCACTACTCATTTTGCTACTTAATGCTGACAGAGAGTTTGCCCATAAGCAATTCAGCTGAGATGGCCCAATGTTTAGAAACAAAACAGTAAACCAAGTTTATATAAATAAATTATTATCAGAAAGGTGTTACATCATAGCTGAAATCAGATTTTTAACCTTCAAATGTAAGGCTTGGTCTTCATCACAGACCAGAACAAGCATACGCCCCTGAGGGCAATAAAAATTGATAAGATAAAAATAAAAGTTAAAATAAAAATTATTATCATTTCCTTTCTGTGTAGTGAGCTCAGTGAGTCATAAAGGCTCTGTCCAAATACCCATACTTTTTGTTACAGTGGAGGCTCCCGTACCGCCTCCTCCGAACCACCAGAGGGAGCAGTCCTCTGAATATTAGTTGTCAATTGGGCTACAATTCCCATAGGGTCACATTCCTGTACTGATTACCTTTACACCCGTTTCCTGTTTGTAAGCACTATATAAGTCTCTAGTGAAATCATTCTCATTGCAAAGTCTTGTTTCTGAGCATTCTACCCTGTTTTTGGATTACTTGTTGTTACCTTGGATTGAGTGTTCTGTTTTGATCTTTTGCTGCCTTCCTTGCCTGCTTACTGTTTCTGATTTGCCTTGTCCCTGTTATACCTGTTTACCATTGCCAGACCCTGCCTGTTTTGTTGATTCTCAATAAACCGCTGCACATGGATCCTACCGCCTCAGTCCCTTTGTTACAGAAGACTTCACCACCAAACGATCCAGCAGCCATTACCCGGTTATCTTCTGAGTTAACTGCCCAGGCCTCTCAATTTGAGCATGCATCACCATCAGCTCGTTCGACTAACAACACTCACAAACTGAAAACTCTCCAGGGATTGCAAATACCCCCTCGAGAGACAGAGGCGATGCCACTAGCATCTTCCAACAGTACTACAGCTTCTACCTCTCACGTGAGTCCCAGATTAGCTTTTCCTGACAAATACGATGGGAATGCTTCTCGATGTAAGGGTTTCCTATTGCAATGCTCTTTGTTTATGGAACAGCAGCCCTCACTATATCCCACAGAAACTAGTCATATAGCCTTTGTGTGCTCTCTACTTACCGGAAGGGCGTTGGACTGGGCAACCGCTGTTTGGAAGTCTGATAGCTCTACTTTCCCTACATTTGAGAGGTATAATTCTGATATATTTCAAAATGAAAAATGCCATTTAAATTAGGGAAATGCCCTACTGGCAGACCTTCTAGCCAATGCAACCAAACCCCTGCAAATGATCCACAATGCTGCACCATGTCTGGTCTTCAGTCAGCTGAAAAGAGCCCATGTCACACCCCTCCTGATCACACTCCACTGGCAACCCGTAGCTCCCCACATTAAATTTAAATCTCTGACCCTGGTCTTCACGACAGTCACCAGAACTTCACCCTCACTCTTTCAGATATACATCCCCTCCTGCCAAGTATGTTCTGTAAACAAGTGACGTCTGATTGTTCCCTCAAAATGAGGCACCAGATCACTCTCTATGACTCTACCTATTCAGAAGCTCCCAGCCTCCACCTGATCTGCTGAGACCATCATAACCTTCAAGAAACAACCTAAAACACACCTATTTCGCAGGCACCTGCCTAATCCCTAATGCTCCGATGTTCAACCTTGTGTCATGTAATGAAAGGTTTTCTACCTTCTACTGTTTATCCTGCCCCTAGCATCAGAACTGTTCCCACATGTAGTTTTGTACATTTAGCTTTGTAAACTATGCTTGTTGGTTCTTAGGGCAAAATGTTAAATGCTCTCTCTCTTTGCTAAATGAATAAATGTAAATGTAAAAATGTAAATGTAATTGTTGGCTTTCAAAGGACAAATTGCTATCAAATTGGACACCAAGCTGATGAAGAAGGCTTTAAAAAGCATCTGTCAAGAAAACAGAATTAGACAACATTCTAGGTTGTTACTTGTGGAAACCTTTGGTTTGTCTGAATTTAATAGTAGAAAGTTGCTAGTCATGCAGGTTTTATTATCAACTACGCATTCTGTCAGTTTGGTAAATACATGCCTCTCATTGGGCCTTGAAGATATATACAGCTGAGTATTGTCATCGTAGCAGTGAAAACTAAGTCCAGGGTGAAAAGCAGAGGCCCAAGCATGTAGCCCTGCGGCACTCTGCAATAAACTTGTAATATATATATACGGCAGTGTCCAGTAACCACAGCCAGACCTAAACATCCAGTCTTTCAGACTCTCCCCTAGCAATGACCAGAGTATTATGTGTTCCATTGTGAGGCTTTGAAGATATTGCTGTTAATTTGGAATTTATTTGCTGTCCAATAATCTACTCTAAATTTCAACAGTAAGATGTCTGAACTGATTGATTATTGTAGCTAACACAGGATACTTTTATAAAAGTATTTTGTCACAGCAATATATGGTTTTGTAGAGAGTACTGAGTCCTAGCTTTCACATTCTGAAACCCAGCAGTATGTTCAGCAAAGTTTAGCATCTACTAATAATTCAGTAAAAACAGTCTCAATATAGCAAGGAATAAAAAGGTGCAGCTCTGAAACTAAAAAATAAATTTGTCACAACGTATAATTATCTTATTTAGTCCTTTTGTATCTTTAAGTGTTCCTCTGTTCAGCATTTATATTAAGAAGATAATAGTGGATTTTGGTGTTTGGTAATGCATTCTGGGCTAGCATTTGTATGGTCAAAAAGTATGCATAGAATATTAGTATATTAACAAATACATGAATGGGTAGAAATTCAATGTATGAAATGTATGTATGAATTTTCCACTATTCCGTTATTGCTTTGAATAGTACCCATTCAGAGGGTATTACCTGCTCTACGTTGCATGTACACAAATACCAAACAGAGTAAAGTTATCCAGTGTCTCGGTCATACAAGCCATATAAAAATTAATATTTTACATTTTTAAAATTCCAGCCCAAACTCCAGGCACTCACTGGGCACAGACAAATGCCTACAAATCCCTGACCATCTTAACAGAAGGGTCAGCAAGGCCACTGTGAGAGGGTGCTAAGCTTGACTGAATCCAAGGGTTTAAAAGGGTGTCTCTTAAGGGCCACAAGAACCACAGCGATATCCCAAGAGTGTATTAACTGCGGTCTTAGAGAGTTTATCCAATCAGATTTAGCTTGCCCACAGATTTTCCATCCAGTGTAACATTATATGCTATGATAGCTCCTACGAACACCTTCAGGGTGGCAGAACACCTAAATCAGGGATGAGCAAATGTGTTCCTGGAGGGCCGGTGTCCTGCAGATTTCTTATGGGGAGTCTCGGTCAGGGCATACCAAAGTAGGCAATAGGAGCGTTTACAGCCCCAAATGTCCTGATGCAGTTAGTCGAGGCTCCAGTTGATCTTTCCTGGATGCTGGATGGTATTGATGAGAGGGAGAAAACCAGTTTGAAGCAAAGGTCTGCATCAATGAATGGAAAGACTTGGCCACAGCCTGGTACAAGCTTAGGGTCTGCTAAGAATTTCTTCTAGTGTTCTTATCCTGTTGAGAGTCCTTAAAGGACTGTAGAAGATGACCTGTAGAAGATGGCCTGTGGAAAGGTGGAGAGACAAGAAAAACAGAGGAAGAGAAGACAAAAAGAGAAGACTTATGTTCTTGGACACTGGTCTTTAAACTGGTGAGGATGTCACACCCTAAAGTTGTGTGAACTGTATGATCCAATCAGAGGTTGTCCTCTCAGAGGGAAAGTTAACTCTCTTTGTCTTTCAACATGCTGGTTTGCATATGGAATTTGATTGGATGTCAATGTGTAAATCTTTATACATTTTATAATGTTAATATAATCCAAAGTTATCAAAATGTTATGGACATGTGTTCAGGATATGAAAAATGCAACTGATAGATACTAAACACAGATACATTTGTGTGGAAAGCGGTGCATGGTTTTGTTGTCACTGCCGGTGGAGAGTCAGGTATGGAGACAAAATGGTTAAGGGAAATGCCTCCCTCGTAATGAACCATAACAGCTGTTCTTGTTTTGCAGTGAGTCAAGAGACAGGTTAAAAATGGGGCTGCAGCAGAAGGTTGGGGTCGAGGAACAGAGCATGGACCTTCTGCTGCAGCCCCATCTTTGGTACTTTGGAACTCTGGAACGGCCTTTCCAGTACTGTATGGAAGGCAGATACATTATGTCAATTTAAATCTAAAGACCTACCTCTTTAATCTTGCTTACACACAGTTCTATGGATTTATTATTCAAATCCTATAAGGGATTATTAGGCTACATTAATTAGGTAAACACTTCCCATAAGAGCAAATGTACTGGCTCCACAGTAAATCTGTCTTTCATTTCCCCAAGGTCCTGTAATCAGCTGGATCTGAACTTTGAGACCAGATAATGGGGGACAGGATGGTCCGACCCCTGAGACAGATCATCGTGATTTGATGGACTTCTTTAGTAAACTTACCATTATATACATACCTACCTTCAGCCTAGTTAGTTTCTATATTTTGTTCCCTGCTTAGTCATAGCAGTGTTGTCAAGATCACAGGAAACGAACCCAGATGCAGATAGCGTTTTAACTGAAAAAAATCTCTTTATTAATAAATAAACAAAACAACAACCCATGAGTGGGTAAAATGCAAACAGAACAGGCAATACAAGAACTAAGGACCTCTCCAAAAAAACGGAGCAAAACGAAACAAAAAAAATGGAAAAGACGTAGCACAAACACAGGACGAAAAACTCGACTGGACAAAAACACGACAAGACTCACAGCGACAGGAACCAGGAAACAAGATGCATGTAACAGGGAAACAAGATGCTGGTAACAAGAATGAACTGACACGAGACAGAAAACACAGGGGCATTAAATAACACAAGGACAACGAGAAACAGGTGTACGAAATGAGCGCAAATGAGACAAGAGAACAAGGGGGCAGGGCCAAGACGCACGACCAGAGAGCACATGCCGAAAGTAAACAAAACAGAGGCCATGGACCCAGAGCATGAGTTCAGATCCCGACTCCAAGAAACAAGAACCAAGACTAGAAGGAGTCAGGATCTAAACAACATGCTCTGACACAGAACACAGGGATATCAAGATCCTGGCAAGATAATCCAGAAAGACTCAGACAGGAAGCCAGGACCCTGACATAACTCCTCCTAAAAGGATGCACACCGGGCGTCCCAAAACAGACAAACAAGACAGAACAGACCACTCAGACAGACAGACCGACAGAACAGACAAAGACAGATCAACAGGACAGACAGGAAGAGACAGACGATAAAAGGGCCAAGCAGGAAGACCCGACGGCCCAAACAGGAAGCCCTGACGGACAGACCAGGCAGTCTGACCAGACAGGGCAGGTCAACCAGACGGACCAGGCGAATAAGCCAGGCAGACCAGAGCAGACAGGTGGACCGAGCTGGCAAACAGACCAGACGGACTGAGCAGGACCAACAGACCAAGACAGACAGGACTGGTGGGCAGACAGGACCAAGGAACCGACCCGGCATTGGGAATAACCCGGGAGCTGACACTGGAACAGGGACTGAGACAGGGACTAAGACAGGAGCTGGGAGCACCGAGGCGAACCCAGGAACAGAGACAGGAGCTGGGAGCGCTGAGGCGGACCCAGGAACAGAGACATGGACCGAGACTGAGACAGGAGCTGGGAGTGCTGGGGCAGACACAGGAACAGAGACATGGACCGGGACTGAGACAGGAGCTGGGAGCTGCACACGTCGGCTTCAGTGGTCTGCCACCACTCCTCTGAGATCACCAGAGCTGTGTCTGTGGAAAAAAAAAGGGGGAAGAAAAAAGGTGCTGTCTGCTGGGTTCAACTTGGTCAGTTCGTTCTGTCAAGATCACGGGAAACGAACGCAGACAGAGTTTTAACTGAAAAAAAACCTCTTTATTAATAAATAAACAAAACAACAACCCACGAGGGGGTAAAACGCGAACAGAACAGGCAATACTAAGGACCTCTCCAAAAAAACGGAGCAAAACGAAACAAAAAAAACCAGAAAAGACGTAGCACAAACACAGGACGAAAAACTCGACTGGACAAAAACACGACAAGACTCACAGCGACAGGAACCAGGAAACATCCCCAGAGGCATCCCCACATCCCTGTGCCCTTGTTCCCTGTTACAAGATGCATGTAACAGGGAACAAGATGCTGGTAACAAGAATGAACTGACACGAGACAGAAAACACAGGGGCATTAAATAACACAAGGACAACGAGGAACAGGTGCGCGAAATGAGCGAAAGACGAGAACAAGGGGGCGGGGTCAAGATGCACGACCAGAGAGCACATGGCGAAGTAAACAAAACAGAGGCCATGTGCTTCCACACGAGACAAGGACTTAGATCATGAGTTCAGATCCCGACTCCAAGAAACAAGAACCAAGACTAGAAGGAGTCAGGATCTAAACAACATGCTCTGACACAGAACACGGGGATGTCAGGATCCTGGCAAGATACATTTACATTTATTCATTTTATCCAAAGTGACTTACAAGTGCGGAATACAACAAGCGAGTCAACCTGAAGAGGCAACTAAACACAATAAGTGCTCACAATACAAGTTTCAGACATTGCTCAGAGTATCATATGCTACAACAAGGGAAAGATTTAAAGGAAAGAGGGATAGGAAATGAAGGGATAGGATTTTTTTTAAGATGATGTTAAATGCTCATGAAAGATAATCCAGAAAGACTCAGAACAGGAAGCCAGGACCCTGACAAGTGTGCTGTTATAGCTGCAATTAGTAACATTATGTTTCTGTCGCTATTTCTGTGGGTAACATTTCTCAGTGACTGACATATTAACAGATATAATTAGACATGACAGTTTCTTATCAGTAAATAATTATAAATCATTATAATCAACACTATGTTTGTATCCAAGAAAGTTACAAATTGCAGCTTTTGTAACATGCCAGAGAAGAACTGCCCATCCTGGTTGAACCTGGTTTCTCCCAAGGTTTTTTCTCCATCTATACACCATTGGAGTTTTGGTTCCTTGCCACTATCGCCCTGTTGGCTTACTTACTCGGAGACTGCTGACTTAGCTCAGTGTTTTGTAAATTGTTAATACTGCTTCCAGCGATATCATATAATTACAGTCCAAAAGACTCTATTCTATTTTGCTACTCTTTTGTCTCCAGTTGTCTTCCATTCTCCTTCATTATGTAATCTTCAGGTATTTTTATTGTATATTGTTTTATGTATGTATTTTACTTTTGTGTGTTGTGTCTATTTCATGGTACTATTGCAAATCCCTTATTCCCCTGTCCCATAAGATGTTATCTCTTTATATATGTCATCTCCATGTAAGCTGGAACGGCATACCTTGTTTAATGATTTTGTAGTTTTTATCGGTTCAGTCAACCCTCTTTTCATAAACCTACTATAAACCTAGTATGCCTAATTAGTTCTAGTAATATATAGTATATATTACTATATATGTATAGTAATATACATCTCACACATATTATTTGCAATAATACCATGTATTCTTTGTTGAACATGTCTGACATTTGTTCTGTGTTGTATTATTATTATTTTTTATTATATGTAAAGCTGCTTTGAAGCAATGTAACATTGTAAAAGCGCTATATAAATAAAATTGAATTGGAGTGAGGTATATGTAGTTATATTAAAGAAATATTACCAGTTCACAGACTAACGAACCCAGACGCAGACAGCGTTAAACTGAAAAAGCTCTCTTTATTTGTAAAACAACAACCCACGAGGGGGAAAAACATGAACAAAAACACCAATAAAACTTGAACAAAAGAGCTCCAAAAAAAAAGGAGCTTAAAATGAAACTAAAAAAACTGGGAAAAAACGGACAGGGCAGACGTGGGACAAAAACACGACCAGACAAGACTCACTGTGACGGGGGACAAGACTGCAAGACAAGATGCGCGGCACAAGACAGGAAACAAGAGGGGAAGAACGAACCGACAAGAGACAGAAAACACAAGGGCTTTAAATAACACACGGACAAATGAGGAACAGGTGCGTGACATGAGCGCAAATGAGACAAGAGAACAAGGGGGCGGGGACAAGACGCGTGACCGGAGAGCACATGGCCTCTGTTTTGTTTACATTCGCCATGTGCTTCCACACGAGACGAGGACCCAGAGCGCACGTTCAGATCCCGACTCCAAGAAACAAGAACGAGTCAGGATCAAAACAACACACTCTGACACAACACACAGGGCATGTCAGGATCCTGGCGGTATAATCAAGAAAGATTCAAGACAGAGAGCCAGGAACCTGACATAACCCCCTCCCCCCCCCAAAGGGACGCACACCGGGTGTCCCAGGGCAGACAAACTGGCAGGACCAACTCGGCGAACCCGCTAGGCTGACCGATGGTCCGAGCTGGCAAACAGTCCAGATGGTCTGAGCGGCAGACAGGACCAAGACAGAACAGGCAGACAAGACAGACCGAACAGATCAAACTACAGACAGGCACAGGGACTGGAGGACAAGACAGGAACAAGACATGACACAGGACGGGCAGGACATTAAATAACAAGGGTTTTAAAATGGAACTCAAAAACACAGGATTAAATGGTGGGATAACAGGAGGACGACCACGAACAGATGGCCCAGTGGAGCCCACACCGGGGAATACCCCGGGACCCCAGGGGTCAGGGACCAGGTCTTGGCACAGGAGTCCAGGATGGCAGAGGCATGGTAGAAGTAGCCGGCCACGGACTGGGATGACCAGCAGGTGGAGCCACAGGTTGTGGGCGCCGGAACCGAGACGTGGGACCCAAAGCTGGAGGGCCCAGTCTTAGAGGACACCCCGTCGTTGGAACATGGCCAGGACGAACCACCGCAGGTACCGACCTGGGATCAGGCACTGGAACCGACCTGGGAACAGGCACTGGGACTGAGATGGGGACCGGGGACGCCGAAGCGTACCCAGGCACAGAGACGGGGACCGAGACAGGGAGCGCCGGGGCAGACCCAGGAACAGACGCAGGACACTCGAGCCCAGGAACAGACGCAGGACGCTCGAGCCCAGGAACAGACGCAGGACGCTCGAGCCCAGGAACAGACGCAGGACGCTTGGTGACCAGAGAGCCCCCCCGCTTGGAAGGGACCTCAGACGACTGGACATTCCGGGGCGGGGCCCCAAGGGAAATATAGCCCAAGGACAGACCCTCAGCGACCGGACCCCGACAGGAACGAGACGGGATGGGAAGACCCGCGGTAGGAGTTTTCTGCTCCACCTCCCGACGGCGCAACTCCCGCACCAGTTCCCAGAAGGGCAAGATGACCAACCGATTGCGTTCCTGTAGTGGTGGTGGGGATTGGAGGCCTGCCAGCAAGTATGCTCCGACGAGGGGCTCAGCTACATCCTTCTGCTGCGCCCCCAAGGCGTACTCTATTTATAAAACAAAACAACAACCCACGAGGGGAAAAAACGTGAACAAAAACACCAATAAAACTTGAACAAAAGAGCTCCAAAAAAATGGAGCTTAAAATGAAACTAAAAAAATGGGAAAAAACGGACAGGGCAGACGCGGGACAAAAACACGACCAGACAAGACTCACTGTGACGGGGGACAAGACTGCAAGACAAGATGCGCGACACAAGACAGGAAACAAGAGGGGGAGAATGAACCGACAAGAGACAGAAAACACGAGGGCTTTAAATAACACACGGACAAACGAGGAACAGGTGCGCGACATCAGCGCAAACGAGACAAGGGGGCGGGACAAGACGCGTGACCGGAGAGCACATGGCGAATGTAAACAAAACAGAGGCCATGTGCTTCCACACGAGACGAGGACCCAGAGCGTGCGTTCAGATCCCGACTCCAAGAAACAAGAACCAAGACAAGAAGGAGTCAGGATCAAAACAACACGCTCTGACACAACACACAGGGCATGTCAGGATCCTGGCGATATAATCAAGAAAGATTCAAGACAGAGAGCCAGGAACCTGACACCAGTTGTTGTTTCTCTGAATTGTCTCTACAATAATTGTAGAATTGTCAGATATTACAATACTGTGTATGTGTATTGTTATCTGTGATTTGAAAACTGCATTGTCTGAAGCAAACTCTCAAGACTTTCATGCACTTGTGCTGTTAGTGATGTGACAGTAAAATGATCTGATTGCATGCTTTCACCATATAGATTGGGAGATATCTGTGGTCCTACTGCCACGACAACAAACACAGTTTGAACCATTTCCTACCCTGGGCCGAGTATGCATTTCTTAAGGCAGACCACCACCGGTTTAACACAATTCCAGTGCATACTCGGTTTTCAGCCTCCTCTATTTCATTGGACGGACGAACCATGAGAGGTTCCAGCTGTGGACCACTAGGTCATCGAGAGAGTGTTGGACTCAGCTCAGCTGTGATTCAACAAACTCCTGTTTGTTGTTTACTCACCTGAAGTCTCTCTAGCAATCTCTCCATCGATCTCCAGCACTTCTCCACAAATAAAATCTACTAAACAAAGAGAACTCTATATACACTCCAGCTAAGTTCACAAAGACTCTTATCTGCCACGTACAAACTCTTTCTGAATCCAGGTGTCTTCATTCCTCTGCCAATGCCTGCCAAAGATACAACTTTAAAGCTAAGCTGATTCAAGACTGTTCTAACTGAGAATGTTTATCTTTATCTTGAATATTCTTCAGTATGGATTTACTCAAATAAAACTTCTGTTGTTTACACTATTCTTCCTGTGTTCATTTGTGTATGCTGACATACGTAGATGTAAAAAATGAATAAAAGTGAAAAAAGAAGAAGTAAATGTTTAAATGCTAATTTATTTTATACATATCTATGCAAATTTATTTATTGTCAGGTCTGGGATTTTATACAACCCAGGTATATTGTTTGCTTTAGATATTTACCATTTTATATTATCTTGTTTAATATATTCTATAATTAAACTTTTGTGGAATGTTGGTTAATCTCATATTTTAATATATTAGACTTAACTTTATTCTCTATTTTTTGAAGTAGGTGGGGGTGTGTAGTGCCTATAGGGTTGGGGTCCATATGCATAGCTGACCAACAACCAAACAAATCACTAAACTATGAATGCTTGAATTGGGCTAAATTGTAAGTGAAGTCTCCCAATAGCAGTCAGGGTTTTAAAAGTGATTTTTAAAAGAAATAAATCCATGTTGAGATGAAAGACCCACTGAGGAATGCAGAGTTGTGCAATGGTGTGAAATGCGAATGACATAGGTTTGTACATTTGAAAATGTCCCCTGACAGAATCCTTGAAGGGATTACTTGCCATGGCAACAAATGGCTGTACCATGTTAGAATGCTTTAGCAACATATGTCTGAACTGGTATCATTACAGAGGTATACAGACTGGTGGAATTTGATATATATGGTCAGGAGTACTTGTGGTTGTGTGGTGTATACAATAGTTAACTAATCCAGATGCACCCTTTTCTCATGCAGTGTATAAAATGCGTGGAGAGAGGAGATATTTTCCACTAGTTAATTGATCACGGACGGTTTCATGATATAAAAGTATAACAGGATAAAAATAATAGAGGCATTATACTTTCTGGCTATTTACAGTCTTTACACCAGTGGTTTGCAGAAGATCAACGGCATGCCAAGCACATGCAGATAAATGTTTATTACAAAATTAATATTATTTGTTTAATTTAATGTTAATGCCCTGGATTTGCATAAAAATACCTATTTACCCTTGATGATCAGATTGACTTGTTTAGTTAGAGATGTCACTGCTGTAAATTGGCATGTCAGCAGTTGTTCGCTCATTTCATAATTTACACATTCTTAAAACCTGCATAATGTAGCCACATCAATAATGTTTCGCTATTAGCAAATGTGAATGGTCATGGCAGACAGACTGCTGGATTATAGCGGACAGGGACAAAAGGTAAACTCACCATAAAATAACAATTGTGAAAGACTGAATTTATCACCTGGTTGAGAAATATAAATCTAAAAGATTTCAGGCAGTTATGCAACAGTAACACTGTGCTGCATTCACACATAGTATTATATGTATTCTATAATACTATGGACGCGAGGTGACTGAAATTCAGACATCAAAAATACAAACTGTCTGTTGCATTTCATGTTTATGTATTTTTGTTTAATTACATATATTCATTTCATTCTACCTTTTATTCTACTCAGAAGTAGAGATAAGAATGAATATGGTCTCCATGTAGTTTTCTATTGCGTCATGGGACAATGTTGTGGAGCAGTAATTTTGCTCTGTCTCTGGTGTAACACTGATAAAACTGCTAGTTCGGGTGCGTGTGCATTTGCTCCTCACCGGCATGCGGTGAAAGCTGAGGTCACATTTCAAGTATGGGTTTACAATACCCGACAAATACGCCACTTTCACTTCACTGTTATTCAATGAACTCTGCCCATTATATTTCATCATGACTTAGCCTACTGCCTGCTGTTTTTTTACTCGATCTCTAAATCTGCTTCATAGTTTAGTTAAAGCGTTAACTCTAAACAGTTGACAAAATCATTTCTCTAAAGATGAAGAGTCTAGTGAGAACAAAAGTATACACCAAAGTATAGTCGCAGCACAGTAAAACATTTACTGCATAAGGTGCGTGCGGACATTTCACGTCATCGAATGTCTGTTAAAGGCCACCGTATTACGTCATGCCCAAACAGGAACTGTTCAACATAGTTGTTTGGATTTGATTTCACTGTGAGTTTCTTAAGAAACATATTTAAAACGGAAGTGTCAGTTACTTAAAGTTCTGCATTATGTCTCAGGATTTATGGTAAGCGGTTTATTGTTATCGTCTACTGACATTTAAGGTCTACAGTTGTGGTCAGTTTTCTATCTAATCATCGGCAGAGACCTTAGACTGCATAGACTAACAGTCTGTGTAATAGTTATAGTCTTGTGATTCACAAATCACTGGAAACAAACTTTTAAAAAACCTGTTACTATCACGCTAGTAAGAAGAATTAATCAATGAACATTCTTCTACGTTTGTTTTGTAATCGTTTAGGTCACAAAATTATGATGCAGCTTGTCGGCTTGCTCAAGAAATTGCAGAAAACATCCATGAAAGAAACAGACAACAGAGGACCGGAGGAAACCCAGCCAAGGTAAAGACAGTTTTTTATTGTTCTTGAGAGAGATTGTGGCTGTCTCCTTGCTGTAACGTCTATTTTCCCGTGTCTGTCTCTGCAGCTTAACATGACTCTAAGAGCGTCATTACAGAAGCTCAAACAGAATATAGCACAGCTCAGGGAGAGTTTGATTCGAGCTGGTGCTCAACGGCTCATGTATCCTTTACAGAAGAAAAGAAGCAAAATCTTTTTTTTTTTTTTTTTTACCGTTAATGTTATTAATTACAATACCTGAGAGAGAAACACAGCTTTGATTATACGTGTTCTGTATATACTCATTCGCAGCTTCTTATTGACTCTATGCGTTCCACCTTAAAAGACGCAACGCTTCCGTATTGCCGGTTTCTTATTCTCGCTCAACCAAGTTGTTTTTCTCTTATTCGCGCTGTTGTAAAGGTCCTGGTTGCGCGTGTGTATGTACAATTTCATAAGTAAACAATAAGTATAATAAGTAAACTAAACTTGGAGATGTAATGGACTGTATAAGGAACCCCATCACTCCCTCCCCTTACAATTCTTAATATTGTAACTGTGGCAGAACAGTTTTTCTTTTTGACAGGCCATCTTCACCGTGAAAAGTTAGCACATTTACTACAGCCTGCCTGTTTTAAATGCACTATTTTATAGGGCAATATCTTGCACTAGGGTTTCTGCATAATCATGTAAATACATGTTTATATTTGTAAAATATAGATATATAAGATTTTAATATACAGGACTTACTATGCATATCTGTAAATAATTCTCCCACTTAAATCTTAGTATATTATTTAATTTTTATTTTATTATCTCTATATTTATTATCTTCTATTTCCTGTGTATATACCACAACAAATTCCTTGTGCATGTGTGCACGCTTGGCAAATAAAGCTGATTCTGATACTGATAGCTGTTAGTACTATACAATAAAATGACACAACAACAATACTATTAAGCATTTATTATGCTAGGCTTATACCCGAATGTCTTGGGTAATTCCATGCACATTTAAAACATGATGACATTTAAGCTATATAATTTTTAAGTTACGGACCCTTTTACTTTAATATCTCTTTATAGTCATTATAATATCCCAATGCCTCCACCTTACATGTAATCTTATGAACTGTGTGACTGCATTGTTTTGTACTGTCATATTACTTATCTGTGTGGGTATGGTCCTGTTATGTTATTGTAAGTCTGAGCCTCTTCACAAGCATTTCAATGCCCGGTTTTCTACATTTAATTGTTCTAATAACAAATAATTTATATGTGACAAAAGGATTCAGTGAGACATTGGAATATTGACCCATTTGGAGGCGCTATTTCTCAGCTGCATTTTAAGGTATAAGACACACAATTAAATATAAGGTCACACATAAGGTGGAAGCATTGGGGTATTAGAATGATTATAAAGAGATATTAAAGTGAATGTACATTAAAGGGTTCATAACTTTAAAATGATATAGTTTAAATGTAATCATGTTTTTAAATGTGCATGGAATTAGCCAAGACATTTGGGTATAAGCCATACCTAGCATAATAAATGCTACATAGTGTTATTGTTTCTTTTTATCTTGTATAGTATCAGAATCAGAATGAGCTTTTTTTGCCAAGTGTGCACACATGCACAAGGAAATTGTTGTGGTAAATACACAGGGAATAGAAAAAAACAAATATAGAGATAATAAAATAAAAATATATAATAAACATAAGATTTAAGTGTGGGGGTTATTTACAGGTATGCATCGTAAGTCCTGTGTATTAAAACCTTATATATCTATATTTTTCAAATATAAATATGTATTTACATATTATAGAATTTACATTATATAGAAACCCTAGTGTAGGATTTTACTCTATAAAATATTGCACTTTAAAACAGACATGCTGTAGTAAATGTGCTATCTGTTCACGGTAAAAATGGCCTGTCAAAAAGAAAAACTGTTTAGTTTACCAAGTTTAGTTTACTTATTATACGTATACATTATGATAAGTATAATTATTACACTTATAAGTGTAATAATTATACTATAGATATTATAGTATAGTATGTATATAGCGACGCGGTCCCTAAATTGAGCGCGAAATAGAAGCCGGTAATACGGAAGCGTTGCGTCTTTTAATGTGAAACGGATAGCGCCAATAAGAGGCTGCGAATGAGAAACTGGATTTACACTTGTGGCTTGAAGTGAGGTAGGTTTACAGCGAGCGTATAAAATAAAACTTTGTCATTTCTCAAAAGCACCTGTAGGTGGCAGTGTATTGTAGCAAATCACCAAGTTTTAATAAGACTCACTGTACAAATAATGGTCATCTAAAGTCAGGGTTCCCTGATGGAAAGCCTGTAAATATTAAGGAATATTTTTTTTTTCAAGTTTTGCTCATCTCACGTCGAGTTAGGCTTGGTCATTATATTGATGTTTATTAAAAGAGAATATGCTTTTCAGCAATTCTGAAAAATCTAAACAATTTTTAAAAATCCTGTTATAGAATTATCAGTGAATGGAAAGTTTATGTAAAGTCATTAAAATATATATTGGTCAAAATGCTCTTTAATGATGTTTAGTGTATGATTTAAATAATGGTCTTATATAACTACAATAAACTGCAATAAACTACTGAATAAAGTATAACTGGCTTATTTAGTTAAGTCATAGATGTTTCTGACGATCTAGTATAATTCTATGTTGTCATATCACTGTGGGTTGAGTATAATTGTATGGTAATATGTTTTTTAAGCCTTAATGAATAATGACAGAATGCAAGCTGAAGCAGACAGAAGACAAAACCTTGTTGATGATCTTGCTACAAGAGAAAATATGCTAAATGCTTCCTTTAAAGGAGACATCACAGAAGCAGAGCCATCAAGGTACACCCACATATTCCACATTTACCTTTCAGTTTTGGTGCACAAGGATGATATATCTGTACCATAGCAATTAGCATGTGGCAACTTTTCTCACACAAAAGCATCCATTCTTTAAGTTAGTCTGCTATGTGTCTAATCTATATGCAATTTTATAATATTTGGTGTGCGTCTACGACTGTATTGCGTAGCTTACATTTTTCTGCAATATATAATGCGAATAGGTGTTAGGCTAAATCACACTGTGCTGACATGAATATACTCAACAGAGTCTGTGCATTACAGTTTATTCAGGGCATTAAAAAAAGCTGCAAGAAACTGAAGCCATTGATGGAAAGGCTAGATATAGTCATGTTATCTAGGTTATTCAAAGTATTTTATAAAGTCTAGTTTTAATAGTAGCCTGATATGAACACAAGATTCAGCACAAAATTGTGTGATAGAGGAATTTCAAGCACTTTTAAAGAACAGACTACACTGCCCCAAATTCCATAATATATTTATTATGTATTTGTTAAAATTCAGCTGCAAAATCTGTATGTTAACACATGCAACTAAGTAATTAAGACCAGTCAAGGGACCGATGAGGACATTACAACATGTTAAAAGTATAGGGAACATTGATAATTATTATGACTATTACTTTCTGTGGACAGTAGTGTGTTAATTACATGAAAGGTGGTGTTTTCGCACAGAGAGAGACGAGAGAGGATTAAATGCCACCAGAAGATAATTAAAATGAGAACTGACGCAGTATGTGTTTCTTTTGGTTTTCTTTTTTTCTTTTCTTTGTTTATACTGACATGACAATTTTTTTCAATTATTCAGTTAATGACTGAATGTTTTCACTTAATGCAATTTCTGGCTGCAGCTGCTGATATTGTCTGTGACTGACACATACTAAAGTAACAGTCTAAGAACAATAACTCACCATATGGCCTAGTGAATTAAGAGTGTTAATTGCCAAGGTGGATTTTCACCTGGATTTTCTATTAATTTCGATCACTACCTATTGTTAATTTCTAATCCTGCACATACCATATTTTGTAGCTGCATATGCAGACTATAATATATATGCTTGGGCTTTTATTTTTAGGGGGGGATTTAATATACATCTCTAATCAACTGAAGAGAGTCAACAGTACACCCCTCCTGTTCTCTCTCCACTGGTTACCCGTAGCCGCCTGCATTAAATTTAAGAACATTCACTGAAACTTCACCCTCCTACCTCAACTCACTCACACCCCCTCAACTACGTTCTATAAATGAGCGATCTGATTGTTCCCTCACAATGAGGTACCAAATTGCTCTCCTATTCTGTTCCTTCCTGGTGGAACGAGCTCCCAGCCTCCACCCGATCTGCCGAGAACAGAGAACGCTGACACCTGACTAATCCCTAATGTTCCAGTGTTCAACCTCATATATGGATATAAACGTGTGAAAAAATTCTTCCACTGTTCACCCTGTCCCTGGCATCAGAAATATTTTGTGCCTAAATACAGTAGAATACGCTTGTTGTTTCTTAGTGCAGAATATTAAATGCTCTCTCTCTTTGTAAGCTGCTTTGGATAAAAGCGTCTACTAAATGAATAAATGTAAAATGTAAATTTAGAACTCTGAGGTCTCGATTTTAAAATTGTGCTGTACATCCACAAACTCGTGCCCTAGTTACTCTACCAGTGCATGGAAGCCTTTGCTTGCCATATTTCCTATTTGCTCATCCTGCAGTATTGTCCCAGCGCTCACTGTTGAGTAACATTTTGCCAGAAATGGTCTGACCTGTGTGGAAATGGAAGCGTCAGTTGGAGTTCAGACATTTGGATTTTCAGCTCTGCTGATCAGAGTTGAGCGTTGAGTTACCACCATCAGTACTGTTTACACTTCCCCACTCTTCCCTACTCTTCACAGCACTCACATCCTCTCTCCAAAACATGACACAGACTTATCGTGTCACCGCCAGTCTCCTGTGCCCTTCTGACTGAAATGGTAGCTTGGAAGATTAATGGAAGATTAACCTCTAATCAACCACAAAATGACATTGCACTCACATTTGAAGATCCTGAGTTTCTGACCCGATGCCCTCCCCCTCCTCCCCCAGTTTCCTCTCTTTTATATTTGATCATAATGCACAAAGTTGTAATTAGTTAAATAGGGCCTCTAAGAGATAAAGCCTCTCTCTAGGTCTTGGTCCAAAGTGATACCTCTATGCAATTTGTCTGATTAAATCTAGGAGCTCTGCAGGAGGTTAATTGGATAAGCGCTAATCCTCACGCCATTAAGTTAGAGCAGAGGAAGTGGAGAGGGGCTAGCATAAGCTACAAGTTGCCAAATATTTCAAAAAAGATTAGTATCCACCACTGACCACTTGTCTCCCTGGCTAGAAGATTAATATCAGTTTATTACAGCTTACAGGACATATCCAGTACTTCAAAGGAGCTTTCTGGCTGTTTTGGTAGATAGATAGCTTAGCAAGGTGAAGGAATGGGCATAAAAGCAAGAGAGAGGCAGTAGAGAGTTCTAGCTCACCAGACGAGCATGTGAGTGGTAAACTTTGTTGGCTTGAGGAGGCATAATAATGACAGGAACAGGCCTTCAGAGGTTAGCAACCTCTCTGAACCCAAATGCAGATCTACTGACGCACAACTAACTTAAACTCATTATTAGTGTTTATTTAACTATAGCCCCTCTCTTTAAGTTATTTGGGTGATGAGCATAATTACTGAAACAATTTTTACATTAATGCATTTGGCAGATGCTGTTATCCGAAGCGCCATACAGTACATTCAAGTTATGTGTTTTATCAATACATGTGCTGGGAATCTGACAATTTTGCATTGCTAACGCAATGAACTACCAACTGAGCTACAGGAACACCCAGGAACATTTCTGACACACAATTTCATCTACATAAACAAACATAGTCCATTGCAGACTGAAAGGGAATATAATTGCTTTAATTGGTAATGCCACTTTTGACAAACATGTAGATATACCTTGACTTTTTTAAAACCCTAAACTGTTTGTGTGTGCAGTGCATGTTTTATACACAGAGTTTAGGGTTACCTGACTGAAATGCTTCTGATTAAAACCTTTTGTACGGTAACATGCATATTTTATTACAAAAAATAATCTTTATTTAAAAACAACTGACTTGGCCCAAATAATGGAGAAAAAGCGGTAAGTAAGAGCCTAGCATGAAAATAAACTTCAATACAGTTTATTAAAATTATCTTAAGGTGATGTCTGTGGGAGTATTTACATTACTATTTCATGTAAATTGTCTAAAACCAATAATTCACTCAAAATTCACTGTTTAGTTTTTAACATTTTATCAGTATAATTTTGTTTACTTAAAGTTTATTGCCTTTAACACAAATCTAGGTTTTACCTGTATTTAAATACATCCCAAATTCTGAGACATATAGAACATCCTCTGAACGTTCAGCACTTTGTATGATGATTATTTTTGAAAAAAGCCATTTAAAACTATTTTGTAGAAAGTTCACTGTAAATCCTTGACATGTTTTTTTGTGTGTCATTTGTGCACCACTTAGGCATCAAACAGAATTGCACTGTTTGTTTGATTAACCAGACTGGCTGGAGCATAAAAACATTGACTCAGCTTGGTCTGAGTTGTGACATTTTTAGCTATGTGTTTGCTTGGGCTTGTTAACCCACTGGAAGCAGGTCACCTTTAGTAAGCTAGTGACTTGCTTTAACTCAATGCACAATGTTGTGTGCTGATAACTTTTCCAGAAGAGACTTTAAACCTCACATCTCTCCCTCTCTGTGAGCTGTCTGAACAGGTTTCATTAATCAAAGAAAACTGCAAAAGTAAATGTAGTGTCTCTACAGAATAACAGTTTATATCTTGAATTGGCACAACACTTTGAAAGCTTGTATTAAAGCCAGAGGCTGTTCATATGCTTTGTTTCATAGTAACATAGGCCACTTTGTTCACTCTACGGTCCAAGCAAATAAACAGAGGCTTTCTGATCTTACAAGGTCCAGTGTGTTAGAAGGGGAAGTTGTTTGCTATTTTAAAAGTAAACAGTTAACAGTTAACAGTGCAAATGTAATCACAAACAGTATTACTTTTTGTATGTATTCTATATATGTATGTAATGACAAAGTTGATTTTGTATTGCAGCTGTTATTACTGCTGTAGGCCTTTGTGTGTATATGTGTGAATGCAAGCTTATGTACATTTGTGTATGCTTGTAATAAGTATATTTGTGTAAGTTTTATACAAATATTTGACAATGTGTTTTTTTGTGACACCGACCTCTAGGTCGTCCCTGATGACAGGTGGAATTGGGTCAGGACCAGCAGTTAACCCTTGGCTGGTTAATGAATCTGAGGAAACCAGAGGACTTGGCTTTGGAGAAATTAGGCAACAGCAACAGCAGATTATTGAAGGTGTGCTGCATATGAAAGACCAGGCGTTCATTCTAAATTGTTAATGCATGACCATTTTAAACCCTGGCTAAATGTAATTCTAAGTTGTTTTTTAACACACACATACATTTGGCACCCTTTTTCAAAATTACATATTTGAAATGTTGCTTTACTCAAGGTTAAAAGTGGCCATAGCCTAGTTTTAAAAAGCCAGTATTTAGTGCATGAAAAGCAATGTTAGCCGATTAGCCTGATTAGCCATTGTTTGTACTTCAGCTTCCCTTTTTCAATACATCATAAAATATCTGTCTCATTTCGTGTTTTTGTCTAGCTCAGGATGCTGGCCTGGATGCTCTTGCTGTTGTCATAAGCAGACATAAACAGATGGGTCAGGAGATAAGCAATGAGCTAGATGAACAGAATGGTAAGAGAAAACTGCAGCCTATACAAGACAGCCCTGCCTGAACAGGCACTTTCTGTAACATCTACAATACTGTGATGTCATTAGTTCTAGGATGATCTGCTCTTTGAGGCCCAGAGTTGGAAGTGCGAATTGTGAATGTGGTAATATGTTACATAAAGGAAGCGTTCAGATCAATTGTCCGTAACCACATCTAAAGGTCACAACTGTCTGGCCTAGCCAGTAAGGAGAGACTGATTAGAGTGGGAATATGTAACAGTCAGAAATATATAATTATCAATTTTTGAAATGTGATATTTTTGCATAATAAAAACAATCTTTTCTGAAAATGATCAGCTGCACTGAGAATGCTACTCAGCTGACCCTGTCCATACATTAGATTTCTTGAATGTCATAGAGACTTGGGGGTGGGCTCACACCCTAGCAACCACTCCATTAACTTCTATTGAAAAAAATCCATTAGACTTAACATTGCCAACACTATTAACTTTCTTCGAAAAAGGTGAGAGGTATCAGAACATCATAGAGACAAATGGGTGGCCTCTTTTAACTTAGACTGACAAGTAGTCTTTTTTATTTGACTCGGGGTGTCAGTGGGCTTTAGGTATTGCCCTGGCAACTTCCTGACCACACCCTAGCAACCATTTAGGTTGCAACCTCATAACATTATGAATAAGCCATATTTTAGTATATCTGTCATGCTAAATCATGTCAGCATTATGCTAAGTTGTACTAGCACCATGCTAACTCATGCTAATATCATGTTATTTCATGCTAGCATCATGCTAAGTCTTGCAAGGGGTTAATGGGGTGGTTACTGGGAATTTTGCCACGGTAAGCACCACTCACATTTTCAACTAGTTTGTGCTGCTTCCAAAACAAATCATCACAGTTACTCTTGCATACTTATTCTTTTTCTGGACAAAACTTTATGTAATTCGTCCCATATGGTTTGTCGTAGACCCATGAAGACGAGTCAAATCAACCGGCATATTGTGGTGTGCTATGATGCTGTAATGTGCTAGAAAAGATCAGGTGTACAGTGTTTTTAAGGCATACGAAAAAGTGGGTGAAAAATTCCATAGACTTAACATTGGGCTGAATTTTGTGACATTATAGCTCCGCATCAGAGTGTTGTAGAGACTTGGGGGTGGGCTCATATCACTCAGCTTAGCAACCAGCAACAAATGGTTGCTAAGCTGAATGATTAGCATGATGCTAGCATGGTAATTGATGTTAAAACTTGCTAGCGTCATGGTAATTGATGCTAAAATGGGTTAACATCATGTTAAAATGTGTTTTTGTTAATTGATGTTAAAATGTGTTAGAATCATGGTAAAATGTATTAGCCACATGGTACAACGTTCTAGCATCATGCTAATTACTGCTAAAGCATGCTCCTCTAGTTCTTTTTAATTATCCTTCTTATTATCCTATTATCCTAAAGCTTTCAAACTACAGCCACCAAACTTTCCACAGATCTTCAGATTTATTTTAAGAAGTGTTTTATATATTTTCTAAGGGATTGGATTTACAATTTTCCTAAAACAGGCGATCAATCTTCCCAAAAATCCCTTAGACCTACATTGATGGAATGTTCAGATGACGCAGCATGTGGTTCCTATTAAGAGCCAGAGAAAGCTTAGTCCATCCACACCTCAAACACACACACACACACTCCATTGTGGAATAGATACAGTACAAATTTGTTTCTTCATTAATATTCATATTTTAGGAAATACTGCTAAGAATAATAGTAAATACTCATGCATGAAATGCATGCATGTAGGCCACCACAAATCAGGAACCCTCCAGGGGGAAGGCAAATATTTCTGTGCTAGTCTTATTTAAAACTTGTCTCCTTCCTACCAAAGCAGTGAAACTAACTGTAGTCTAAAATGTCTGTTATCCTGTGGTCTGAAATGAATTAATTAAGCGGATCATTTGCAGGTTGTTAGACGCTCACTGTTTAAAGTGTTTTGAGGCTAGTCTGAAGCTGATTGTACTTAATCCATATAGACATGTAAATATTAGAAATAGCTGTTTTGGTGTTCTGGTTAGGTTGTTGGTTTGAGCACTGTAAGCAATGAGCTATTGTGCCCTTAAGCAAGACATTTAACATTTATCCAGGTTGCTTCAGGGTGTCTGAGGAAGATCAAGGGAGGTATATAATGATTGAGCATCATGAATCATCATGTTCTCATGTATGCACTGGACATAAATCACCAAGAAAAAAATCACCTTCATGTGAATGCAGATATATAAGATAAGAATGCAGATAAATTAAGTCATAAGCTTGGTTATGAGGGTTGATCACATACAGTAGTTATGACTATTGTGATTCCTAGTATCTCATAGCAGGAAATGTCACCACTGATTTTCAGTTCAGTTCAACCTTATTTGTATAGCGCTTTTACAATGTGGCATTGTCTCAAAGCCGCTTTACAGGGAGAAAAAAGGAAAAAAACAAGGAAATATATACATTGATACACAGGATTTTGAAAATATGTAGATTTTGACATAGTCCACATATTTAACCGCTTAAATACATGTGCCCACTGCATTGTTTTGGACTTGTGTTAGCTGTCTGTGTTAGCTGTCTGTCCAAGTTGCAGATGCTAGACTATGACCACCGTCCCTTTAAAATTAGACAGATTTCCATCTCTGATTTCAGATGCACAGTTCTTATCCCTACCACCATCAACTTTTGAAGTAATTTTGGAAAGAAATCTTTTGTATGTGGGAACTGTTTAATGTATTATCTTTTGGCCCATAGTTTCTGAAAACAGCAAGGTAAACAGATCAGCTTGATGAGATTCAATGTCACCGATTACAGGAAGCAGAGCTTCAAACCTCACCTTTGCTTCACAGATTAGTCTTTATGTCATTGGCACAGAAAATAAAATATCATTAAAGGCAGGTGGACGATTGTTTCCAAAAACATTTCTGACAGCAGTCAGGAATAAAGTTGGCTAAATATCTTCTGTGTATGGCGCAGAAATATATAATGTTCATTGATTCAATGCATTTGGTCTTGCCTGGTACAATGACAGGATGTTGTGCTTGCCAACAAAGCTTGTTTTCAATTCTGAACACATACAAACAACATACAAATTCACTTAATAATTTAAAAAAAGAAAATGAATTTTAATCTTTCATAAACAGTAGAACACTCCTTTACAGAACAGTCTTATAGGGGTGTGTACTTATGTTGTATTATTTGCCTGTTCAAATAAATTAAATAAGAAGAAAATCCTATGTAACAGCTGGAACTTGTGACTTACTGCATCAATGACTATAGGGATAGTTTCTATTTCTGCGACCCAGAGCTGAATGGTCATGTACTGATTAATTTGTTTCATTATAAAAGGTTTATTTTGAGTTAATTGTTCAAGACTTTAAAAGCCTTAATGAAAGATGCCTTAGATGTTGAAAAGGACATTTAAGTAAACAAATATCCAAGGGGTTATTTCTTTGTGAACAAAGTTTATTCTGTGAAAAAGAGTGTATCAGTCCCATACAGCTCTGGAAAAAAATAAGAGGATTTAAAAGTATAGAAAACACGGTTGTAGTCATCACTATACTCTTGCAATAAAAATCACTGGATGGCAAAAGCAGTGCTAGCTAAACTTCAAAAGTAAGTGGAATAAAATAATAACAATTTACCATGCCAAAAGGGTTGAAAAGAAAAGTTTTGAGTGAGGAAAAGATGGCTTTACTAGCAGATGGGATAGAGTGAGTGTCAGGTTGATTCCAACCTTAAAATTCAAAGACAGTGGTTAATAAGAACAAGGTCAAACTGCAGACATTGGAAACAACAAAACCGACCGGTAGAAAGTGAAAATGAGTCTACAATGAATGAGATGACCGCAATCTCATTTGAATGTCAGACAGAAACTGTAGGACGACATCAACCTACATCATCATCAGGTTGATTGATGACATCAACATCAATCGACATACAAAAAGAAAGTGCATGGCAAGGATGGTTTAAAGCAGGCTTCTAGAGGCAGGGCTGAAGTCATGCAAAGCTAGAAAGGACCATAAGGATTGGACCGTAGAGGACTGGAGTAAGGTCATCTTCTCTGATGAGTCGAATTTTCTAATGGTTGGATGGAGAGGCCTGCAAGCCACAATGTCTCATACCAGACATTGTGGCATTGTGGCACCCCCAGGTCATTGCAGATCCTGGTAGAGGATCTGCAATGACCTGGGGGTGCTTCAGCAAGGCTAGAATTGATCAAATTCATCTTTGTGAAGGACGGATGAATCAAGTCACATACAAGGTCATTGTATTTGAGCTGAACCCCATTGAAAACCTCTGGAATATGATCAAGAGGTAGACAAAGACAAAGCAGATCAGACCAAGCCGAGCTGTTTGAACACATACCTATAAAGAGTAAAACCAGAAAAACTGAAACCAAAGATAATTTTGCCATGGTCTCTCAATTTCTACCAGAGCTGTATGTATTTTGAATAATTTAAAATTCTTTTCTTTGTAATATTTGATTATGCACTTGTATATTAGTAATATTATAATATTTGTAAATAAATAGTATTTGTAATTTTATTTTGTCGCATCGCCATGTCGCTTCTGGTGTGGACAAACAAATTACTTTTTTCTAACATTTGGTTAGGACACGGTGCAAGGTGTAGCACTGCACTGGAGTTTGAAACCTGTCAAAGCACACAGACTCATCAGTGGTAAAAACAAAGCAAGAGCAATCTAGAAATGCTATTGGCTCAGATATATTTGGCATTTTGCATTGACAAAATGCATGACATTTTGCATGACAGATATATTTTGCATTTTGCATGATTGGATTTAGAAATATGCCGATTATTGACTCAGTAGGTTCACCATGCACTCTATAAACAGCATACAGCCTTCCTAAAATTTTTTGTTAGCCTGACTGGTGTTTTCATTTATCATTGCAACCTAACCGCAATAATCAGAGAATAAATATTTTAAATACTGTAATACTGTTAAGAAGAAACAAGGCAGGGTAATATGACTGCATATACCATATGATGGCAGAAATGTGTTAAAAGTGGTGATTGTGCTGTTTCATTGCCAGTATGGTGCCACAGATGGATGTTTTCAGTGTAGACAGCTTTTTGATTTTAGAGGGATAGATTTTGTTTGGATTCGCCTCAACACTCAACTCATGTCTGGTGAAATGGCTTAACTGTATGATGTTAACTATTGTCAGAACATTACAGTTTTTACAGTGAATTCAAATGGAAAAACAATCAAACAAAACAAATTATCTTTCCTATGTAAAATCTTTACCACATATTTATGTACATGATTTTAAAAAATGGGTTTAATTTACCACAGAAATTTCTATATTATGATATACTATTTATGGTCATACCACATATTTACTTTAAAATTTGTGGTGTTAGGTCTTTGGACTAAAGGGATCCTGCTATGTCGTTTCCAAAAGTTGAGTAGCCTCAGTCTATATAGAACTGTAAAAAAACCCAACAGTGGGCAGTATAGTAGACCAGTAATAGACTTAATAGCTTACAATTCACATGCTGTAATTGCTGAAATTCAGGTATGCAAATTAATTTGTTTAAATTGTACTTAGGAATTATGAGCAAATTTATCTTTTGCAGTTATACACAACAGTATACACAACAATTTGAAAATACAACTGCTTCATCCTGATACATGTAAATATACCTACAGCAGGCAGTCATACAAGTGTATAGGTGTGTGTGTGCTCACGTGGCTTTAATTGGTCACTAAAAAAGAGGTCTGCAGCTGCATAAAAAGTGTTTGTGCAACAAGCAAAAAGGAAACGAATCTTTAACATATATTAAAAGTGCACTTTCACTATAGGAGCAGCATATAAAAGAACTGTTCGATTTAAGCAGCCTTTATGTCAACATTTCTGTCTGTTCAGCATTTCTAAACCAGCTCTTGAGTTCATCTGACCTCATGTTCACGCTAATTAAAATCCTGTGGTCATATTTATAAACTGGTTTCACTTAAAACACAGGTGTGAGGGAAGCATTAAATAACACTGAGGGATGTCAAAGTGTCAGTCATGCAAAAGTAATGCTAGAGTTGTCATGTAAGTGTCTGAATACCTGATTTGCATTACCGTTGTATGGATGTCAACACTTGCTTTTGTGTGAGGGTAACTGTTGGATGCCAGATCCAGTCATGGTGTATTCATCGACATCCTCGTTTTTTACTGCTGGTACCCTCATTTAAATTATGCCGCCATTGTTCTCTGTTACCTGCCATTGAGTTGCACAGAACTTGGCATCCGCAATATCCGGCTGTGGTACAAATGAGAATTGGTGAGTGAGATGTGCATGCATTTTGGTTTGTGTAAAGAGAAAACTCTGGTTTCTTTTGCTTGGTACCTCAGGCTTAGGGTTCAGCAATCCCACTCTCATTGTCCAGTAAATGTTTTGAAGAGATTTGTAAAAGGGAGATTGTTTTCTTCCTATGTTTTATGAGTTTGTGAGTCCTGGGTGTATTGCATCGCAAAATACTGATATGTCAAACAGCATTGCCAGTACTTCCTTTTTACTTGGGTTAAGGAAAAATCTGACAAACATTTGCTTTGAAGATAAGACATCAAACTTCAACACATGCATTGAAGAACGCTTTTGTTTTTTTTTTGTACAACCTTTTGTTGAGCTTCAAACTGCATCAACAATCATAATGTAGATGTTTCATTCTTAGTCTTACCATTACCTGGTTGTTCAAATATGATTGACGTATTTATTTCCTAGACTTCTGACCTTTGTTTCAGTAAATCTACTTTTCTGTATTCAATCCTGTGTTTCTCTGACGACTAGTATGGCCTGTCTTCACACAGCAAAAGTTTTCATTTGAGATCTTACTTTGAAGTCGCAACTATAAAGGAGAGCTCTTCCTTTGAAAATCACTAAATCATGCTGTAGTGCCCATATAACAATGAATCTTCAGGTGGAATTGTCAGGACCACAAATGGTGCCAGATTTAGGCTGAACCCCATTCAATAGTGAGACTAATTCGTGCACATGTGCAATGTATCTGTCTCTCACTTTTTTCTCATCTTGTCTTAGGTCACTACACACCAGTATTTATGTACACACACTAATAACTGTTGACCAAATTCTGTTACACTATCTGTCTGTCAAACTCAGTGACAGACAGAAGTGTCTAGAAGTATCTATCTTCAGACAGTGTTCTGACCAGCTTTAGGGTTGTTTGGTTACATATATTATTTGCAAAGATATTTTTTACCTGACAGAATATCCAGAATAATTTTCATTAAGAAGACCTGTTGCTTATGTAGTTCTTGTCTCTGTCTTTGACACCTTAAATTTAAGGCTCTTTATCACATTTGGTTCATACTTTGCAACAGTAAGGGCTCCTGATCATACATTTAGGTGGGGAAGAATCTGTAATCTGTTTAATTTTTACATTTCAGTGACTAAATACATAGAGAATAGTTTTGGAGAGTGTCTACACTCTTAAAAAAGAGAGCTTCACAGTGAAGAATTGTGGATGTATTATATTGGATGTATGGTTACATAACTGGTTCTACTGATGTTAAAGGTTCTGTATGTTCCACAAAAAGTGTTTTGTAGTGGGGAAAAAGGTAAGAAAGCCATTTCTTTGTCTGAATGGTTCTTTGGGGAACTTAAACGGGTTCTTCTATGGCATCGCTGCAAAGAACATTTTTTAAGAGTGTTAAAGTGTTCTTGCATAATTCAGTCTGAGGGTTATATAGAATAGTACAGTATCTTGAATACACACATTGTTGTGTTTGAATATTGATTTAGAATGTAGGTATTTAGTATATTTCTTTATTTTTACAAGCTACCCATGGTACTCCAGAGTAATACTTCTACTGCCGCATTTCATTCATTGCAGTTTTGTTAAAGTGCGTTTGCTGCTCTTGGCTGTGACATTGTAATCATAAACTTTCTCTGGGCGCTGGGTTTCTCAATTCCAAGAACGCAGAACGGGTATTACGCAAATGGAACAGAAGAGTACTTTATGCCATCACTCAACTCGTCATGGGAATACATGCAATCCTATTTGCCCTCATTTAAATGTTTAAAATTAAACAAAATATAATATAAAACACAATGCTATTTCTTTTAGGTTTTTTTTTAAATATTAATGATTTGTGCAACACCTATCAACTCTGATAATCTTCATTACCTTTATAATAAGGTGAAATATGATGTAAAACACAACCATCTACTATACATGTATAAGTTTCTACAATCGGAAATAAAGACAAGCAAAACATTCAGTTAAAAGTATAAGGTAAAATTTCATTTTAAATGTTTATGAATCTTAACTTTACCCTTAGCAAAATCAGTTTGCCCAGGAACAAACAGAAGATTTATGAGACCAAAGACTGAATATATACTGAAAATGAATTATATCTCATGTTTAACCACTGAAAGACATCCAGGAATTTATTGTGAACTTGGCTAAATGTGAACTTTGAATTAGAACAGTACTTGGGCAGCAACTGATGACGTTTCACAAGTCCACAAGAACACAAGTACAGACAAAAACACTTAAAACTCAGAAGTTCCATATTAATATACTATAGATTGAAATTTAATTTATTTATATAGCACTTTTTACAATGTTGCATTGTTTCAAAATAGCTTTACAAATAATTAAAAAACAAAACACAGTAAACAGAATGCATTATATTGTTGCAAATTTTTATTGTTCATTATAAGATAAGTATATTAGTAAAACTAGGGATACCAAGATTGTAGGTTTATGAATAAAGAATTAACTGATGATAACTACAACACTTCTGAACCATTTAAATAAATGGACATGCATTCAAAATCCCAGTCATTCCAGCTTACATGGAGATGGCACTTAGAAGTTTTATAGAACAGGGGTATTGGGATTTGTAATAATACCATAAAATATCTGAACATTGCATAATGAATGAGAATAGGAGACAAGAAGAAAGAAGAAATCTTTAGGACTGTAGTCAGATAATTATGCTAAAAGCAATATTTACAATTTACAAAACCCTAAGCCAAGTTAAACGTCAGCAGTCACCCAGTAAGCAAGCCAACAGGGCTACAGTGGCAAAGCACTGAAATTCTTTTTTTTTCCCATCTATACATCGATGGAAAAAAATTGGGAGAAACCAGGTTTAACTGAGAGGTTCTTTTGCACATTATAGCTGCAATTTGTTAGATATAACTGTTAGATATTTGGTGATATCTGATATTTGTTGGTAAAGGACAAACTGATCATCAGGGGTCTGTTCACTTTGTAGGCAGCCCTAGGTTGGAGTACATTGAGTTTGATAAGGTTGCGGCTGTGACATTGTCTGTGGTTGTGGATGTGACAGTGGCTGTGGAACATTAGTCAATTATTGAGTCATGTGGAAAAGCAGTATCATATTGCTTTTCCACATTCAGTTTCCCAATGACTAGGTTTACCACAGTAATTTCAATTACCCATGTGTTTCAACGTGTGCAAACCCACAGGCTGATTCTAAGTCTCTGATTTGCTTGTAGAAGTTATCTACCATGCTGGTAAGCAAGTTAGGAGTTGTAACACTAATAAATTGGGCTTGATCTTGATGCATGATGTTCAGCCATGTCTTAATAAAGTATGCTGTGTGTGTTACCTATTGGTAATTTGGATTCTTAGCACCGGGATTGCAAAAAGCGATTTATTAATTTAACTAGGGATCCTTTAGACATTTGTTTAGTGTTTGCAGTGTACAAAACATCGGCTGTCAAGAAATTATATCATTTACTCATAAAAAGCATTGATGTTACCTGCCTCAGCTTAAACATTACTATGTGGGCTTTCAGAGGCTCCCCTAACTGTAATTTTGTCATTGTCAAATTTCAGTGAGGGAATTTCAATCATTTGAGTGCCTTCGGTCACAACATTGCCTAAGACCCACAAATGAATGGTTCAGAACTCGGGACCCTTGGGTTGATAGTGTTAATATTAACAGGATGTATATTAAGTGCATGGGATGAATGCCTGTAGATTGTATATTGTCAATAGCTGAAACATTTGTTCATAGCGAGTGAGGGTTCCACAAAATAGTAGTTCATAGGGAGCACAGGATAAAGTGGTGTGTGCTTAAGCATCGCGGAAGATGATGTAACAGGTTGAAGTGGTTTGATCTGAGAATTTGTTGTCTATGTTTGAGGTGAATGGTAAGGCGGTGGTACATTTGGAGTGGGACTGAAGTGGGACTGCTTCACATACACTGGGTATATGAAGGCTAGGTTAAGTAAACAGGAGTTCAGCATTTAAGTCACACAGGTCACCTAGTATTCTATTTTAATCATAAGAGCCAAAGTAATATTTAACAATAACTTTGTTGGCTAATAATACTGATTTATAATTTTATATTGATTTAAAAACTGTCAGGTCAAATTTTGTGACAAATGTCAGGCTCTGAGGAATGTTACAAACCGAGATGGTGACAGAAGCATAATGTTACTAATTGCAGCTATAACATCACACTGCTGTGACTAGGCAGGGAATTAAATGTAGAATTTATCTAAGCTGGAGGTAGGTAAGTAGGTAATAAGAAGTTTAATAAAGAAGTCCATCAGAAGTACGTCAGATTCACTGTTTTGGGGTGATCCACATTATGGATGTAATCCTAAATTGGCATAAGGATGATCAACTAGCTGACCCTGAAATGGGACTAATGTCAAGTCGAACTGCAGCGGTATGTCTCAGGGGTTGTCTCATCCCATCTCCTCACCATCTGGTCTGGATAAAGTCTGGATACTGCTGACTACAGGACCTTGGGGAAAGGAAAGACAGACAGATTTGGCGTGGAGCCAGTACATCTGTTCTTATGGGAAGTGACCCCTGGTCTGGTTTACCTAGTTAATGCAGTCTAACAATCCCTTAGGGGATTTGAGTAATAAATCCATAGAATCACGTGTAGGCTAGAACCCTTTGAAGCGTACGATCACACCGGTGTGATCATTCCAGGCTGGTCCCAGGAGCGTATGATCACGCCAGTGTGATTAGAAGGTTCAGTGTGTCACGTGATCACCTGCACCATACCAGGGATGTCGGTAAATGAAACAGTGAATCTCCCAGCGCTTATTATGTATCACAGTTGTTAGCGATTTCAGTCACATAATGTTTATGTTTCTTGCATTTCATTTATGTTGCAAAAAATATATGTTTATACATATATGTTTATTTCTGTTTTTTTATAAGTTCAACTTCAATTCACATTTATTTGAATAGCACAATAATTTCAGTAGTTTCACAATACATATCTTCTTTATATATAGCCTTATAGTTTGTATAAAACTGATGCAAAAGTATCTTTCAAACAAAACATTTGTTAATTTTTGTATTCATATTTCATTGCACAGTCACAGAAGCACTATGAAAATATATGGTTTACATATAACGCAGGCAAAACAAACCCTTCAACCATAACCAGGTTATATTTTATTCATGTCAATATTATTCCTGTCACATCTATCAAGGAAGGAATGTGATGAAGATGAAGGGAATCCAGATTAACTCTCTTTAATTATAATCCACACAATTCAGGAGAGCAAGCAACACAGCGTAACACAAATATGACATAAACAATAACCAACTCTAAACTGAACAGAAGGGAGAACTTACGTAGGGCAGATGACGAGGGGCAAACAAGTGAGAGGAATGAACTAATGATAACTTAACAAGGTAATGAACCAAACGAGCAGACTGGAACAGGGAGAAACAGGGAAAATGCAAAGCTAAAGTTCATAATGCTGACAATCACACATTGTGTAGGTAATTATAAAGTTTGCTCTTATGTATTTAGGAAGAATATATAAGCAACAGTGCGCCACTGTGACTGCAAAATGTCATGTGGCAAGCTTTATGCATCTCCATGGTTACTGGAGTGTGATTCATTGCAGAATAACAGTCACATTAAAAAAAACTTGAGCTGGGGGGTCCGTCTGAATTAATAATTTTCGAGCTTACGCGTGAAAGGGGTAAAGAGATGGGTCTTTAATCTAGATTTAAACTGATACACATCTCCCTCTCGGACAACACTGGGAAGACTGTTCCAGAGTTTGGTCATACTTGTTAATTCTCAGAAGAACTGTGACTGCTGCATTTTGCACCAGCTTGAGTTGTTGTACAAACCTGCAGGGCAGCTACCCAGTAAGGCATTGCAATAATCAAGTCTTGATGGGATGAAAGCATGAATTAATGTTTCCGTATTTGATGTATAGTGTTGTAGTTTTGATATATTTTTAAGATAAAGAAATACATTTTTACAAATATTGGAAATGTGTTTTCTTAAGACAAATTGTTATCAAAAAGGACACCCATTCTTAGCTGATGAAGCAGGCCTTATTAACAATTAAAACTTCTGTTGTGTCTGAAGTTAGTAGTCGAAAGTTGCTAGACATCCAAGTTTTGATAGACTATACATACTGTTAGTTTGGTGAATTTATGTCTTGTTGGGCCTTGAAGAAATATACAGCTGAGTATTGTCAGCATATCAATGAAAACAAACTCCATGGCCTTAATAATTGCTCCCAGAGGTAGCATATACAGGGTGAAAAGCAGAGGCCCTAACACTCAGCCCTGTGGAACTCCAAACTCTGAAAATATTTGATGAATAATGTTAAGCATCTTTATATGTTAACAGTTTAGTTTGATTCAGTTTATATAGAGTTTTGTGCTGTCAATTTTGATGAGTTGCGGCTGCTTTTGCATCTCCAATAAGTCTCCCATGGAACATTAACCACACTCCCTACAACCTTTCAGAGTTCAAAAATTTGCTTTTACACCAGCTGAACAAATTGAACTCTGACATCCAATGTACTGTGAATAAATCTAGGAGGTAGAAGTTGCCCTCCCAGCTGAAGCATTCTGCTCCAACTCCTTTCCTATTTTAAATTTCCAGTTCCTCACTCACTCATTCTGCAGCTACACACTGGTCAGATAAACCCTGTCTGTGTGTGTGTCTATGAGTGTGATCTGTTACAAAACTTGCATTCAGTTACTACTTTAGTGTGAAGTTCTTTAAATATATTTTATATCATGATCCCCTGGCATAAGATGTATTGGGTTAGGTATTCTCAATATGAAGCACCAGCATCTCCAACCTGCACCGAAATGTGAATGATGACAAATGCTACTTGTAGCTTTAATTTGAATTGCTTCATGAGCCACCATGAGTCTAAATGTGCTGTGTCATAGCTACGATTCATGCCTTTAGGGCCCCGTGGTCAGGAGTTTGTTTTTACCCACCATGCAATGCACACAACTGTGTTGGGGCCACATGGGCTTGGGAGGCCCCTGCTGGCCACAAGTGGATAACCCTTTACCAGTGGATACTACATGATCTAGTATGTTTGGTTATGCATCACATTTTTAAAACTATGGAACGTTCTTGAATGACTTTTCAAATACACATAGAGACCCACCACGTTAGGGGCGTGTTTACTATTTTGGGGGCCCTAAGTAAAGTCAGGACCTGTCCCCCAAAAGATTTTCTTTAAATTCCACAACAGCAATAAGCTTTGGCAAACTTTTAGTATTTGATCTCTTTTTTTTGAGTGCCACTTGGATAAGCATGCTTCATAATTGTTTCTTTCTATATATCTGGGCCGCATGTTAATAAATGACTTTAAAAGCAATCATTAAATGAGTTAAGTACAACATTTCAAATTTTAAAAAATATTTTCAACACTTTATTTATTAAATTATTAGTGGCCAGGACATGCTAATGAGTGTTATGTACCAGTCAGCCACATTCTATGAAATATTTGTGAGCTTTTAACCACCACTGTTAGACTGTATCACTTTGAAAAAGACAACATTCCAAGGATAAATTATGGCTTCCAAGAGCTGTATAGATGTATGCGTTCCTGAAATCCAAAATTGAAATTAAAGGTACTGCATAAGTTAAATAGCCATGTTTTCCTTATCCTTAATAACACTATATTTTTGGACTAAAGATTTTTAAAAATATTGTTTTTATGTGAATATCTGAAGGTACATTTCTGGCTTCAACATCATTTGTTCTTCAGGCATACCTCTTCAGAAATGATGTACCAGATTTTTAACCCACAGTGACACGCATTTCATATTTAACAAATGAAAATGTGTAGAGTTTAACCATTTACTCAGAGGCACATTTACATCCCCATATCTCTGGAACTATGCCATATAGGGTTTGCCATATATGCCATTATAGTTCCCAAAAGAAAATTTGCTTAAGAATGAACATCTAAAAGGATATTAAGATATCCCTGAAAAATCCTTGGTTACATGCATGTAAACTTTGTAAAAAGAACATGGAAACAGCTTTTTCCTAATTTCTAAACTGTCACCACTGGAATATAATGCAATTCAGTTTACACAGTTTATTTTGTTAACACAGTTTTTTTCATAATGAATTTTTGCTGACATGCATGGAGTGCAAGAGTGAATGCTGAGTGAATGCTCCTATTTTCTTAAACACTCAATAACCCATGCAAAACCACTGCTCCCCACTCTATTTACACTTTGGTCTGCTCACATACACTTGTGGTTACTTGCGGTTAATTGAAATGAAATAAAATCATGTGATCAAACCTAACTGGTATAAACATTCTCATTTTCATATTCATGAACATGATTTGTGAGTCCCATCAGATTGCTTTCCATTCCTAGTAAAGGTAAAGACTAGAACTCCCATCATTCCACACTTTTTTACAGTGTCATCAAGTTACACCTTTGTTTTGCATATGCAGCCTCTAGTGGTGAAAATTATATATAGTACCTTGAAGAGTTTAGATTTATTGAATTAGAACTCAATTACGAATTAGAGCTCAATTAAGAGCTCAATGGGAAGTTACCATTACCATTTTGTTGTCCCACAAGCACACTTGTCACACAAGCCTCCCCAGTCTACCATGCAAACCAGCTGGGTTTTTAATGGCAGCAGCAACATTCTGAGCAGAGGGGGTACAGGTTTAATGGGATGATGCATTTTTCGTGACAATCCCTCTAGCAGAGTTGCATGGCTGTAGGCCCAGACAGACTTCCTGTGAGGCATTTAGTGAGAGTGGGGTAAATTTCTCCCAGAGAGCTGTGAAAGATCCAAGTACCTTGGACCAGTGATCCTGTGGCCTAGGCATGCAAGGGGACAGAGGCTGTACTATCACGCAAGCTTCTCTTGCAGCAACACATCTGTGCTTAAAACATTATCTTCTGTTATGCGCTGCTGCTAGCAGGTCTGCCATTTCATTATGCCATATATGTTTAGCACCTGTTTCCATATTATGTTATATAATACATCAAGTACACTGCGTTTAATCAGCAATGCAATTTGCATTATGTACTGATTCTGGTCAGTGTTTCTTAATCTGGACTGACTTACCTAAGACACATTCTTAGCTAGACAGAATTCAACAGAAAGTAACAGAATGCAGGGTCTGTTCCAAAATTAGGCTTTTTGTAATTAGAAACTGCATTTTAAAATCTCAAACCTGTGATGGGACTCTTAGAATCAGAGCAAGGGGTCCGCCTGAATGTGTTTGGCTGTAACGGCAGATATGTGGTAAATAACCAGAGGTGTAAATCACAAGTTCATGATCACAACGCAATCTTAGTTGGTGGTTTGGCTGGATTGTTTACAGATGTGGCTGGTATGAGCGTTTTAAAATAGAGGCATTGTTACATCCTATAATAGACCCAGTAATCAATTAGTCGGTTGTTAAATGAGCCATCCCTTACCTTAAGACTGCAATCAGAACTAGTAAAATTATTGATTTGTTTTAGGAATTATTAAATGTAACGATCCACCTCATCTTCCTTTTTAAACAACATGATATCAGCCACACCATTATTTTTTCTTTGTAAAGTTGTTTTTTTATAATGTGAAACTCATTAAGTGCCTACAAATAAAAATTGAAGGCTTTCAGTCACTAAGTGAGGCATAAGAGCTGCCTGATCTTGCAAGACACATTCTGATAACAGAGACTAATTTATAGAAAACAGATCTGAATACAGAAAAATCTCCAGTGAGTAACTGCTGGAAGACTCTTTCGGGACTGTAAAAGGAGCTCAGAAAAGAAAAGAGTTAGACACTTATAACTTGCTGAAATGGAGTACAGTAAATAAGTATGTCTTAGAAAATTTTTTGATACTATAGGGTAGGCAGTATAATGTATATTCTAATTTTAACAATAAGACAAATCAACAAAACAACACATTTATCAAATCGGTCCAACTTTATATTAAGTGTCTTTATCTGCTATGTACTTGCATAAGAAAATATGTACAATGTAATTATTGTGTATAGGTGTTAAATTGTACTTGCATTTAAAGTTTTATTGTGATTACACTCTTGGCCCTAACCCTAACCTACACAGACACCTAATATAAAGTAGGATGAAATACACTGTTATCAATTAAGGTAAAATTACCACAAAAATTATAATTCACAGCATCCACAGGATCCATGCCTTAAAATCTGGCAATTGCACAAGTGTCAGCAAACATGTATATAATAATGTTTTTTGAGTCAGTAAGACTTTCAAATGGTGTGTGGTTTGAAAGCCAGCCACCAAAAGAGCACAAACCACACATTCTGGCCACTACAACACAAACAGACACTCACCATAGACTGACAACAGAAGGATGCTTTCACATGCTGCTTTCTCTTTGCCTGTCACTAGGATCTTTTCCTCCTAAATTCCCTAGGTTTTATTTTTAATGTCTGTTTTGCATGTGCAGGTCTTGACAGTAATAAGAAATGATTATCCATCCATCATAATTGACTTAGCTTGTTGTGTCGTTTAGAGATCATTGACGACCTCACTCAGCTTGTGGACAAGACTGACAGCCGCATCAAAAATGAGACGCACAGAGTTAAACTGGTGGAGACCAAGTCGGCTTCCTGTGGTAAGTGTTCTGCTGTTGTAGAGCCGTTGTTGCCTTAGTTTAATGCACCCAGAATCAAGAGACATTCTGAGAAGTCACAAGTCCTTGTCTGTAATGTAATAGCATTGATCAATCACAACAGCCTTTCTAATTCTTTATCTCATAGATATGTGCAAGCCAGCTATTTCTTAAATGCTGAAATCATTTTACGTGTTAAATGGTAAAGCATAGCCACATACTTTTGCAGCAGACACAAAACATCTGTCTATTTGCGCTCTTCATTAGAGTAATGATTCACCCCAAAATTAAAATTCTGTCATGTATTTACATTCGTGCCATTTCAAACCTATAAGACTTCCCTTTTCTGTGTATCATTAAAGGGTATTTTGTATTTAGAAGAATGCCTAAGCTGCACTTTTGCTTACAATGGAATCAGGTGACAAGGTGCTGATAACTTCAGAAAAAGACAGAAGGAAGAAAGTCCATTTGACTTGTGTGCTATATTCTGAGTTGTCTAATCCCTATGATAGTTTTGTTTGGCATCATAAACATCATACGCTCCTAAGTTTTTTTTAGTAACAAAAAAGGTTTTTTTTGTTTCTCGCCACGATTTCAGAAAACTTTATTATAACTTCAGAGGACTTTATTTTAGCTGTATTTTTATGATGAGGGGGGTGTTGGGGTTTCTGTGGGGACAACCCCTGGTCATAAAAGGACAGCTGAAAAATTTCAAGCAGAGAGGATCTGTGATTGCCTATTTCAGACATATATTCAATAGAGCTGAGAAGCGATTAGTCTCTGCATTAGTTACACAAGCATAAATTGTTTTACAGGGCCTTTGTCTTGTTGTATCTCTCACACTCCTCCTCTTTTCTAGGATAATTCATATCAAACAGTCTCTTTTGATAATAACCCTGACCATGTGGAGGGTGTGAAGTTTTTACATAAGTTTACATAAGTTTTTACAATTGGAGCTTTGCAGTGTGGAAAGCCATGTTGACTGCATCACATCTTGTCTTGTAAAGATCAGAGTCTTGAATTTCCTGGGAAATAAACACAATGCTGTACTTGGTGCACAAAGTGGAGGACACAAAGTGTGTTGGCAGAACCCAGCACCGGAGGCCGGAGTCCCTGAGTTGTGCATTGTCTTTCTTGTGCTCTCTTTTATTGCTTCAGCCCGCTTCTACTCTTCCCGCATTTGCTTTTAACACCTAACCATATTCATGTATTCTGTGGAGGGGTAAAAAGGAGGGGTTGATGAATGGAAAAATTCCTTGCTGCCTTGTTGTTCATACCCCACTTCAGTTTTTTCCTGCTCTTTCAGCTTTTATTCCCTTACATTTTCAACCCCCACGTCTCCCTATTTTGTTTGACACTTGCCTTTGTACTTTTGTAAGAAATAATTGGAAATTTTAATGTATTTCCAGTTAATATAATTGTTTATATTAAATTATAATATAAAAGTATTCTTAAAATTGTGTAAATAAGTGTGAACTATTTTCCTGTTCTGACTTTTAGTGTTTTGAGGGGTTGGACAAAGACCTTGAGCTAACTTTAGATTAGTTATAGTCGTTTTCGTGTTTTTTTCACAATATAGTGCCACCAAGTGGCCAATCGCCACAATTTTTTTAGTCACCACAGAAGAGATTCCTACATATGTGTACCACGTTTGGTGACTATATTTTATTCCCTTCGCGAGTTATAACCGTGTAACAAAAAAGTGGCCCTGCACACTTTGAACATTTCGGCATCCCATTCGTTCATTCATTATGAACATGAATAAAAATGTCAACTTTTTTTGATAATTATTAATAATTTGACTCTAGAGATTTTTTCAGCACTGGTTTGGTTCAGATTGGTTAGTTCGCAAAGGTAGGTTTTGGGAATTATTAAAAATGGCAGGAAATGAAAACAGATAAATGTTTAGTAAGTCTTGAGCCAAGGATTCTAACGGTATAAGGTTCTTGTTGGTCTGAACACTAACACGTTTATGATCACTGTGGCGCCCCCATTGGCCAATCAAGGTCATATTTTCTCAACCTCTCCCCAAATTGAGACCTAAAATCTGGTCAATTTTCATGTGTCTAGGACTTACGGTTTGGTCTGCATCATCAGTTTTATGGCAGAATAATAATAATAACAAATATAGCTGCAAGCAGCGATTATCGGGGGTTAAGTCCCTTTTGCGTCCACCTTTGCATGGTTTTAAAGATATTATTATTAATTAGCAGGTGTTTAAAAACTATATGCTATATAACTTTATTGCTTTTTTATTTTTATTGTATGCAGGGGGTTTGCCATTTGTCCAGTACAAGGACAAGGGTTAAACCTGGTCTTTTGGTCACTTTGATTGTCTTAGGTTGGTTTCAGTCACATGGTCAAAGAAAGATAAATAGGGAATGTAAGATATACTTTGTCTGTTTTTTCCTTCTCTGTGCTCTTCTCTCTGTGTGCTTTTTCTTGAGATCTGTTCTTGGATTCTGCCCTTACTTTATGCTCTTCGTCTTTACTTGAGCTCTGGGGCTCAGGCCACTATGCCCAGCTTCCAGTACGCAATGACCCTCTCTTTCTTTCCTGCTTTCTGTATCTGCTATTCTTAATCTACAGTATAAGGTAATATTCTCCACAAACACAGGTATTTGTATATGCTATTTACCATTTCCTACACCTTCATTGTAACCATGTCATGTGTAACCTCAGTCTGTAATATTAATAAATCCTTTTACCTATTAACAATGTGCAAACTAGTTTTTATTTTTTGTTAATAATCAAAAGATACTTATTGCAATACACTATAGTCATTATAGCAACACTCTCCCACATTTAGCTATCTACATTTAGCAACTGTGCTTATTTCCCTTGTTGGTATAAGTAGCAGAAGGGTGGAAATTGACTGAAAATACAGTTTTATACTATTTTGCTGTTAACATTTTTCTAGTCATTTCGGCATTCCTACAGCTTAAGCCTCTGTAGTGAAACCACTCTTACACATTTGATTAGAAATCCATTTGTCTAATATTTAATGTTTACAACTGTCATAGCGCCAACTATTGCTTGATTGCCACAAAAATTTGCATGCTTCTTTAGTATTACAAGTTGCATGAGCTACATTATTTTTGCAATCAGTTGATGTTTCGTTTATAAAATATAAATTTATTGGTACACTTGGTCACACTTGGCCCTGTTATAGCTTTCCAAATGCAAAAGTTTAACTTTTTTTGATAACTATTGACCTAGAGAGTCCAAAGAATTTTACTTTGGACTTGTTGTATTGAGGTTGAGTAAAAAAGCTAGGACTAGTTCGCAGAAGTAGGTATTTCAAATAACCTAAAATATTTGAAGATTTGTTTGCTTGACAGCAGTGGTTCTAGAGGCAAAGTTGTCCAAAATTATTTAGAGTTCTAACATATGAAAACAATTTTTTGTCTGTTTGTCAACTGTCACATGATATGCAATCTTTAACACACCCAGAAAACAAGTGTGTGTTACAACAATTTCTTAAAAATTGTTACCGACCATTGGGGTCATGAGTCAAAAATGCCAGAGTTTTGTTCAAATCTGCCTTCGTTAACCTTGTCTAATAGATGTTATAACTTCATTGGCCAATGGCTGCCATGTTTTTCAAGATAATCAAATGCCACCATAGACAAAGACACTACATGTCAATTTTCTAGTCATTTAAACTAACTTTGGAGTAGTTATAGTTGTTTTTGTGTTTTTTCACATTATAGCGCACATTATAAGCAGCCAATCTGTGCGATTTTTTTTTTTTTTTTTTTTTTTAATTAATTAATTTTTTTAAAATTTAATTTATTATTTTTTTTTATGTGACCCCAGATTATACTCTTACATATGTGTATGTGTGTACCACGTTTGGTAACCATATCTCATTCCCTTCCCGAGTTGTAGCCGAATAATGAAAAAAAAGGCCATGCCCACTTTGAATGTTATTACATCCCACCGCAAACGTGAAAAATTATTTTAACTTTTTTGATAAATATTAACAAACTGGCTCCTGAGAATATTTCAGCACTGGTTTGTTTCTGATCGGTTAAAAAACTTAGGACTAGTTTGCAAAAGTAGGTTTTTAAAAATTCAAAATGGCAGGAAAATTGTAATGGCGGAAATGAAATTGGAGGTATACATTTTGCTCTTATATGTTGTCCTTATCGAGTTGGACAACATTCAAAATACATTCATTAGCTCCACCCAAAAGGAAGTCAGCCATTTTGAATCTAAGGTAGATTTTCTGACAGTTCCATGCTCTGAATTTATGGGATTGTCACCAAATTGGTCCAATAATTATACCAGGACATTGAAGATGCCAAATTGTGAAGGATTTTTGATATTTTGAATGCCGTTGCCATGATAAGGTAATACATTAATTATAAAAATTGGAAACAGGAAGTGGCTCAAATCTGTTATTTACTCCGTAAATTGAGTGATTTCTTTCCAATTTGAGCTGTATTATTGGTCCTAGGGACTGATGATATAAAAATGGCTATTGTGAGTCACAATCATAGCGGTACCAACTGGCAGAAAGAAGGATGTCACTTAAAACAGTGTTTAAAAAAGAGTCCTTTTAAAAGTCGCTTCATGCTTGGTCAGAAAAAAAAGATTAAAAAGCTAAACTGTGAACGGATTCTTGATATATTGAACGGCGTGGCCATGGTAAGGCAATTAATTTATGGCTATAAATTAAACAGGAAATGTCTCATATTTTCTGCATGCATTAAGTGATCTACATCAAACTTGTGAAATAGACTTGGGAAAAGACTTAGAACAGACTTTAAATAGTGCTTAATTATTTTTGGAATTAAAAGCATGCAAAAATTATGCAACAACTATGCATGGTGGTGACTGGTGGTGCACTGTAGTGCTTTGGCCTGTCATCACTGTTTGCAGCTATATTTTATTATTTTGTTGGCTTGAGAGCCAGATATGCATCACTCTCTTGCATTACTCTTCTTTTTTTTTTCTGGACAAAACTTCAGTATGTAACTCGTCCCGCCCTGGTTGTCATAGTCCCATGAATGATGGGTCAAATCGTTGGACTTATTAAGGAGAGATGTGCTATGACTTTTTTTAAGCGATCAGGCATACGATAAAGTGGGCAAAAAATTTCCTAAACTTAACATTGGGCTGATTTTTGTGACATCATAGCTTGGCGTCAAAGAATTTTAGAGACATGGGGATGGGCTCATATTGTTCGCCTTAGCAAGCAACAACAAACTGATGTTTCAACTTCATAGCCAAGCCCTTGCAACCCTAGCGTCTGCCCTATTAAGTTCCACTGAAAAAATGTGAGAGGCATCAGAACATTGTAGAGACGTGTGGCCTCTTTTGACTTAGACTGGCAAGTAGTCTATAATTATTACCATGGAAACTGCCCAGCCATGCCCAAGCAACCATTTAGAGCACCCTAGCAACCAACATGAATTAGCCATATCTCAACACCAGAGCATCATAAAGACATGGGATTTGGGTCTTTTGATTCATTTACATTTTTATGGATTTGGCAGACACTTTAATCCAAAGCAATTTATAGCTTATTCAGTACATGTGCCCTGGAAATCAAACCCACAACCTTTGCGCTGCTAATGCAATGCTCTACCAGCTGAGCTACAGAAACACCTGTAGCTTCAGGCAAACCTTTCTATTAGTCCTATCCTGTTAATTTTCTGTACCATAGCAACCATGTAATGATATGAATAAGCCTTATCTCAACAATAAAACATTATAAAAATATGTAAGTGGGCTTGCTCGCAATGTCAGTGGGCTTTAGGTATTGCCCTGGCAACTTCCTGGCCACACCCTAGCAACCATTTAGAGCACCCTAGCAACCTCATAACATCACAAATAAGCCATTTTTAGTATATCTGTCATCTTAGCGTCATGCAAAATTGTGCTAGCATCATGCTAAAATGTACTAGTATCATGCTAATTGTTGCTAAAGTTGATTTATCCTTAAACTTTTAAGCTTTAAACATTACTGCATCTAAGTTTCTTAAAATTCTTTATAAGACTTTTAACTTTTAGACCAGGCTTTCTCAAGCCAACATAAAGTTTGTTCACAAACTTTCTTCTCTAGTTATTATTTTAATTAATAACTAATTTTATTAGTTTAAATATACTTCATGCTAGTTTTAACTGCCCCGGTTTTTGGAGTGTTCTCTGGAAAGCCAGAGAAAGAACAACGTGAGCCTTTGCAGGGTCACATTCTTTAAATAATTGTTTAAACGCATTCTTGTTTTTTTTTATGTATTTTTAATACATTTTTAGAGAATAATATTTGAAGTCAGACCCAGACTCTGAATAAATTGTTTATACTAAATAGATTATACTACTAAATGTCTTAATGTGGTCTTAGACTGCTTGTTCTGAGCAAAGATTTAAGACCACACAAGGACAATAACCAATGTTCTTCTGTCCTTTTGAATTTTATTGCTGCAGTCAAATGCTAAATCGAGTGTTGAATATGTTTTGGAATGTATGAAGTTTGTTTGTTTGTTGTTGTTGTATATATTTTGTTACACTCTACAGACAATACAATCTTCTTCTTTGGAAAGATATACTGTAGTCGGGCAATGATCAAGTAAAAGAAAGTTCAGGCTCATCTTTTGTTGTGAATCTTTGGGCCCCTGACTTTGACAAGTTGAAGTTTAGAGCCTTGCAGATGTCTCTCTCTCTCCCTTAGCATTAATTTACATAAATAAAGGACACTTGGGAAGAATGTGCACTCTTTGTTCTGCCTCTGGGTGGTTACACAGGTCTTGTGTCCTTTGTGCACATTAATCTATTTGTCTAGAAAATATTGTTGTAATTTGGGGCAGCGTGATTAGGTTATAAAGCTTTTTCAATTACTTATAGAACTGTGACAGTTTCTCAGAGGTAAACGAGGAGTGAACAGATGAATCTTAGTGGAATTCTCATTTTAAAGCACAGACACAGTCTGACAGTGTGCATTATAAAGTGTTTTACATTGTATGCTTTAATTTGAATGGCATTTCAACCTTTGGCATTTTGTATAGCATAGACAGTATTCACAGAAATTTCATCATGAAAGACGTTTTCCTGAAGTGGAGCTTGATATTTAAAACAGGTATGTTTTTATTAAAATGGTTTACTCCAGGTTTACAAGCTTAATAGATTCTAAAGGACTGTATATTTCTTTTTGATGTTTGATATTTCACCTTTACAAAGTCTTGCCAATTTTTTGTTAAATCTAACAATTTTCTGTGAAGGGGATGGCGGTTTGCTCACCAAAAATATCCCAGAAGTGGCATTATTAGTAGTCACAGTCAACAGAATAATTGCAGGCTATATGGAGTCATTTTATGATTAATGTCCTGCCACAGTGGCTTTTGATAAGTTTAAAAGTTATTTTATAGGAACCTGTTAACTTAGTGTGGCTTCTTTTTACCCTGTGCCTCAGCACGGGACAGCTGCCATTGTGTTCTGAGCCAAACTCTGAGAGAAATGTAAACCAAAATACTGAATCAGGCTGCAAATGCATTACCAACCAGTGTCAATGATGAACAGCACATATGTTAAGAACTGTCTTGATTAGACAAGATAAAGTTGTTTTGAAATGATGTGACCGATGACCAATTGTCTACTATATAACTCTGGAAAAAATAGAAAAGAGACCACTCCAATTTTTTTCTTAAATCAGCATCTCTACAGTTGGCATTCTATTCCAGTGTCTGTTGAATTCCAACACAGGCACATCTCATTCTGCTTAATAAATTACTAATTAAGTGATCACTTGAACCAAATATTATTTAACAAGTAAAAGTATAGAAAACATGGTTGTGGTCATCACTATCCTCTTGCAATAGGGCAAGCTGGATGGCAAAAACAGTGCTAGCAGAACCTCAAACAAAAATGGAATCAAATGATAACTGCTGAGAATGCCAAAAGTGTTGAAAAGAAAGGAGGAATAGAAGGGCTCAGTTCTGGCTTTACTAGTAGAGTGAGTGTCAGGTTGCTTCTTAAAATTTTAAAGACAAATAAGGTTCATAAGAACAAAGTCTGCAAACTGCAGACATTAGGGACAACAAAACTACAGACCGGTTGTTGGCAAAAATGACTTTCCACTGAATGAGATGACCGCCAGCTCATTCAAATCTCATCAAAAAATGTAGGATGACAGCAAGTGACCTACAAAAAGAACGGCAAATGGCAGCTGGGGTGAAGTGCATGGCAAGGACATTTAGAAACTGGGCTGAAGTCATGCAAAGCTAGAAAAAAACCTTCATCAATGAGAAGCAAAGAAGAACGAGGCTGAGGTTTGCAAAAGACCATAAGGATTGGACTGTAGAGGACTGGAGTAAAGTCATCTTCTCTGATGAGTCCAAATATCAGCTTTGCCCAACACCTAGTTGTCTAATGGTTAGACAGAGGCCTACAAGTCACAGTGTCTCGCACCCACTTTGAAATCTGGTGGCTGATCTGTGAAGATCTGGGGGTGCTTCAGCAAGGCTGGAATTGGGCAAATTCGTCTTTGTGAAGGGCGCATGAATCAAGCCACATACAAGGTTGTCCTGCAAGAAAACTTGCATCCTTCTGCTCTGACAATGTTCCCCCAACTGAGGACTGTTTTCTCCAGCAGGGCAATGCTCCATGGCACACAGCCAGGTCAATTAAAGCTTGGATGGAGGCTCACCAGATCGAGCCCCAGTCATGGCCAGCCCAATCTCCAGACCTGAACCCCATTGAAAACCTCTGGAATGTAATCAAGAGGAAGATGGATGGTGACAAGTCATCAAACAAAGCCGAGATGTCTGAATTTTTGCGCCAGGTGTGGCATTAAATCATCCAACAACAATGTGAAAGACTGGTGGTAAGCATGCCAAGTTGCATGAAAGCTGTGATTAAAAACCAGGGTTATTCCACCAAATATTGATTTTTGAACTATTCCTAAGTTAAAACGTTAGTGTTGTGTTATATAAAAATGAGTATGAACTGAATTTATGCAAATAAATGCTCTAAATGACAATGTTTTATTTGGGAAGAATGTCGTCAATAAACATGTTCATTTTATTTAAACACCTATAAAGAGTAAAACCAGAGAAGCTGATAATTTTGCAGTGGTCTCTAAATTTTTTCCAGAGCAATACTTTGTGCTAGTATTTTTATTAAAGTTTTAAGTACTACAAACATTGTTTTATTTTGCTGTTTGTATAACATTTTGTGTACATTTTTTATAAAAAACACCCATGCCCAATGAATTGTGAAACTAGTTATCATTTTTATGGTTCTTCTGGTCATAATTTAGTGTATGACTCTGAACTATATGTTTTATATTAGCAAGTCTATAACACATGTAAGAATGTTCTGGTTGAATTTGATGAAAGGAGATAAGACGTCCTCGCCATCACCTTCTTGGAATTCCTTTAGTGACACGTAATGTATAAGAAATGTGACTAGCAGAGGGATTAATGAAAGACAGATGCATCACTGAACAGCTTCACTGTGTATTGCTTGTCATTCTCACTCTCAGTAGTGGTAATCTTGAGTATTAAATTAAACAGGACTAAAAGCTCAGTCTAGGAACAATTGTAGTAATTTTAATTAATTAATTTTGATCAATTACAAATTACATTTTAATTAATGAAGCACAGATATGCATTTTTTTAAATATTTCAAAAATGTAAAAAAGCTAAATGCATGCAGGTTGTGGAGAAACAGCAACAGTAAGTTATTGTGATAGGGATGATAGAAGATCTGTTTTATAATATATTTATGTTTCTGTTTTTATCTGTTTTTAAAAACCAATGATGAGTTAAATATATATAGGTCAAAACACAATACTGGTACATTAGTCGGTATTACAGTCAGAACACCCGTAGAAAATATGAAAGAGATTCTGTTTATTCATTTAAATGTTTTGTATGTGTTTTTTATTCAGGGATGTTGGTGGTGATCGTTCTTCTGCTCATTGCCATCATTGTTGTGGCAGTTTGGCCCACAAGCTAATGAAGATGCTGCTTCTGGGAGGACACAAATACACAACGGCAAAGACTGTTTAAGAAGTATGCGTGGGTAAATAAGGACGCAGTTTCCATGCAGCCTGTGTATGTTAATATCCCCCTTCAAACCCCTTTCATTTCCGTTTTTGCATTTATGAAAGTAATGGAAGCCATGACTTGGATAAAGCCAGGGAATGGACCACTATGAAGAACTTAAACCATAATTTTTATCTTCTCAGATAATGATCAAAAGAGGTTTTGGAATGGATAGAAAAATAGAAAAGAGTCTTCAAAGGTTTTGAATATTAATATGAATATAACCAAGAGCTTGAGATGCTCAAAGGAGGGAAAACATTTAAATTCTTAATTTGGTGAAGACCATTATCTGTATCCAACATGTAAACAAGGTCTGTGAGTCACAAACAATAGAGTACTGTAAGCTCTACTGCTTTGGTTAAGATATCAGTGCTATTACTCTACCACCTCATTAATACCTTCATTTACATCTTTTGTATTATTACAGTATACTACAACATAGACAATTGTGAAACTGGCAGAACTAATTATGTCTAAAAAATTAAATGCAAGATTTTGTCAACTGTTTTCTGTGATTTTTTTTTTTTTTTTTTTCCACTTGTTAAGGTTATAAATTCTAATAAATAGTTAACCCCTGATCATAAACTTGCTGTTTCATTTGTCTGTTTGTCTGTACTGTAAATGACACAAATTTTAGCGGTTACATTTATGGTACTTTGGTGATTACATTTTGTGATGTACTCATGTTTTTCAGCATTTCACTTGAGTTTATAAATAAAACTATGCATTTTTTAAATAAAGGCACACCAATGAGTTTATGAATTTTTATTCCAAATGAATGCCTAATTTAGTTCTACCAGGTTGGCGTTCAGTAGTTACCTTCCCCTCTGGATTTTTTTTAAACCACAACCATCTAAACAACCACAAACTATAAAAGAGACATAAAAATGCACAATGTCTTGTGTCATTAAATATTTTCTTATAAAATAAACAATATATTAGTGTACATGGTAAAACAATATTGCAGATGTATTGAATTTGCCACAGCTAAATTTACAAGTTAATAATCATAATGTAATACTAATTAACAAGGAGCAATGTAAGGTCTGCTGGTAATGTCAAACAGAGGAGTCTACTTTCCACTGATGAAAAATCAAAACAGAATATAAATTTACATCATTAAAAATAATATGTGTGTGAATTAAAAAGACATTTAGTGCCGGACAAAATACATTTAAATGTGTTTTATGAATATAGTTACCAAAATACGGTATTTATATAAATATTTGTATGACATACATTGTGAACATTTACAAATAGCAATAAAAGAAAAAAATTCTCTATTGTAATGTAACTACATGCATACTTACATTCACAGTCCTTAAAAGGACATGGATAGTGTTAGAGATGCTGTTGCTTTACAAAGCTAGATGCTACTTGAATTCTAGTTAAAGTAAATTCATACATTTCTAAATATTTTTTAGCACACAAATAAAAATACTAACTATACACACCAATCCACCAACGCTTTTAGGACTTTTTAAAAAGGACTGTTTATACATTCAACTCAAGTTTTGTTTTAACAAAAAGACCCTTTTTCTATGCCTGGTCTATAAACAATTGAATCAGAGCGTTAAACGAAATTGTATTTTTGTTTTTCTATCTCAGTAATCTTCTAAAAAAATATACACGGTGGATGTATTCAAGTAAAAAATAATAATTGTAAACACATGCTAATATTTTTGGGGTTAGCCCACTGCTTTGTATAAGCATGTTGCTGCATTTTTAAAATGCAGCAACATGTTGTTAAAAACAGTTACCAGGAGCACAGTTTTTTTGTTTCCAATTGTAAAAAAAGGGCCTGGTCTTGGCCAGGAACACATGGTTTAACAAACAATGAAAGTTCTCAGTCTGCAAAATCAACCTTAAATCTACTAACCAACCTATATTAATGGGGATGTGCCTGTTGAGGGGAGCAGACTTTTACAAATATAAAAAGCTCCTTTTAGCAATTGCCAATATAGGTATAATAATAATAGCTATATATAATTCTGAAGTTGTGAAAATAAGGACCACATGAAAAGGCAATCAAAACACATCTGAATCTGTATAATGTGGTTAAACTTCAGAATGTGTTGCTTTCATTTGACTACACAGCTAAAATAATAATACAGTTAAACCATCATCTCATTTCTGAAAACTGTGGACATAGTAAATTCTGCTAAATTCTGAACGTTAATTATAAAATAAAATGCATTAATGTATGCATACAAATAGTCATTATTTTTACATGCAGTATTGTTAAGTGGTGCAAAAAAATATATATATGTATATATATCATACCTTAAACAGCATTCAACAGGAACCTCTTCTAAATTTGTTAAATAACAAATGATTTGGCCAGAATTGAATAATAATTCCTAAAGACTGGTTTGTTTCGAAATGTTGGCATTTTTGATGTTCAAGACATCATGCATATGTTCATCAATGAAAATGTTTCGTAAAAGACAGCCTTACGGACTATTGCATATTCCTTATTTTATTTAATAATATAACATTTTCAGATTTTTTAAATATCAGCCCTCAGTCCCCAGGCATTGCCAGTTATTTTACAATATGAAATATCGCTTAGTCTCATTCTCAGCCAGAATGAAAATATTTAATACAGATTTGCATGAAGCCATCAAGCATAAAATACCATACTTTATACTGGGCACAGGTGCAATATTGGCAAACATCAAACACATTTTGAAGGAAACAAAAAATAAATGAAAACTGCATTGTGAGCTCCACATGTGTTCCTATGTTAAAAAAACTAATATTCTCTTGATGCCTTATTTAAAGCAATGATGTTCAGTCTTCTCCATTTACTTTTTCTTATCACCCACCACTTTTTCTTGTCCAGCTCTGATAGCCACCTCTTCCCTGTTCTTCTCACTATGCTTTCTTGCATTTTCCTTTCTTTTCCCACTGCTGAAACTTCCGGAGTCTTCGAGCCCAAGTGTCCCTCCACTGAATGATGAGACTACCCTTGTCTGCCACCACGCCACTTTGTCCAGGAGAATCCTCATCATTTCCCAGAAGTAGGTACTTCTTGCCAGGTTTGATCTTAGGACACTTGCAGGCCACATCTTTACCTCTGACCCACAAAAACTGATCTCCTCTGCGAATTCGGCTCTCACCCTGTTTGTAGATGGAGATGATGTTAACGGTGAACTTCCACCACTCATTGGCTTTTTCTGCCCTAAGGATGTGGACCTGGACAGCTAAAAGTACAGGAGAGAGACACTTATTAGTACTAATATAGATGAGTACTGTAGTAGATGTGGAATTTAAAGCTGTTCATCTGGTCTGATGTGACCATATATATAGCCCCCACAGCCATATCACTAAAGCTTCCTTTATCAACACAAACCAGAAATGTGTTTATTTACCTTTTTTTTGATGTAACGTGTTTGATACTGGATATCCTTTAGCATTTTTAACTTAGAAGACACTTTTATCACCAAAAAAAACCCCAAATAGCTCATATATTCTGCTGCAATTATCTTCCACCTACCAAACTAGATTATATTTAAAAACACAAGTACTTAGTTTACACTTTTTTCTGTTATTTTAGGTTTAACAAAGGAAACTAAAATCCCTCCCAGAGAACTCATACCCTTGATTGGTGATAAGATTTTTTACCTAATTTACATGCCATTTTTGAGCTAATATTCAGAAGACAATATTTGTAATTTTACAAAAAACTTAGAAAGTTAGCCAGTTACAGACCCAACGATGTGCATAGGAACTTATCCTGATGCTGAATAATAAAAACAACAATCACGGGGATAACTACCCAAATATGAAGTCATCAGATCTGCTCTGTGCCTAAATTTGCCTTACAGACACAAGTATGCCTGTAACTGTTACAAGTAAGCAACAGTTCTGCAAATATAGAGGCTGGATCTCTTTCTAATTGAATTGTGTTGTTGCATTTATTTCTGCAGCAATGCAGGCCAACCTTTATTTAAAGTACTTTTAAATAAAGCTCGTAACTCAAGCCCTGGCACAGTTCAAGACTCCATGCAAGTGTAAATACTCAAAATCTGCTTAAACTGTCAGGGCTTTAGAAAGGAAAGGACTCAGTATGCAGGATGAACTCAAAGTTTATTGAACAAGGGCACAAACTTAGAAACAGGGAGCCAACAAACAGCCAAATGAGGATGACACTGAAACAAACAGGAAGCCACAAAATAAGGAAGTGGATGGGTAGCAGGAAGCAAGCGTCCACAGCCAGGATGCCAGGGAGGGGAGAGATCTTGTCAATGGCAGAGACAACCAGGACACTGGTGAGAAAGCAGGAGTACTACAGAGGGTAGTTGGACCAGAAGCAGAGATGAAGCTGGCAACTGTATAGGGACTCTGGAAACAAGGTGCTGAATGGCATAAAAGGAGGCAAAAAAAGACGGGAGCCCAAAAATAAAACTGAAAACTGACTGAAAAACATCACTACTCAAGAGGGAAAAAAATAAGACCATCAAAAGTGACTGGACAAAAGCAGAAGATAAAGACTGAGGTAGACTGACTCAAGTCTAGGAGCTAGAGACATAAGCAAAAAAAAAACAAGCACAAGATGGACAACAGGTGGGGAAGATAAAGAAAAATGAACAAGAGCAGTACAAGCACTGATCATCAAACAAAGAAACAAGGTGGCGGGCCAACAATTGACAACCAAGCCCATGGCTAACGCAACACAGAAACAAATACACAGACACACAACAGAGCTAATCAGACCTGTGCCTGACATAAACTGCCTGTGAAGGACCAGCATAACATGCAAATTTAATTTGATCTGCTTAATGCTTTGCACTTGGAAGAGATTGAGACTGTATCATACAAGGTTATGACTGGTGATCTGTGTATTTATTTAGTTTTTCGCATACTCAGTTTTAAAGCTAGTGCCAGACCATGCATGTCACTGAACCCATATTGAGTTCTCTTCTAGTTAATACAGTTCATCCAACCCCAATTCACAAACATTCTGCTTACAAGAACTCATATTTTCCATTTCATCAATTATTTCATTTAATATCTTTACAGGGATCCCTTTTTTCACACTTTAAGGAATCATTTTATATCTTGTGTCAAACAGAGCCCTGCTAGATTTATGATGCATGCTGTTTCAATTGATATTAGGTACCAGGATGTTTGAAGTTCTTTTTGATACCCCCATGATCTGTCAGATTTGCAACAGCTAGATATTTGCAACAGATTTTTGGTTTGTGTACAACTAGACATACAGGGAGAAACTGCTAAAAAATATGGGAGTTACCAGTAACCAAGACCAAATGCTTAGGATGCTTTTCTGCAAGCAATGTTTTGGAAACTCCCAATGTACTGTACTTGTTTTCATTTTATGGAATTTGTTGTCAATCATGAATGCCTAATGTCTTGAATTGAAAGCAAAGGTTAATATATTTACATTAGAACTGCTAGAATTGAATACATTAACTTTAAACACTGTATAAAATTAAATGACTTCCACCTTCTTAATGGTGACAATGATTGCAAATATCACATGCTGTGGAGGCCCAGCTGTGGCCAGGATTCCTGTGGCGCTTTATCGGTAATGTGCCAGTGAGGCTGTATTATAAGAGCCTGATTCTTCCCATAAATATTTTAGATGATTCCATCCTTAAGCTTAATACTATTCCCAGTCATTTCCCCTCATGCTGCTATAACATAAAGCCCCCCTGATGCTTGAGAAGGCAGAAGAAAAGTGGATTACGTTTAATGCTCAGAATGTGGCAGTTTATCCATGATTGTTCAATTTTTGGTAAAGGGGGAGCTGGCCCACTCTCCATAACTGAAGGGCACTGTAAAGTGAAGGCAGCAAGGGGGGCATTTTATCTGGATTCTTAAGTCTTAAATAAGTAATGGCAGTGTAGAAAGGAGAACATGCAAAGATGGTCTGCAGGAGGCGATGGCATTGAGTATTCTACTATTAGTGTGTCTGGATTGTGTAGAATTCCTTGTGTTTTTCACCGTGGCTATGACTTTAAGAGACTGGCATGCCTGTTACATGGTAGATTTGTTTAGGCACAGGAAAACAAAATATTTTTTTACCCAAAGTAAAATATATTTTTGCAGGCATTTCATATTCATTATATTTATCATATAGGACAATCTACAAAACAAGGGATGTGTTCCTGTGTACATTTAAGACATTTTTTTATTATGTGTTAATATACAACTGCATTAATTCACGTTTTCACACGTTATCAGGTTATGCTTTGTTATGTTAGGGGAAATCTTAAAAAGTCAACCTTGTAACCATCATTTTAATGGTTTTTAATCAGCAGTAAATTATTTTTCTAAGAACCATCTTGTAGTTTTATTGACAACAATGCTTGTAATTAAAACTGTTGCAATCCATCCTGTTAAAGTTTGAAAATCATAAATTAGACTCTATCATGTATTAAATGTATTATTTTGGTCTGAAATGGAATTAAGCAATACAATTTATTAAAACTAAAAACCATTTGTATATGAATGTTTACAACTGACAAAATCTTACTTTAAAATCACCTTATTGAATTGAAAAGGCACCTGTTTCATATAATTTCCCATATCTAGGGGCGGAACATAATTAACAAAGCCTCCATATGAGTCTGTATAAATTGTAGTCAGAAATCTTGACTACCAAATGAAAATCTTCAATCTTTATATCGTCTTGTGTTGTAATGTCAACAATTGAGCTATGGTAAGACCTGTTAAAAATTTTCTGGCTGTTAATAAATCTGCTAAGCTCTTTAAGTTCCGCTGTGTTTCGCTTGAGTGATGGAACAGCCCCACCACTTTAGAAGAGGGGCTGCACATCTGGTCCTTTTCAGGTACAAGAGAGGGCCTGCTGCCCCCAGGAATGCAAGACAGGGACATGCAGTTTTCTTAATGAGGATATCTTGTGAGCACTTTGGTCCCTTCTGACCGTCACACTGCCATAGCTTGATCTGCTTTGGGTTCAAATACCTGCTGGGCTGTCTGTCAATTGAAGACTTTCCCCTAAACCCTCACTGATGACCTTTCCTCTTGTTTGATCCTTTGACTTTGTTTTATGAAAGCCCTAAGTAAGCCATGACTACAATATACCAACACTGAGGGGGCTCTAGGGAATTCAGCTTTGCATAAAGAATAAATAAGTTGTAGAGGGCAAAGATTTTGGTCACCTGCATAAATGTCACTGTGCCCTGCTATGGGCACATGCCCCCACCCCCCCAACACCAAAGCTTTAAGCCCAAACAAACGCCTCTGCCATCAGCATACAAACAAATCTGCAATCAGTAAGCAGTAATTGTAATATGGCTAGCACCCACTTGCTTTTCATAAAATCAGTTACTTGCCAAATGTCGTTACATAAATAATATTTATGTCCCAGGCTAATGCATATACCCAAAACCCATACTTTTCAGATCATTCTTACAGCCTTGGATATGTGTGAAACACTGTGTTGTGTGCTCTTGTATCACTCACCATAATCTTTCTTGCAATACTTCTTCATATTGATCTTCAGCTTGCCTTTGGATGCCTTGCAGTATGAGTCACAGTCTAAATGTGAAGGTTAAGAAAACAAAGGAAGGGTAAAATGAGTGAGTTGACAAGAAAACACAAAGAATGTAAAAGAGGGAACACTGTCAGAAAAAAGAGACACTTCAGCGAACTACACATTTATCCTTAAGCCCTGGCCTGTCGTGACACCCATCTGCCTAGTTTAATTGTATGGCTGTAATAGGGCATGTGAGACATTTAGCAAAGTGTCATTTGCTTTTTAGAAAAGGAGACAAAAGGTCCCTCTTGTTCTGCTCACTGGATATCTGGACCGTCCCCTGCTCTGATGGGAGCCCTCTGAGACCAAGCGTATTGTGCCACCCAGTTTCTAGCTCTATGCTAATTTCTCACCCTTGTCTCCACTGTCTGTGCCATGACGGGCCTGATTAGGGCTTTAAATCATGGCTTCTCCCACCCATTGCTGTCAGCTCACCCTTAAATGTCCAACACCACCTCCCCCACCTCAACCCTGAAGACCATTTCAACCTTTGGCATTTATTAGACCAGCACTCAGGGAGGTGGTAGTGAATAGGGAGACAAGGGTTGTCTAAGCAAAAAAAAAGAGGTCAGGGGGATAAATTAGTGTCTCACAGTGTTTAAAAGGCTTGTTGAATGTAATAAAAGCATTTAGCCTTATAGGTGTTTCAGAAATAGGCATTTCAGGTGCAAGGGGTTTCAATTCAGTTTGATTAAATTTTATTTATATAGTGCAATCACTACAATCACTCATTTTATGCAGTGTTGCATTTTTTCATAGCAGTTTTACGCACAATGAAATGGGAACACAGAAAACTAGAAAGATTAATGAATTTCTTGAAAAAGAATTTCATAAAGAAGATTATGAAACATGTACAACACAAAATACAAAATACATGGTATTATTGCACATTTTATTGTTCATTATAAGATGTATATTAGTAAAACTAATTAGGGATACTAAGATTGTAATTGGTTTATGAAAATAAAGTTGACTGAACTGATGATAACTACAACACTTTTAAACTATTTGAATAAATTGGCGTGCATCAGAGATACCTGTCATTGCATGGGAAAGCTCATACCTACTGCAGTGGTTTATAACATAATGTATCCAGACAGCCTGCTGAAACAGGATGCACTTTTCAGACTGTAAAATTTAGTAAATTAACATGATAGATGACAGGTATCATATTAAGCAAGATATGCCATTCCAGTGTAGATGGATATGGCGCTTAAAAAAATAACATTTTACAGAACAGGAAAGTATTTATTAACAAATATTGCTGCAAGCAGCAATTACAGGGTCAAAGGGCACAAAGGAAAATATATTAAAAAACTAGGTTTTGAATAAAAGTCAACATGGCAGACAAGAAGTATTATAGAAAATGGCAAATTTGGTATTGTAGGACTCAACTTTACAGGACCCTTTCAGAACATGGCCTCGATGAACCATATCGAGTTTTGTAACAATTCATTCATGCGTTCTTAAAAATACAGCATTTTATGACAAAATTCAAAATGACTGATGCCAAAAATTGGTGACCAAGAAAAACCTGTTTTCGTTTGAAGCCCGACAAGGGCACAAAGGGAAATATTTGTGGACATTACTGATGATGGGTTTAGAAAAACAGGCTTAAAAATGAGTAAAATCCCTTACAAAAATATATTGTTGCTAGGAGACAGGCAGGATGTGGCCACAACGACATATGCAAAGTTTCACGTCAATATGGCAAAGTGCATAGCCTGAGATCTTTTCTGGCATCCTGCCATCTAATATCTTCATGTGTTACTCAATAACCATTTGAGTTATCAAAAAGATTTTAGTGATTTTTTGTCAGAAGTGTCCCTAGATGATGCACACAAAATTCAGTGCAAACTGGACTTACAACCTACTGAGGAGTTAGAAAAAGAGGTTTATAAAAGGACGCAAAAGAAGAAGTACAGTTGACTGTGACAAATTTGGTATCCTAGCACATAAGCCAGGGAATCCAAAATGATAAGTCCCATGACAATAAGGCATATTAAATCAAATGTTATAAACTGTTTTATAAATATTGTTTTATCTTTTGACCACTAGGAGGCACTGACTTCAAACTGTATAAGTACCCCGGACAATGAGGAGGATAAACCATATGCCATTGTATTTATAAGATATAGTATTTTACATCAAAATTCAAAATGGTCAATGCTCAAAATGGCCAACCATGGAATATCAGATAATGTTTGACTTGACATGCCTCAAGGAATCTAAAGAGATTATAGACCAAAGTATTTAAAAATTATAAGCAAAAATAAATTTCATTTCATACTTCATTACATTACACTTCTGGACCATAGGTGGCACTGTGATGAAACTTGTGCATGCACCCTCAGGTCATGCCTGAGATGACCCCAAGTTTTGTGTCAATACACCAAAGCTACAAGATACAGCCTTATATCCATGCTGGCCAAAATATTTTGACATGGTATAGAGTTTGAGGTAGAAACTCATATTTGCTATAATAACGTTTCAGACTCTCCTCTATCTGTGTGCCAAATTTCCACACTTTTAACCATACGGTTGTATGGGCTGCCATTGATGCAAGAGTAGAAGAAGAAGAAACTAACAATAACAATAATAAGAACACTAACGTGTGCAATAGAAATCTTCACCTCTTTTGGGGTTTGACCCCAAATAATACCACTAACGGATACAATAGGGGTCAACAGGGTGACAGTGGCAAGGAATCAAATTCCAATTATGTATAGATCCTTGGAAGAATCCTTAGAAAAATCCTTGGAAGAAACCAAGCTCAACTGGTAGGGCCAGTTCTCCTGTAATCTGCAATCCGTAATTTTTGGGGTAAAAAATGGAGAGCTTATAATAATGACTAATAATTTTATATTGATTTAAAGGGTCTGATTTTGTGTCAAATGTCAGGCAATGAGGAATGTTACAAATAGAGGTGGTGATAGAAGCATAATATCACTAATTACAGCTATAACATCACACTGCTGTGACAAGGGTGTAGATTCTACTTCTTGGGTGTAGTCAAAGTTCTGGCTCTCAAATTTGTTTACTAATTATGAAAATAAATGCTGCACTTGCTCTGATGATGGAGACAACACAAGGGTACAGTTAATTCATTAATAATACATTGTTCAAGCATGCAGATATTTCAATGGAGAAGATTTAATTGTGTTTCCTGGCATTCCCCTTACGTCCCACACATTGTTATGGTCTTCTTTTAGTAGATGGATGGAATGAAAAGATGGGGAAGGGGGAGGGAAAACCTTTCAGCTCGCCTGCATATAAACAAACTTCATTGTTTCAACCGACCCTCGCTCCATGTCTGCCTTTTACTTTCTTTTGGACCCTCTATTCTCTTTCTGTGAATAAGGTTGCCCTGGCAACAGAGGAATCAGAATAAAATGCCCGTGAAAATACTTGCAGCAAAGTGGTAGCGCAGCAGACTTAAAGAAGGACTTTGAACCAGGGGTGGATGGGTAGAGTTAGGGGAGTCAAACTATACAGACTGTAGATTAGAAATGGCAGAGACTGTCTAAATGAAATTAAGAGTCTGTAGTGTGGCAGCTTCATTTCCATTTAAAAGAAGACTGTAGTGAAAACTGCTTTGTTTCCCTATAACCCTACCTAATGCCATCATGATTACTCTCTTTGAAAGCCGTCATTTCTCATTAGCTCTCTTTTAAGGAGGTGATGAGCACCTGAGACACTGGTTTTGCTTGAAAAGACTTGGTTTTCCTGCCATCTTTTCAAGTAAAAGCAGTGTACAAGAGATTTCGGGAACGCATCCAGCATCGCTGTTAGTGGTGCTAGTCGCTAAAAGAAAGCTGTGTGTAAGTTTGAATGTGAGGCTTGTTTGACACAGAACAATGTAAGTGGAGGGCACCAGTTACATGCTGACTCTGGGGACCCCTGTGGGGAAACATTTGTGGATGAATTCTCTGTCATTAAGTCTTTAAGAGAAGTTGATCTGGAGATTCAGCATTTAACAACTTGTCTAATGAGTGCACTATCTAACCTATACAGTGCACAATTGGTCTCACTCAGCAAGTCTGTGCTTAATGAAAAGCACTGACATCTAACCCTGACAATCTAACCTGCTGGGGTTTTATTGCACTTAAAAGACAGACACTGTACTCTGCTGTTACGATAAGATCCTACAGCTGACCTGAGATCAGTTTTTAGTTGGACCTTTGATGGAACGAATAATGTTATTCATCACAGATCTGAAAACTGTAACAATAAGGTGTGAATAAAGCACAGGAGGAAGGCTTTCTCTGTGCAGAATGAGACTGATTGAGAAACAAATTGTTTCCAATAAAGCATGTAATTAGATTATAGTCAGAGCCCCAAGCTCCCACTGGGGCAGTGACTCAATAGCAAGCTGGGTCTATTCCAAAGGGAACAAAATTTTTTCTGCTTCCCTCTAACTCTCTTAAAATATATTTTTCCCCCTCTCATTTATTCATTCTCATTCATTTCACTCATTTCCATTCAGAACTTAGAAAGAAAAATAGCTGTCTCTTGAATTCTGACAATGGATTAAAAAAACAGATCAGCGTGTGCAGTTGTGATTTTAGGTTTGTTTTAGTCATAGTGGCATTGCTCTGATGGAGAGAGAATGAGCAGAACGTCTTACAGCTCAGAGAGATGTAAAACCTAATCAGACCTAAAAATTACAGTCTGAAACTGAAACGAGAGCAAGCTTTAAATTAGACAAGTGCTTTGCATCATAATGAGACATTAATTCAGCACCATTCACTCTCTTTCTTTTTCTCATTTTCTCTCTCTGATTTTCACTCCTCTCCCGCCCTTTGTCTCTCATCCCCTCTTTCTTTTGTTCAATCCTTGTATAATCACTGAGAGCCAAACTGATTCTATAGTACTATTTGGTCTTACAAAGGTGGCATTGTTAACTGGTATGTAAAATAATCTTGACATTTTGAAAAAATAAAAAAAAGATGGTCCAGCAGTCTCTTCCATTCAAGTCTGTGAGAGGCAACACATTATGTAGAATTGGGCCAACAGACACGAAATACAAATTTAAACAGAGATAAGAATTTACAGTAATTCGCTATGGAACATTCATGGAACATTCTTAAGAACTTTCACAATAATATATGCCAGCTGGAAAATTCTGATGCACATACTTTATTTAATCAGCCACTTTATTGCCATTGCCTTTTTTTGTTTTTCAATACACAATTAACATTTAATTAATTAATTTAAAATACAGAGCAACATTGTGGTTTCTTTAACCATCCAGTTTTGCTTTGCCACCTGACAACAGCTGTGCGCCATACATCATTACTTGATTTGTATGTCATTGCAGAGCTTTCTAGTTTAATTTTCAAATATGATTGTTTACATGTCCTCTGAATCGCATTAGAAAAGGTTTAAACCACCCCTTACAATCTGAATGAAATTTTAATCAGATCTGGATAATTAATTCCGATTGATGTGTTTACATGTGACCTTTTAAATCTGATTGTGCTTCTAGTCCTATTATGATCGGATAATAGGGTCCATCTAAACCCAGCTACTGTTTCTCCTCAGCGAAAGTGTTTACCAGAGGTTGAACTGTAAAAAATTTCAATCGGGATGTATTGATCAAGTATTTCTTTAGTGGGCCATGGGTGGTATTGGGTAAATTTACACAATAATAAAAAAATGGCTAAACAGACTTTTATTTTACAAAATATATGTTTTATCAAATTAAAACTTGGAGCCAAAACAAAACACATGCATTAAACAAGTACACACACAAAAAATCTGTGTTTCAAATGACCTAAATTGAATACTACTAAATTAAATGAACTAACCTGAATACTACTATATATATATATATATATATATATATATATATATATTATATATATATATATAAACAATGTTTATATATATACAGCCTTTTTTAAAAAGTGCAAAAAATTATATAATCCAGTATGTCATCAGCAATTTTAAACATAGGGATATTTTTGGCGTGCTGCTACTTGCAGAGTTATGATTGGCCAATTGCCGTTATTTATAGTTTGTAAATTATCATAAGTGGAGAATTTTAATATTATATTTGCGTTAGGAGCTGTACATAATACACAACACTGACAACTAAAGGGGATGTTAAGGGGGGATGGGAGTTTTACAAAGGGGTTGCTTTCAGTCATTGGCCATCCCCCTGCATCCCCCCTCAATTCGAGCCCTGGTTTTCACACATTCTCCTTTAATGAGCAACAATGACATCTTGACATAACAGTTCACTGGCTTATTAAAAACCAGTAAGTAGCTGTGCATATAGCGAATTATGCAAAACAGTTAGCGCAGAAAAAAGAGAAATGTTTGGATCACAATATATTACAGCTTTTAATAATTAAAATAAACATAAAAGTGCAATATTAACATGTTGTGACGCAGACAATTTAACTATGTATCAGGCCCCGTTGACTGTCATCCCTATATCTAAACTCCTAAACTTCCTAATGCAGATCGCTGTCTCTTTTTCTTGGTGTGGGCAACTGCTAAAAAGCAGGGTGGAGGTGCCCAGATAAGAACATCTGTTTGCAATCATCTATTGAATGAGGTCATATTTTTCTGCCATATTACACTATTCTGATGTGAGCTTTGTGTCCTGGGAGAAGGTATAATGTATGCAGTCCCACAGCAGATTGTGTGGGTGGTCCCCAGTGTCCGTTTTGATGGGGGCACTTAAATATGTGTCCAGTGCTCCACCTTTCCATCAGCCTGATTTGGAGTGCTGCCATTTCCATGGAGGGCGGATCTTAAAACCAAATAAGTCTAGAGCTTCCCATCGGGGGTGCCCACGTTGACAGAATGGAAGGTTTTCTATAGCAAATTATTGATGTGAAAAATATGTTGTTTAAAAAATTATAGTATAAGTGTCATGTCAAGTAAAGATTCCAAAAAGAAGTGATTATGGACTTGCTATAGATTTGGTCAGGGATGGCGCATTTAATCTAATGCGAATAAAAATGAGTCTATTAGAAATTAACATATAGTTGTTAAATGGATTGCATTGATGTAGTTTGGTGTCAATTGTTTAGCGGACAAAACATTGAAATTGCATTATTCCACATAGATTTCACTGAATCAAAAACTAATCCTGAAAACAATAGTTTATGTTACACTACCATAAAGTCTATTTCATATGCTGTTTGACCAGAATATTTAAATAGATATAATACATATAGTAGATATAATTTAACAGGTAATAAGCTATTACATTAGCAATTTAGTATTTGATTTTTAGCTAATAGTTTTAGCTGTTTCTCTTTTCACTGTTTTGTCCGAACACTCAACGCAGCCTTTAGTCCAAGCACTCATAATATCAACGTTGGACTACTGCAATGCCTGTCTGGCTGGCCTTCCAGCCAATGCAACCAAATGATCCAAAATGCAGCAGCACATCTGGTCTTCAATCAGCCGAAGACAGCCCATATCACACTTCTCTACCTCAACTCACTCATTCAGATATATGTCCCCTCCTGCTAAATACGTTCTATAAACAAGCCGCATCTGATTGTTTCCCCACAACGAGGTACCAGATCACTCTCTAAGGTGTTCACCTATTATGTTCCTACCTGGTGGAAAAAGCTCCCAGAGACCTCTCCCAGATGATCTGCTGAGACCATCACAACCTTCAAGGAGCACCTGAAAACACACCTGTTTCACAGACACCTGATTAATCCCTAATACTCTGTTCAGATTAAAAAAAAAAAAAAAAACCTTCTGTTCATCCTGTCTCTAGCATCAGAATGCAGTTCCTACTTGTAAATATAGCTCTGTAGTCTTGGCTTGTTGGTTCTTAGGGCAAAATGTTAAATGCTCTCTCTCTCTCTCTTTGTAAGTCACTTTGTAAGTCAAATGCCTGCTAAATGAATAAAGGTAAATGTTCTACAATAAAATTCTGATTCAGAAATGCTAAAATAGACAAACAAAGGAGCTATCCTGCATGTTTTAAATTTACACATTTTGCCATGTGTGTCAGGGTCAGACCATGACAAATGGAAACACATTGTGCTAAATGGGTGATCCTTCATTCTCTTCCTTACTAATTTGTTTATTTAGCATAGGTTATAACACCCTCCATTTCAAACCAGTGACAGTCCATTATGGATAGGCATTTTTCACAATGCAATTCTGATATTTGGCAGGAGTCAAACTTACCAGCTATGAATTACAGAATTGATTTCGGATAGGATAATGAGTGGGTATTGTAAGACAAAGCAGAGAAAAATACCAAAGAATACCAGCAGCTCTGCTGTCAGTCTGGTCTGTCAGTAAAGTATTAGAGGTCTACGACGATCAACCAACAGCTGCAAAGTTTTTTGCTCATTAGAATTCCTCTGTCTGTAAGAATGATGGACTTTTCTTCAACAAAAACTTTTCCATACGGGCAAACCAAAGCATGTTCATTCATTCACTATGTCAGCTTTAAACAAAAAGTTGATGGCTCCAGAGAGAAAACCCGGGAAACACCGTCTGATCAGAAGACACTTAGCCTATAATTGCAAGAAATTTTAAAGAAGCATTTGTATACCTGCAGGCAATGTTTTACTGTCTAATGACGAATGGAATCATTTGGCAGACAAATTCTGCTTTTAGATGTATTTACAAAACATCTGCGACAAGAGTGAGCAAGTCAAGGTCAAGGACAGAACTGTAATCCCCAAAATTTCAACAAATAGGTTTGATTAAACCCTATCCCTCTTTGGGCTCAAAAGTGAGAAAACTATTAAATCAACAAATCAATCAGTAACTATGACACAACTACAGTGAAAGATTAAAAGATAAAGATAAAAGTAAATGATTATATATATATTGTAACATGTTGTGGGCTGACAACAACACGGTAAACACGAACAAAGGAGCTGAACCGGGAATATTCCAACAAATCAGGCTTTAATAATCTTAAAAACACAGACAGCATATCAAGACACGTTAGTAACCAAAATCACAGACAACACACTGGACTGACAGGGGAACTAAAATAGTGTAGATGACAAGGGGCAAATTAGGGTGATGGGAATTAATGAATGATTAAACAGAACAGGAAAATGATATATATATATATATGTAGATCCTCTACAATCTTGACATGAGACTAACATCTGTTAGCATTACTAACCTGCAGGCTCCTCTGTGCTGCTTGCAGTGGTAGTTGGTGGAGCAACAGGAATTTCTGTTTTAAAAAAGAGCACTGTTAGCAAAATAAACAAAAAACCATACACAAGCTTATAAAATCAATTAATATATTAGTTTAATTAAAAACAGAAATGATATTTATTCTTGTCATTGTTTGCTCATGGTGTTTCAAACCCATGTGATTTTATTACCCCCACAGAGCACAAAAGAAGTAGAAGGCACTAGTTGCTCTTTACTGTACATATAAAAAAGCAGTGGCGCTTTAAAGGCTGTAAAGAATGCTAAAGCACCACAAATAAAACTATAGATTTTGTATACATGTACACTATATAAGTTATATTAAAGCCATACAATGCATGTGGGTAAGGAACACACTATTTAGATATAATCTTCTGTTAATTTGCTGAAAACTGCTGCAACCAGATTGAGTCAGTTAGATGTAGGTAAATCTGTAAATCAGTACGTCTTATCTTACTTCTCCTATGAATGTGCCAAGCAGAGTTAAGGTAGATGTAGAAATTTTTAGTGAATTACAGTATTAGTAATTACAGTTTAGTGAACTCAGTCTATTCACGGGAATATAGTTTCAGAGGAATATAGTTAACAGTCATATTGACCACTTTAATTATACCAGTTTATTATTTAAAAGTTTTTGTTTTGTCAAAAGAGAAAAGTCATATGGGAAGATATAATGGTGACTAAATAATGGCAAAATAAAACTTTGGGTGAACTATTGCTTTTGCTACTTATTTGAACTGCTTAAGTACTTAACTACTGAAAAGGACAATGTTCCAGGTTTAACATTAGAACAACACTAGCAGAATGGATTTTAGTTTAGATACAATTTTGAAAGCACTGCTTCATATAGGGCCTAAAACCTAATAAACTGCTCCTGGTCCATTTTTGTTGTTACAAAACATGGAGAAACATGTCTAAGACTTGATTTTGTGTTCCTTTTGTTAGTATAGTATGTTGTTTTTTAACATAGTGTTAGTATGTTAGTAAATTTTAACATAATCCCGTAGATTTTAGCATTTGTTTAAAATTTTAGCATGACATTAACAGGTTTAACATTAATTAGCACGATACAAGCACAGTTTAGACACTACAGTGTTTTAATATGATACTAACACATTTTAGCATGAAGCTAGCATGATTTAGCAGGAGGCTAACATGTTTTGACATAATTTATTTAACATGATGTTAACATGCATAAGCATGATGCTAACATGTTATAGCTTGATGTTAGCATGTTTTGGCATTACGTAATGTTTGCATTTAACGTTTGCATGTTCTACCATGATGCTAACACATTTTAGCATAAATTAACATAATAACTCATTTTAACATGAGGTTAGCAAGTTTAAGCATGATGGCAACACATTTTACATATTTTACGAAAATTCTAACATGTTAACATTAATCTTACACACTTTAGCTTGATACTAACTCGTTTTAGCATTAACAAGCATGATGCTAGCACATTTTAGCATGATGTTAACAAATCTTCACATGATGTTAGCACATTTTAGCATGATGTTAGCATGACTTAGCATAAGACTGGCATGATTTAACATAACACTAGCATGATGTTAGCATGTTTCATCAAGATGATAACATGAGTTTGTATGATGTTAACATGTTTTAGCATGATAGATATATGGTTTATTATATTTGGTTATAATGGTTTATTATAATGGTTTATTATATTTTTATTTTAATCTATACGATTGCTAGGGTGCTCTAAATGGTTGCTAGGTTGTCGCTAACAGGTTGTCAGGGCAATACATAAAACAGCACGATTTAAATAAGCCCACCCACATGTCTCCATGGTTGCTAGTGTACTGTAACTGGTTGCTAAGGCATTGCTATAAAGTTCTAATGTAAACATTTGTAGCTGCTAGCCCACCCCAAGTCAATCTGATGCAGAATTATATCATCACAAAGTCTTGACCAATGTTTATTCTATGGGAATTTTTAAGTCCGGTCTATTAGAAAAGGTACAGACCGCTTCTTTTGAACACCCTGAAGGTCTGTAGAATGTTTGGTGAAAATAGGAGGCAATAGATGCAGAAAGTTTAGTTTTAGAAGTTTAAATAGACAAGTATGTTGGCGTTTATCAAGCCAACACAATAAAGCCATATGTGAGGAAAGAACTTTTAAATGGTCATTGAATTTATAAAAATCGCAAAAAAATGCTGTTTTTACATTATCAAGACATAAATATACAAGAAGATAAAGACGTTAATGGCACAAAACAAATTGACTGAAACAGCTCAAGCGTATTTAGAGAAATATGAAAAGGTTGCTAAAAGAGTGAAGATGTGAAGGCCATGCATGCAAAAATACTTAAAAAGGAATAAATATCAACTATTCTAATTATTCTAAAAAAAAAACTAAATAATCACTGGATGGATTAAATGCAAAGGTCACATTTCAGCAGTACACAATGCTTAAATTGTGATATTAATCTAACTGATTAGGTAACTGATTCAGCATGGCTAAATCATACACATTTTCTGCCAAGTGGTTGTACTGTCCGTATTAGCACTAAACATCTTGGCCTCTAAATGGGAAACATGGGAATGAATGAAATGCCAAATTAAATTACAAGCCTGTAACAAAAGTTTGAGTCATATTTTTTTATGGTTTTCAGAATGAGAGGATATGATGTATGCGCAGCCAAGACTTTCTTGTGTTAAAGTGAGTTTGGCATGGATTTAGAAACTAGTTACATTTAATTATTATGGGCTGTTAAACCAAAAACAGATTGTTTTACAATTATTATAAAAACTAAATATTTTCAGTTCAATTACTGGGATGTTTATCATTCCACACATCCTTGTGGAAGCTGGAGACTTTCCAAGGAAAATTGAAAATTGTGAATTGAATTATCTTGGGATATCAATCTCGGGGTAGCTTCCACCTGCTCCAGTATGGATCCAGCATCTTAAAATGACTACAGATGCCCTAACAAACTGATTTATTTCAAACAGGACAAATGTTTGAAATAAACATTCCCCCCCTCCAAAAAAAAAAAAATTTGGTCCATTGAAGTAATGAAACAGAATTTAATGAAGTGCATTACGACTCCTTAGGGATTTAAATTGTAAAAATGGAGATGTTGACATGCAGTGTTCCACATACTTATGCAGGGGGCAACAGGTGATCGGCTCTGCTGGTAGCCTTTAGCACAACGGTTGCATGTGATACCCGCCACACCGTCTTTACAGGGGCACTGGCCTGTGGTTTGGTTACAGGTTTTGCCCGCGGCCCCCACAGGATGGCAATCACAGGCTGTGAGGAACAGATGAAAAGAGATAAAAGAAACACTTGTGGGAAATGCACATACAAACAGTACATAAATATATAAAGCACACATAAACAACAAAAGTAGCTTTAAAAACCCAGTTATGGAAAACAGAGTGTGAAGAATGGTCAAGCAGTTGGGCAGGTGTTTGTCTGAAAGTAATGACCAGATGAGTGGTCACTGGTTGGTATTTGATGATACTACAAGAGCATGCACACACACATACGCGCACACACATAATTAAACAAAATAATCCAGATATGACAGTAAACCCTGCTGGAAAATCTTTTTAAAATTTGGATAGTTTTGGAACATGGTAGCTGTTTTCTAGTCATTAGCTGGTGCCAGCTGCTCCGTCATCCTTAGTTGACCAACAAACCAGCTAGTTTTTCAAACATGTTCTCTGTTTGAACCACAGCTACCAGTTTTTTCTTTGCTTAAAGAATGACTTGAGAATGTTTTTACAAGCACATTGTGCTTATGCCGGCATAATGTCTGTCACATTTTTTCTCTTGGGAGGTCTTTTTCCAACATATGGCTCTGTCTCTCTCCACTTTTTAAACTCTGTGAACTGATTGTATTGCTTTTGTGTCAAAACTCCTTTTATGCTGCTTTTTTGTCTCTTATTTTTTCCACCATGAGAGGTTACATTAAAAAGTTATTTTCAAATAGCACATTACCATTTATTCAATACTTTTCCCACCAACACTGTGGATTCTACAGTGTTGGTGGGAAAACACTGTAGAATTTTTCACCACTCTACATTTTTCACATTTAAGTAATTGTGTCATAAATTGGTAAATTGGGTCATACATTTACAGGGGTAATGAAAAACTGTCTGTCTCTCTTCGCTTGTCACTCTTTTATTATCAAAGTCACATTTATATCTTTTGGAGGCATGAATAGACTTAAATAGATTTAAAGCACATTTTGTGGCCACACTTTGTCTATTACCACAAATGTGCTATAAATCAAACTAAACCCTTCTTTGCCAATGAAAGAGAACAACAAATGTGGTTGTTTTGTATCTGACAATGTATCTGGCTTTATATGATTTTAATTAGAACTACTCCCAATTCTCAATTTAAAAGTAAAAATTATTAGCTTTACTATTTCCAAACCAATAAGAGCAGAGGTTTGCACATTTTTTGTGAGGGAAGGTTATTTGTTTTTTTTAAAAAAGCAACATTACAAGTGATTGTTACAGCCAGTAAAAGTCATGCATTTTACATTGCAACAAATGTATTTAACATTTTGTGTTCTTATTATTCTTATCACTTATGGACCTAAGGTGCTAAACACTGGAATCATTAAACATTAAATCTCTCACATCTCAAACCCACACTAAATGGTTAAGTTAGCTTTATTGCAATGTACAAAACCAGGAGACATCCTGATTGTATATCTGTACATATATCTGTATTATGAGTTTCCTCAGAAAGAAGAATTCTGTTTGGGCAAATGATGTTGGCTCACGCAGACACAATTAAAGGCCATAGAGATAAGATACATAAGGTATGTGTAATAAATTTTTAAAGACATCTGCACATGGCAGTTTTGTTGAAGCAGATTGCACAATGTGAGAAGTTTAGATCCCTGCCAATCGGTTACCACAAAGCTGCTGGTTGAAGTCTGAGCCCTTCTCCATTAAAAACAGCATGTTGAGAATCAGTGGGGTAATTTGTGTGATGTTGGAGGTTTGCCAACTCAGTCCAGTAATCACTATAATGATTAGTTTCTGCACTGGCAAACATGTATGAAGCTAACAAAGGGGAAGAGAAAATGAGAGCAGAAGTTCTTTAGGCACTATTCAGTTTTTTCTGATATCTTTAGTGTCTGTTTTTACTTATGTTCTTGTTTTTGGGTGTTTTTTTTAAAGACAAACTGGAGAAAAAATGTCTTGGGTTTTAACTGTAACCCTTGTTTCCTGAGAAAGAATGAAATACTGTGTCGTGAAACAACACTTTGGGGAATGGACACATGCTGTCATGCTTTGGGGAAGCATGACAGCGCCTTAAGCACGTGTGAAACTAGTCCAATCATGATTGATTGGACTCCATTGAGAGGTCCTCCTCACATAGGCCTCCAAAGCCCAAACCAGGTAAGTAAAGGCAGCTTCCTATGGTCAGCCAACTCATGAGGTGGAACATAAAACGCCTAAAGCACCACAGATCGTGCTACATTAGTGGGCACTCTGGGCACATAACCTAGCCTAAGGTGGAGAATGGCCTTGACCCTCCCTGGAATGAGCTCCAGACAGGAGGAACCCTATTGAGGGATGTAACAGTTAGAAGAAAGGCTATTTTAAGGAATAGAAACTTCTCAGAGACCTGATCGATAGGTTTGAAGGGGTCAAGGGATAACCTTTCCAGAACCCTTTCAGAACTACCATCAGGTCCTACCCTAGTACACTAGACTGTCTGGATGGCCTCATCCTTCTAACACCATGAGAAAACAAACAATTAAATGGTGTCTCCCCAAAAGTCCATCACACAAGGGTGCATGGAAGGCCGCCACATAGACCTTAAGTGTGGATGAGAAGACACCCCCAGAGACACGTTCCTGGAGGAACTCCAGCACTGAAGTGACTGTCTAGTTAACTGGGTTCAGAGCCAGGGCTGCATCCATATACTTTGTAAAGGTGACAAGGCCAGGCCGAATAGAAGAACTCCATATTACTGCTTTTCCCACCCGAAAGCGAACCTGAGGAACTTCTTGTGCGAGTGAAGGATAAATGGAAGTATATGTCCTTTAGATCTATTGTGACAAACCAATACTCGGGACTACTTTGGAACTATGAAGTACTGTCTGTAAACACGGTTTGTTTCTCAAAAGGGGAATGCAGCTCTGTGGCTCCCTTTGGACTTCTAGTTCCAATACCCAGTTCTGCTCCGGTGAATTTTGTTCAGATTGAATCCTGTAGCCCTGCTGAACCGAACGCAGAACCTATTGAGACACATTTGGAAGAGTTTTCCAAGTCTCTAAATAATTTGCCAAGGGTGTCAGCCTCTCAAGGTTTACCTTGGGTGTTCTGTGTATGACATGATCGGTATCCTAACGCCGTTGACCAGCAGGAGAAATCCGAACCACATTTTCTACAACTTCTTATGAACTTCTAAAATGCCTCTTACACCTCTTGACGACTGAATCAACCATGTTGATGAAGAGTCCACAAGACAAGATTGGGGCATCAAGGAGGAAAGTCTTATTCCTCTTTTTGATGCCCAAGAGGTTCAACCATAGGTGCTTTCTGTAACCACCAGAGCTGCCACGGAGCAGCCGATGGCATTGACCATGTCCTTAGTGGCCCGAAGAGACAGGTCTGTGGCCCAACACAATTCTTTGAGTTTGTCAGAGGCCCAGCCTTCCCACCGTCATCTAAATCTCTGAGGAGGTTGGCCTGGTATGCCTGCAATATGGCCATAGTGTGATGGCATGAACCAGCTGACCTGTCATGACACAGCCTCAGGTGAGAAATACATGGCTAGTGTCTCTTCAACCCAAGGCATCATTTCAAAGCCATTCACCTTTGACCTCAGAATGGAAAAATAGTTGTGTATTGTGGGTCTTGAAATACAGGAAAAGAACGCCCTTGTCCATGATCTTTACATGTATACTTTTTGTTATTTCGAATAAAATCATTCAGATTTTAGGAAACAGATTGACTGATGTCACATTTCAGATTAATTTATTAGATAAAGAGAGGGTTGGTGGAATCATATGGAAGTATACACTAATTTTAATATTTTTATTTTTCTTACAGTCAAAAAATAGATCTCTTTAAATTGAATATGACATCTGTCTCTCAAAATAATACACCAAAAGAAAAATAAACAAATAAATAAACAAACAAATGTTTGTTAACATGTTAAAAAAACTGTTAACATACCATACTGTAGGGTAAAATTTAAATTTTGACAAGCTTCATATAAAACATCCATGTGGCGGTTATTAATTTAGGATTATAAATTTAGTTTTAGTTTAGTTTCATTTTGAATTTCAGATTATTAATTTGTTTTGTTTTCTTTTATCAGTTAGTTTTTAGTCATTTTAGTCTATCAACATACAGATTTTATTTTTATTTCAGTTAGAACAGATGAATAATGGCAGGACAACTTTGTAGACTATATTCTTTTTACAGTAGTATTCCCTATTAATTTGAGAAACTAAAAAAATGATTCTATATTGTTTTGGGGGTTTTAAGCATATTTTTTAGATTATTTTTTCAATTTAGCTTTAATTTAGTTTTTTCAAGTTTTTTTAATGTTTAGAAGTTTCATTTTAATTTTAGTTAACTATAACCTTAATAGAATGTTGTACTTCAATATCAAGGTGTCTCCTCCCAACCTGGCCGCACATGATTGTATCTAGCCAGCTTGCTCATAGTTAGCAGGTGCCAGTTCCAGTGCAAATAAATAAATTAATTCCCGCACACAAGAAATAAGATTGAGTCCCACAGTATTGCAGACCTCTCCTTAAATAGAAGGTCACAGAGATGTAATTAGTTTAACTTGTTTTAATGGTGGTGATCAAACAAATTTTTTGTTTGATCAGTTTAAAAGAAATAGTTTATCCCACCCCTTTCAAACTGATTAAATTTTCAATCGATTAGGCCTTTTCGTTCCGACTAAGGTGTTTACATGGAGCATGTTCATTCGGATTGGACATTTAAACCGATAACAGAATAAAATGTTACATGTAAATGCACCTAGTGTTCATTAAAAAACCTTAGACGGGAAGAAAATAGTGTGCAGCACTATTATAGAAACAGTTATAGAGAATGTAACTCTAAGTATTTGATGACTTAGATGACAAAATAGAAAATATGTGGTAAACACATTAAAACAATGTTTATGTGGAGAGTGAGGTGCTTTAAATTACAACATATACCTATCTTGCAATGCATCCCATATTACGTTTGTGAAAATGTTTTCTTTGGCAAAAATGAAATATCATGCTTCATATCATCTGTCACCTCTTACATGCTTTTTTCTACATCTGTTTTGATGTAACTTGATACAGGCAAGTAACTTGGACAGTGTTTTATTATAATTACCTTAGGAGCTTTAACTGTGGCAAATTTCGGGATTCAATAGAACAAAATGGCTTTGAGCTTGGGTTTTATGGGTTTAAGCTTCAGATTTTGTAAAGCATGATGAAATGTGTTTTCAGTGCTTATTAAAGTGAAGCAGCATTTGATTTTGAAAGATTCTGATTTAACAGGACTTCTCCCTCTTATTTGAAAAGTCCCAAAGCTTTTCTGTGTTTAAACCTACAGTGCTTAAGTAATCTACTACAGTCAGACATAATTTACATAAAAATCCAGTAACATAATAAAATATACAGAGAAAAAAGCATGTGCCCATTGTAAAGATAGAAACAGTGCTGAAAAGGCAGAAATGACACATGTTTACAACATAGTTGAAAACATGAAAAGAATGAAACAGGGAGAGATGATAGCATGCAAACAGATAGCAGCTATCAGTTTCATTAGGAACAAAGTGGAGGTTATTTCTTTTTACTTTAACAAACTGCATTATGCATTCGAACTTCTCATCAGCAAACACAGAATGTTGTTTCATTGTAGCCAGTTTTCTAACAACATGGCCAAAACGTTGATGTTTCTATGTTGTGGTGAAGTGGTGAAAACACTTTGAGCTAACGGGTTGAGCAAATGATCTATGTTGTGCTTGTGTCTAGAAAACAGTGAACCGCATGCCCACATAACTTTACTGAATGAGTGTTGTTCTAAGATAACAAAGACGTTAATAAACTGACAAGGTAGGCTATGCTAATGGTGGACAGCAACATTTTATTTTGTTACTCTTATCTGTACTTAGGTTATTAATTTAATGTGAAATTATAATGCTTAAACAATTAAACATAAATATATTACATGCTTTTATAAATGCTTTGTTTGGTATTTAGAAGTGTTCCAACTTAGCATGACGATAACACAGCATAGCGTGATGCTAGCATGATTAGCGTGATGATAGCAAGACTTGGCATGATGCTAGCACAAGTTAGCATGTCTTAGCATGGTACATAAAACATCACGAATAAGCCATATTTTAGTATTAGGTTGCTAGGGTGCTCTAAATAGTTGTGAGGGTGTGACAGGGAAGTTGCGAGGGTAATACCTAAAGCCCACCACCACCAACACTGCCACAACAAATGTATTAGCTGGGCAATGGTTATGGGTCACAATAGCCCCTTTCACACAGGCATAGCAGAGGTGTTCATCTGACAAGATGTCATTGGGTCAAACACAACTGCATAAATGTAAATGATTGCCACAAAAATGAAAACATCAACAAAATTACGGGCTGCAAATGTTCAGATACAAAGTCAAAGGCTGTCATGTTTTAAAACACAACCAAGGCAGCGGTGCAGCCATTTAGAGCTTACACTTAATTATATCACAGAGTTTACCGGTGTTTGGTTACTGATGTGTGAATGCTATATTAGGGCACCTTTATTTGCCAGTAAAGTCATTCTGGTAATTTACTAGAATTACTGTGTGAAAGGGGATGTTGTTGTTATTAATAATTTTGTATCTAAAAAGCATATGAGCTATTTTTTACTAGCTATTATTACTATTGTACTAAAGTGTTCCTTGAACCCATTAGTGAATTCCATTCCGTTTGTTGACCCTAATTTGAAGAGCCTGGGAAATCCTCCATAGCCACTGTCTCAAATCTCAGGAAAACAGAAGAGTTCATTAACTTTCCAAGTAAATCTTTAAAAAACTTTAGAAGAAAAGGCCCAGGGTCATCAGAGAATTTTCTACCCTTGTTTTTAATTATGAAATCATTGTGAAAGCTAAAAGTAACAAAACAGAAGCATAAGCTAACAACACTTCCAGTGAACCTGTATTCTGTCTATGAAGAATATTTAACATTGCAACATCAAGTATAAATAATAATAGAGACCTGCACAATGTATTCAGGCTCATCACAAAAAGAAATCAACAACTGACCCCTAAACGTATTGTTTCCATCTGCAAACTATGTGTGCTTTCTGTAATTCTGTATTAAATGCATTATTTGACCAATTCATTTTATTCTCATTGGTAAAATAAACCCTACCAATAAGAGCAATGGGATGCTGAAAGAATCAAGTATTGTTCACATAAGAAAGTAAAGGAAGAAAGAAAGTTCTCCACTCTCAATTAGACATCATGGGGCTTAACTGAACATACAGATGATGAATGTCTGTTTGCATTCCAAGTGTATACCTGCTCCTTAGGAGGGAGGCTCTGATACAGTCCTGTCTGTTTCCCCTGTTCTTTGTTTTTCACCACCTTATTGTCATGGTTACCCTCATTTGTTTTAATTGCTAGCCCTGCCCCTTGTTACCTGTTAGCTTGTCTTCCCCAAGTATATAGCCCTCCTGTTTTACTTACGTTTTGTCAGTCATTGTTTGTATGTATGTTGTTTGGAGTTAGTACCTGTTGGTGTTTCGGCTCTCCTGTGTTCCAGTTCTCCATTGTTCCAGTTCCCAGTTCTCTGAGTATTGTTCCTGTGCATTTTTATAATAAACCATCTGCTTTTGAATCTTTCTCTGGCTGTTTTCCTTGCCTGCCTTGCTCTTTGCAACAGAATGACTGACCAAAATGGATCCAGCAAGTTGCCCTAGTCTGCCTGTGCCAGGGTAACCGCATCCTTGAGGACCATATTCAGGAATTTCTGGACTTTGCTAATTTTTCTAACCTGCCAGACTATGCACTCATTGACTTTCTCTGTTATGAACTTAACAAACTTTTGCAGGATAGATTAATCCGTGATGGTCCACGTGGGTCATTTGTGGACTTTTTGGACTATGCCTTGCTGGTGAGCAGTCCCTCATTCACTGTTGGGGTGGTAGAGGAGGACGCTTCCCCTAAGTATGTTTTTGGGGGGGCATAAGGCAACAAGCTGTGATTGCCATGGAGCTTGGATGACCAGGATTACCAGAATGCCCTATAATGAGTATTGCTAGCCCCATATTTCAAGTGGCTCCCACTCCAGAGCCCATTCACAACATGGCCATCACTTGAGAGCTTCTTCACAACATGGCCACCATGCCAGCCCCTCCAACCATCAGGACTGCCACACCAGAGTCTCCAGTCATCATGGGTGTCACTCCACACACGTCAGCCATCATAGCCGTCACTCCAACGTGTTCCTGGTCACTGTGAACATTGCATTTGAAGATGCCCAGGCATTGCAAAGGCATTTATGGCTGATCAGCAGTTTGGTGGATACACCACTGATTTCGGCTAATGCAGCTGGCATCCCAAGGACCTCCACACTTGCAGTCACAGATTGTGTAATGTGGCAGTGTAATGCCAGTAGCCATTTTGTGTGTTTGGGCTACACACTGCTCTCCTGCTCCTTCAGAGCCTCAAGAATTTCCTTTCAGAACCTGCTTCATTCCAAGAGTCTGTTCCTGAACTCACTCCATTCCAAGAATCCGCTCCTGAGCATTTTCCTTTGTCAATCACTGTTAGCCCTAATGTGTTTACAGAGATCATCTTAGAGTGTACGGCTTGGCCCTGTTCCGACCATGGAGGTTGTCCCTTAGGTTTCTGTGTTCCTTCCACAGTCAAAATGGCCATCCCTGAACCTCTAATGCTCCCTGCCATACCCAAGATGGCTGCTTCTGTGATCCCGGCCTTTTCCAAGATGGCCACCCTAGACTTCCCTGTGCCCTGGTGTTCTCTGGCTCCACCATGGTGCTATCCTGTCCCATCCACTCTGCTGTGCTGGTCTTATGCACTGCCTAGGGAATCTTCAGTCCTATCTGCTCTGCTGTGGTGGTCTTCTACACCGCCGTGGGGATCTTCATGGTTACCCTCTTATGTTCTAATTACTAGCCCGTCTCTTTGTTAACATGTTAGCTTGTCTTCCCCTGAGTATATATAGGCCTGCCGTTTGACTTAGGTTTTGTCAGTCATTGTTTGTATGTATGTTTGCTTGTTTGAAGTTAGTACCTATTGTTGTTTAAGTTTTCCTTTGTTCCAGTTCTCTATTGTTTTAGTTCCCAGTTTTCTGAGTATTGTGTCTTGTGAATTTTTATAAAAAAACAACTGGACGGATGAACTGTAAGGATGAACTATCAAAAATAATTAAGTCATCTAAATCAGCAACATATATGCTGGATCCTATACCTACCAGGTTGCTGAAAGAGATACTTCCTGAAATTATTGATCCTCTACATAGTATTATTAACTCATGGCATGGCTGATATTAGACCATTTATAAAAAAACACAACTTGATCTCAAATTTACCTTTCATTTAAAAATTATTTGAAAAAGTGGTGTCCTCACAGATATGTTCTTTCCTGGAAAGAAACTGAAATTGTTATGGCACTATTGACCACAGCATTCTCCTGAATAGGCTTGAAAAATGTTTGCATAAATGGAACTGCACTGGTATGGTTTAAAACATATTTATCTGACCGATTCCAGTTTGTTGCGGTTAGTGAAAAGATGTCATATCAATCACAAGTTCAGTATTGAGTGCCACTGGGCTCAACGCTTGGGTCTCTGCTTTTAACCCTGTAGATTCTACCTCTGGGAGCAAGTATTAAGAGACATGGGATTAGTTTTCACTGTCATGCTGACGATACTCAACACTATATTTCTTTGAGGCCCAACAAGATGCATAAATTTAAAATAACTTTTTCAAAAAGTTTTAATTATTGCAAAATTTTCCACATGGTCAAACATCTTCCACATGGAACAACTTAGAATATTGTTTTACTCTTCATGGATGCTATAAAAAGCCAGCCTCATCAGCTAAGAATGGCCTCATCAGCTATCAAATCTGGTTGTCTTATTTGATAGCAATTTGTCCTCTGAAAGCCACATCTCCTATATCTGTAAAATTGCATTCTTACACGTAAAAATATATCAAAACTTTGATATTTTTGAAACATTCTCAAAAAAACATTAAAACATTATCTCCATGTAAAACACAGGAAAGTTAATTAATGCATTCATGACATCAAAACTTGATGTTTGCAATGCCTAACTGGGTGGTTGCCAGGTTTAGTACAAAAACTCCAGTTAGTCCAAAATGCAGCAGCCAAAGTTTTTATAAGCCTGAAAAAATATGATTATATTAGTCTATATGTCTATTAAGCATTGTATAAACTTCACAATTCTACTGATTACCTATTAGGCCCTGAATGATTTAGCTGCTTAGTACCCGAGTGAGCTCCTTTCTCATTACAATCCTTTACGTTTACTGCAATCTCAACATTTTTGCCATTTGATAATACCCAGAATTTCAAAATCAAGCACGGATGATAGGTTCTTTTCATAGTTGGCTCCCAAACTCTGGAACAGCCTTTCCAGTGTTGTCCGAGAGGCAGACACACTCTTCCACTTTAAATCTAGATTAAAGACCTATGAAAATTTGTTCACTTATTCTCCTCTTCTACTAACCTCTGACCTGCAACAAAGATCAGTTCACACCCCTGCTCTGTTTGTTTGGCTTGTCCTCTCAAACCATCCCCCAAATAAATCTTAATAACTCTATGTCAGAAACATGTAACCTTCCTCCTCTACCCCTCACCCCCACACATATCCCTGTTGTTGGGATGCATGCTGACATGGATTCATGGGGGTGGAGAAGCAAAAGAATGCGAAAATTCTTACTTTGGACATGCTGACTGCCTCATTTGAGGTTTAACATATTAAGAATAGTCACCAGTTCATTTAATTTATATCTTTGTGGAGCACAAACTAAATGTGAAATGTTTTTTTTGTAGAGGACAACATATACCCCTCACAATAGCCATGTTATGTAGATTCAGTACCCTTTATACCTTTGCAGGCCCTTCTGTGAGAAATGGGCTTAGACATGTCTCTGTAGTAGCCCTCCTTGCAGTAGTGGCAGTGGCGACCTGCTGTATTGTGCCGGCAGTTCAGACAAACTCCTCCACTTTTTCGACCAGAGAGTTTGTAAAGCTCCATGTTGAAACGGCAGCGCCTCGCATGGAGGTTACAGTTGCATGCTAAAGAAAGGGAAGAAAATGAGACTTTTTTAAATGAATACATTAAATAAATATTAATAAATAAATAAAATCTTATGGTGGGCCAAGCATGAAAATAATTATATAAAATCTTAATATAAATGTAAATCCAAATATATAGTTATGAATCCTGAACTTGTGTCATAAAGTGACCAATAGATCCAAACACTAAATAGTTCAGCACTGAACCCCAATTCCAGCACTAAACCCCATTCATTTCAGTGTTTCCCAAATACAGTAGCTTAAGCTGGTAAGTTGATGACATTTTTTTCATTTTTACACATTTTAACATATTAGCTGACCTCTCATAGATCTAGTCAATAGTGGTATTTTATATAGGCAGCTTTAGATAATGTTTATCGTTAGAGAATACCTATCAACAATCTTGCATTAGCTAACTGCAATTAGATTATGCAAGCACTACTTCACAACCAGTCATAGTTTTATCATTTATATAGCATATAGTGATTCTAAAGCAAAAGATATTCCTATAGTTGATGCAGTAAGTCACAAGTTCCTGCTGTTATATGGGATTTTCTTATTTAATGAAACAGGCAAACAATACAACATAACTCCCACACCTTTTCAAGACTTTTAAAAGCCATTTAAAATGACTTTCCCTTCATAAATTAATTCTTCATTGAACCAAAGTAGATTTGTGTGTTTGTTTTCAACAGAATGAGTGCGATGATGACCAGCTGCAGCTTGCCATTCTATGGATGAAGAAGCTGGCTAGTGGAGCTATTATAATATTGTTTTACTCCATTTGTCTGACAGTTACAGTTACTATAGTTATTTGAAAAGCCTGCTTTCTGCCACATTTCTCTCCCTGTTGGAGATCAAAGGGTTTTCTATGAGGACTGCCCACTTAAAGAAAAGCTTATCTACCCTCTCACTGGATATATTTCATTTTAAAATGTTTTTATGACTGCAATTGTTTATTTTCCAATATTCAATTTATTTGTTGGGTAAAATTGTGCAACTGCTAGCATTCATTGACATTTTAATAATTATTTATTGTGCATGTTTATATGATTTTCATAGCATTAAGCATAAGGATATAATTATTTTTTATTTGTGGTCATAATGTATACATACATTTGTTTGTATTGATTGTATCTATCACATATTCCTCTCTAAATTAAAGAGAAAAACAATAACGCTCACAGTAATGTCTCTATAAATTATAACTATAAATATAAGTAGTATAAGTAGTATATAAGTAGTATATATATATATATATATATACTACTTATATACTACTTATAAGTAGTATATAACTTATAAGTAGTACTATATATATATATATAAATGAACTCTGGTCAAAACAACAAAAAATATGCAGTGTTTTCAGACCTCAAATAATGCAAAGAAAACAAGTTTATACAATTTTTTAAACAACACAATACTAATGTTTTAACTTTATTTAATGTTTAACTAGAACAATTCTAAAATCAAAATCAATGAAACCGGTGGAATAACTCTGGTTTTTATTCACAGCTTTCATGTGTCTTGGCATGCTCTCCACCAGTCTTTCACATTACTGTTGGGTGACTTTATGCCACTCCTGGTGCAAAAATTAAAAAACCTTTTCAATGGAGTTCAGGTCTGGAGACTGGGAGACAGATCATCAGAATTTGATGGACTTCTTTAGTAAACTTACCATTATATACATATCTCCCTTCAGCCTAGTTAGTTTCTATATTTTGTTCTCCTAAGTCCTAAGTCACAGCAGTGTGATGTTATAGCTGCAATTAGTAACATTATGCTTCTGTCACCATTTCCATTGGTAACATTTCTCAGTGCCTGACATATTGTCAGATATAATTAGACCCGATGACTTCTTACCAATAAACAATTATAAATTATTATAATCATCCCTCTGTTCCAGGAAAGTTACAAATTGCAGCTTTAATGTGCCAGAGAAGTGGCCCTCCTGGTTGAGCCTGGTTTTTCCCAAAGTTTTTTTTCCATTTAAACACCATTGGAGTCTTGGTTTATTGCCATTGTCGCCCCGGTGGCTTGCTTACTGGGAGACTGCTGACGTCTTACCTAGCTCAGGGTTTTGCCAATTGTTAATACTGATTCTAGTGGAATTATATAATTACAGTCCAAAAGACTCTTCTGTAATTGTATATATTTTATGTATGTATGTATTTTACTTTTGTGTGTTGTGTGTATTTCATGGTACTATGGCAAATTCTTTATACCCCTGTGCCAAAAGGTGTTATCTTTTTATATACCATCTCCATGTAATCTATTATATGCCATCTCCAATATCTTGCTTAATGATTTTGTAGTATTATTGGTTCAGTCAGCCCTTTATTTATAAACCTACTATAAACCTAGTATGCCTAATTAGTCATAATAATATACATCTTACACATATCTGACATTTGTTGTGTGTTTTATTATTATTATCCTCCATCCAAAACTTGATTGACCTGGCTGTGTGGTGTGGAGCATTGTCCTGTTGGAAAACCAATCCTCAGAGTTGGGAAATATTGTCAGAGCTGAGAATGCAAGTTTTCTTCCAGGACAACCTTGTATGTGGCTTGATTCATGCACCCTTCACAAAGACGAATTTGCCCAATTCCAGCCTTGCTGAAGCACCCCCAGATCATCACAGATCCTCCATCAGATTTCACAGTGGGTGCAAGACACTGCAGCTTGTAGGCCTCTCCAGGTCTCCGTCTAACCATTAGATGACCAGGTGTTGGGCAAAGCTAAACATTGGACTAATCAGAGAAGATGACCTTGTTCCAGTCCTCTGTGGTCCAATCATTATGGTCTTTGCATGAATTCAACCTTGCCTCTAGGAACCTGTTTTAAATCAGTCTTGCCATGCACTTCACTCCAGCTGCCATTTGCAATTCTTTTTGTAGGTCACTTGATGACATTCAAATGAGTTGGCGATAATCTTGTTTAGCTGAGGGTTGTTTTCACCCTCTACCAATCTGTAGTTTTGTTGTCCCTAATGTCTGCAGCTTGACTTTGTCCTTATAAAATTGCTGTATTTGAAATTTAAAGAATGGAAGCAACTTGATACTCACTGCTCTGCTAGTAAAGCCAGAAATGAACCCTTCTTTTCCTCGCTCAAAACTTTTTAAAACTCTTTTGGAGTCAACTGTTATTTTATCTTATTCCACTTACTTTTGAAGTTCTACTAGCAGTGTTTTCCATCCAGCTGGTCCTATTGCAAGACCATAGTGGTAGTGTTTTCTATACTTTTTGTCGCTAAATAATATTTGGTTCAGGTGATCACTTAATCAGTACTTTGTTATGCAGAATAAATCCCAACCCTCCCACCAAGATGCTTGGGTTCAACTGCAGAGAACTACTGGCTATTCATTACATTCTCTGAGCAACTTAAACAGGGAGGTATTTTGGTAAAGGACTTGAAAAAACAAACATATTGATGAGAAAGTAATAAATTGAAGAAAATAAATAATGACACTTTAACTCTGTGGTAACTGTCACTTCAGAACCAAGTGGACCAATGGTAAAACTTTTTTAAAAAACTGTACTCAGGTTCTCTAAAAAGATTTGACTTCATGTGGCTCATAATGAAAAAAATGAAATAGTTGTTTCAAGGTGCCTGTAAAACAAAGAATAGTTTGGTGAGTTCTAGAAAAGACCTTTACTCAAACTCACTTCACGCACCGCTTGTTTGCTTTCGAACAGACATTCTGTTGGTATTAATTCTGTGCCAGTGGAAAATGATCCTTCTTACCCTCCAACTGTGGATTCTTGCATTTGCTAAGGCAAATGCACTATGCTTCAATTTCTTTAACAGACTTGTAGTTTGAACTGATTGATAAAAAGAAAATCTAGTGTTTTGTCTGTCCTTTTAAAAGTAACATTTTACCACTCTTTAAAACTTTGAATCTACAAGGGCATAGCAATTCCTTATTTCTTTTTCTGCTCAGTATTGCTGTTGGACAGACATAAAATTGAGCTAATCACAGCAGCATGTTTCACAAAAGTAATGAGAAAAATCTGTTATTACAATGACATCACCCCAAAACCTTTCAGCTCTATTGTTTCTTCTTTCATTACATGATTTAAAACAAACTGTGGTAAAAGATGTGATGTTTTGTATGAATAGGGAGCCTGCAGTGTCTTTAATCAATCTTTTGCAGTAACTATAATCAATGCATCCTCCAACAAGATTCCTAAAAGATTAAATACAGCTTTGATTTTTATTTTTATTTTACTAATTTTAGATGTAATTTCATTTTTTGTCATTTATTCAGTATTTTACATTAGTTTTTTCAAAGAATAGATACACAAAAATGAAAATTCTGTCATTATTAGAGGTTCAACCGCAAGCGCTAAAACCCCTATTGTAATTGTTAGTATTATAATTCCACCCTAAAACTGATCATGTAGACCAAACCATATTGCATGAGGCTACTCTTGCACAAGGACTCACCCAAATTGGCCAATAAGGGGTGCTACAGAGATTCAACAATTGTTGTATCAACAAGTGCCTTATAACTGTTGGAATCCTTGGCTCAAGACAAACAAAACATCTCCGTTTTCATTTCTGCAATTAAATTTTTTCTGCCATTTTGAATTTTTCACAAAACCTACTATGAACTAGTTTTTTGACCAATTGGAACCAAACCAGTGCTGGAAGTTTCCCTGGAGTCAGATTGTTAATAATTATCAAAAACTTTTACATTTTTATTCACATTCGCAACAGGATACCGAAATGTTCAAAGTGGGCGGGGCCAGTTTTGGGTTACATATGTATAACTCAGGAAGGGAATGAGATTTGGTCACCAAACTCGGTACTTATATGTAGGAATATAATTTGTGATCTGGTAAAAATAAATGTGAGGATTGGCCACTTGGTGGTACTATAATGTAAAAACAGCTATAATCCAAAATTGGCATGCAGTTTATTTGTCCAAGGTGTCATGATGGTATATGAGGACATTTGATTATCTTGAAAAATAAAAACATGGCCACTTTTGGCCAATGACGTTTGAGCACCTGTTAGACAAGGTTAATGAAGGCTGATTGGAACAACACTTGGTGGGCATGTGTAACTCATGACCCCAATGGTCTGTAAGACTTTTGAAAGAAATCATCCACCGTGGGGCGCTTGTTTTTTTGGATGGGTTAATGATTGCGTATCATGTGACGGTTGACAAACAGACAAAATACTGATATCTGTTATATATAATACTCCTAATTCTGAAAAATGTTACCTCTATAGAAAAACTGCTGCACATCAAACCAATCTTTAAGCATTTTAGGTTATTCGAAAAACCTACTTTTGCAATCTAGTCCTAGTTTTTTCACTCAACCTCAATAAAACCACAGCAGCAATTCTCTGGACTCTCTAGATCAATAACTATCAAAAAAGTTCCATTAGGGCCATTTAAAAAATGTGTACCAATAAATCACACAATCACAAAACTAAGTGAGCTCATGCATCTTGTGATACTAAGGAAGCATGCTAAATTTTGTGCTAAATCAGATGACAGGTGGCGCTACAGCAGTTAGAAATGTTAAAAAAATGCTATATTTATGGTAAATTGCCTGAATTTATTGAAAGTTGTCATTTTCATATCATTTTTTGGTCCTTACAAGCTTCCTAAATAATACATATATTGTGTTAAATTACAATATCATGCATTAAATAGTCCTGACATTGCCTGAACCCTGATAACATCAGTATGGTGACTAATATGCCAATGTTTTGTGTATATGGAAGTGCAAATTCACAAATAATTTAAATACGTGGAAAACAGGCCGTTCTGAGGTAACGTGCTAGGTTTTATCAATTTTACAGTTGTTTTAATGTATTCAATATTTTTTCAATATAATGACAACATAATCTCAAACCAGCTCGTAGGACGCAGCAGTGTGCACATAAGAATTAGGCTAATCCTAATTTATTGTACACTTTAAAACTTGTCTGTTGTAATTGGATTTAAATACCTTTTCTGAAGAAGGCAGGACATTCTGAAGTAACATACTAAGTTTAATGAATATGTTTAATAAAAAGGGAGATAACAGCAGTTTTTTTTAAGATTAACCACATCATTTTAGATGAAGGCTGTAGTTCTGTATTTTGTCCAGTAGAGGTAGATAAGAATTAACTGTAAGAGTCCTCATGTGCCATCAGTGTTGAAATACTTAGAACCTCAATTTGAAAAACCATAAAATATGTACAATGTTTTCAAAGTTTTATATTTAGTTGGCAAATAAACACGTATGCATCCAAATACAAAATATTTTGTTTATAAAGACAACACAATTTCTTGGAACAGCTTTCTGGAAAAGGCAGCCAAATCTTTTTTCTGTTTTCTGCACTGACCTTATACAAACAAACCAACACTAAAATATTGTACCCCTCCAAACAAGTGTGCTGTAATATGCTTTAATAATGTAATATGTTGTAATATGTAGTTTTGTTATGCTAGACATTTTAAACTAACTAAAATGGTCAAGCACAATTTTGCAGCCTAGTGGTAAGTCTGCAACATCATTTAAAATTATTCTTTGCATTTTATGCAACATTTACCAGTGTAACAAGGAGGTTATTGTTATAATTAAACTTATTTAATGAAACTCAGAATATTAGCATTTAATTACACATTTGACTCACTTGATTTACAGACCATGCATGTAGTTCCAGCTGTAAAGTTTTGTAGAAATAAGGAATGTTTTGTGTATTCAATTATTTTCCAATCATTATTATCCGATTATAAGACACTTTTCTTCACATTTCCATATAAAACATGAATCTGCTACATAATAGATAATATCTTTTTGTGCATGCAGTCAAAGGTCTCAAAAGGTCTTTAACTTGCAGCTAAATTTCTTTTTACCATTACAAATTGTATAACGATTTTCAGTTGTGTAACTTTTTTTCCATTAAACACAAAGGGGTAAATTTTAAAGAATATCCTTGCCTGCTAAGTGAACAAGGTCGGTCAATCTCACAAATTACAGAAAAGAACCATACAATTCATAAAAGCATAATTAAAATGGCACTTAGGCCACATGCATTACCCAACTTGTAGTGTATGTTGGTATTTTCACACTTTTTGTTTATTTTACAGGCATGCAGGGTGGTTGTCCCTCAAAGGTAAATAAATACAAAGAGACTGTACATTATGTCTTCCACTCACAATAGACCCACACTGAAAACCTTTATAACAGGGTCAGAAATGAATTAGGGAGCTGTGAAAAATACCACAAAAAATGCTAACAAAGGAGATATTTGAAATGTGATGGCAAAAAATGCTAGAGTCAATTCCTTTTTAGCTTTTGCCTTTCTTTTATTTATTCTGCCCTTTATGACACACTCTCACACTTGGTTAAGCCTGCATGTACTCTTTAATCTTTGAAGTGCTTTCAGACTCAATAATCTGGTCATGTCATCTTTGCCCTCAAAGCATGATTGCAATTTAAATGTTGCTTTATGTGACAGAATAAGATTACAGAATTTTTTGGATGTGGGAGGAAAAGCTCATCCCTATGGTGGTACTTCCTAACCACAGAATGGAAGCATCTGTCCTAACAAAATAGATGATTAGTGGATGTCCAAGCAAGCTTTTGAGTATGGATCTTGCAGTGGATGAAAACCCTCATCAGTGATGCCAACAAAAACCCACTAAAAACCCAGACTAGGGCAGATTTAAGGGCTAAGGGCTAATTTCATTTGGCTGATAAACACATTAGTTGATCTAACTGACTTTGGTATTGCATTTGGATTGTTTTTGGTTACAAATGAAAGATTAAAAACACTTTATTACCAATGCTAATGGACTAAGTCAGTTTCAGATTTATGAATTTAAATTGACTGACCCCAATTAATGTTTGAACAAAATGTTTAGGGATTATGTTACATTAGTTCATTTTAACTAAATCGACAAAGCTAAATAAATAAACAAATAAGAACTTCTTACATACTAGCAAATGTCTGTTTAACCTGCTGTCTTTTAGTATGATGGCCCAAACTGAGAGCCTCAGGAGGAGCTTCTTTGCTTATGCCATCAGACTCCCTAATATGGGCATGTCTGTCTCACAACCCATAGGTCTCTTATGCTCAGTGAATCCATTACTCAGTATTACTTATCATCACTCCACACATAGCACTTGGTTTGTTCATACTATGTAACCTTTTTGCATGTTTTACTTTCCCAATTTTGCACGTTCTTATACACTCAACTTTACACTGTTATCTATTGCACATTGTAATGTATGTAGTCACTGCATTACCTCATACCAATATTATGTTTCCATTCTAGATCCCTATGTTAATTATTTTATCAATTTTATTGATAAAACATTCTGATATTGATATTTACATTCTAGATTTCTGGAGCCTTTTATCACTGGAGTCCAAAAAAAATGAAAAATCTAGAGTCTTTCATCACAAAGAGTCTTTTTCAGGTCTTTTTTATGCTTTGTTTAAGTCATTCCATGCTTTATTTACAAAGTATTATGTAGAAATTTAAAATACTAAAATACATTTAAAATTATTAAATGTAATTGTGTACATTTAAAAATGAATTATTAAATGTTCAAAGTTTATTTGAAAAACTGAATTTTAGCCTACTCTCTAAGCACATTTATGTTTTCATTTTTTAAGGTGCTCTGAGTGATTAAATTAATCAGTTCAAAGGTGTTATTAGGTTGCAAACTGGAAATTAGCAGATGTGGATGCCTTGTGTGCTAATCACAGCAGTTAGGACATTGCAAAAGATAACAAAGTTAACAAAGAAAATGCTTATTCACTAGATATGATTTTCATTTATTGAAAGTGTGGTTTATGTCAGCTACATGCAGAATGCTTGTCAGAACAGATAATGGCTATGTCTATTACCAGTGGTAATTCTGGTAAAAAAAATATCTGAATGCACCAGTTGAAACATGGATTCAGTCTTCCGATATTTTACCATCATATCAGATGCTTTTAATTGTGTGTGAGAGAGCTGAGAGAGTGCTGCTAAATTTGAAAACAGAGAAAGAGAGTGTGTGCATGGAGGGACTCCACGCTCATTCTCTCCCACAATCCTCAACATGCGCAATCACAAGCAAAGTATTCCATCTCTCATGAATTACATGATCAAAAATGAATTTTCAATGCAGGAAGAAACCCTACATATCAGTAGTTAAGGATGACAGACACGAGAACTTCATGTTGAGTCAAGTCATTTCAGGTCGAGTCTAAAGTCTATTAAAATTCAACTCAAGTGTGACTCGAGACAGAGTCATTAACTTAAGTGCCTGTCTCTGGGTCAGTCTTTTCTTTTTAGTCTTTTTTTCTCATTAATTAATCATATAGTCCCACAAGCCAGCAGATTCCTCATTAGCGACCACTATCATTTCTTTCCTTAAACACTTACTTTTAGGTGAAGTTTGTGAAAAAGGGAGGCATACACACCTTTTATTAGGTGTGAATATACTTATGGTCCTACCTTATGTCATCAAACATTTATGTGCTAAACTTTTATCAGAAGTAATTTGAGCTATCCTTTCTTTATGAGGAACCTGAGCATACCAGTAAGTAAGGTGATTAATATTCTCTCTCTAACACTATTTGTAAAAGCATGCTGTTATGGTAATGCTGACTATAGGCTATTGGTAATTATCCTCAAGTTAACAACTGGATATCTGGATATCTAGTGCTGGATATCGGTTCATTCACTTAATGCTACAGTTGCCTTTTTTCACCAAGCTTGTTGCGTTAATGTAACAGACCCTCTGGTTTGTAGCTCATATGTTCTTTAATTCTATATTAAATTGTGTGTAGCATTTAGTGTTGCAATAATTGCCTTGGATTGGGCTTGTTAAGATAACGGAAAAGCTTCTGCTAAAATTATAAATGTAAGTCAGGGGAAGTATGCAAAGATCCCAAATTCAAATCCATAGACTCAGCATGCACAACATCCCAGCATGCAAATAAATGAATGTGTTACTGTTTAGTGTTTGCTGCTTTTAGTCCTTTCACTCAATTTGTTTGTTGATTGTCACCATTATTGTGGTATTGTTTTAAGTGAAGAGGTCCATATGTTTCTGGTTGAAAAGTTTAAACTGTCCCACTGGAGCTCTCTGAACTGCAGCTATGGTGTTACATGGAATTATCTCACATTAAACAAATAATTTAGCTATACTATTGCAATTAGTTTGTAACAGAAATTCCCAGAGGAACACAAAAGAAGATATTCTAAAGTATGTTGGTAACCGAACAACACTGGCACCCACTGACTTCCATTGTATGAACACAAAACCACTGATACATTTCTCAAAATGTCACCCACAGGAGAAAAGGTCATATAAGATTGGAATGACAAAAGAGAGAGTAAATGATGGATAAAATTTCATTTTTAGGTGAACTACCCCTTTCCCTAAGATTAATAAATGCTATGGAAGCATTGTTGATGTAGTTAACACATGTTAAAGGTATTGTAAAGTTGTACCAGATACTATGCTCAGTTTGCAAACATTTAAGTCAATTCTAGCCTCTGTTTTGACCCAGCCTGAAATGTCTAGGAAGCACACATTCTAAGCACACATTTTAACATTGTTAAAACAAAAATCTTTAAATGTGTAAACATTTATTGGAAGCCTTAGCATAGATTTAAAAAACATTAAAACTAACAGAATAGGAGGGATTACACTATTGTACATTATTTTAATCAATGAAACAACATGCTTGCTGAAGCATTACCAAAATGGTGGTGTATTAAATCTAATAGGGGTAGAAACAAGCCCACATTCTGTGTTTAAGAGCTACACAAGCAGAGAAAGAATCCACTCGCAGCTCATACATCCCTCAGAAGAAAAACATTTCAGGCATGTGATGTCGGTTTCAGGTGTGAAGACTAACCTTCAGTGTCAAAAATAACTAGTCATATGTCATGAACTCTAGAGCATGAGATCTTTCCTGTGCCCTGGGTCAGTACCACCAGCCCAAACTAGACTCAATACTAACACCTAACACCATCCCCTCAGAGAAGGAGTTATGCAGAGGAGTGCTTTCCAAAACAAACATGGAAAACATGCATGCATGGGAGGTTGTATGACAGTGTTTATGTATAGAGTATATGTGTGTGTGTAAGTGGAATGTAAGAGTGCATGTGGGTGCATGCATATGCGTTTCTCAGATGTTGCACAAAAGCTTTAGTTCTGTTTCTTTAAGGAACATATGCATTTGCTTTTCAGTGAGACAATGATAAGAGGTAATACAGTGGTTTTGCAGTCAGTCAAAAATATTCAATGGTTTGGTCTTTGAGATGTAATACTGAAACTCCGGTAAGTTCAATAAATACCTGGGAAAATTTCATACTGTATATTTCGCTACTCCTGAGAGTGTCAGCTGGCCTTTAGCTTATATATATATATATATAAGTCTAACTTTATATATATATATATATATATATATATATATATATATAGCATTTTCTTGATAGCATTTTCTTTATAGCAGTTTCTTGAGGAATCATCCTGAGGAGCTTTTTAAAGTTTTGAAGGCATTCCCCTCTATCCTACGCTCTTATATATATATTATATATCAGAGGATTTTATCAGATGCCTTTTTCGAAACCGCAGTAACATGGGTTGAGGTGTAACTTTTTTTCATTACATGAAATTATTCATTACAAGCATTTTACCTTGTAACACAAATATTACAATTCATATGAAAAATTGGAAACATGCAAAAACACTTTCAGATGAACTATCATTTCTGTCTTCTTTTCTGTATTTTCTTTTGCCCTAAATTAACTTTCAAGAATGTCTGTTTTGTGTGATGTATGTTGTAAGAAGCAGATTAAAGCAGGCCACATCTATTCATCACTTCCCACTGAAAGCCTTCTGGGATTTATGTAAATTCTCCAGACTATGCAGAGCCAGACACATAAGGATGAGAAAAGATCCAGCATTTGTGCTATAACAGCACATATCACAATGTTAATACAGCAGAATACTGTCACATTTTACTGTTACCACTGTTTTCACTGGCCACTTTTTCCTGAGACACCCACAAACAAACTACATGCCAAATGGACATGCTGTTCTTTGTCATGGAAGGAGGTTTGAAATGTTGGGAAAATTGTTGTATATTCCATTAGATAAAGTTTGGATGCTAAAAGCCCAGTCAATGCAATATGCATTAAACAAAATTAACTTAGCAGCAGTCATGTTATATTGGCAACATCAATGTAGTTATGTTTCTCTCTTAAAAGGTTCTTGTGTAATATTAAGGTGTACTATTAATGGCAGCAGAGTCCATTTAGTAACATTTGCTGGCAGGTGAACTGTTAGTCAAAATTAAGGCACCCAGAGAGTTAAGGCTCAGTGTACAAACCATCAGTCCAAGGAAGAAAAGGGTGGGGTGGAGGGGGTGAGGGATTGGCCAGGGTAAGCTTACTTTTGTGGAACTAAGTGATTGCTTAACTAAAACATCACATTAGTTTGGAATGTTGGAAATCTGAGAAAGTGGATTAACCATACATTGCTTATTTGGCACTCAGTTAGAAAAGGGGAAATCTTTAAGGAGATATTATCTTGTCAAATTAGTCAAGTAAGTCATTTGTAATAGTTGCATAGTTGGCGTGTGGCAGTTTTATGAGAAAATAACCATGTTTGAAAATTACAGTGTTCATTTTCCCTCTCAGGCTGGGAAAGTGAAAATATCATTTTGCATTGTTGTGACCGTTGTTACTACAGTATTCCAAAGTACTGTATTTTAGATCACAGCCCTGAATAGGTCATTGACATATTATGTAAGCTTTGTTTGCACAAAAAAACTTGATTTTTTTACTGACTCCTTTTTTCCAAGCTGTAATGACATAGTGGCACATTGAGACAAAGCCTTTCAAACTCCAGTCCTGCAAACACTGGTGACTCAACCCAAAAAGGTTGTGGAGGAGGAATCAGATTGATTATGTTTCCACACCCCCTGGTTTAAAGATGATTTGTTTATAAAAGAGATGATGCTTGAAAGCCCATCTATGCTAACAACTTTTTTCTTGGGCAGCAGCTTCACTCTAATTTACCACCTGCTGTGGTATTTGCATAGCAGCATTAGTTCAGTAAAACTCAATAGCTCATCTGTAAATGGCCTTCTATGATTCCACATTTGGTTTTTGCACTTAGTTTGTGAAAAGGGCCCACAAAATAACATGATGCTGAATGCTGAAATGGACAGTTTTCAATGATAATTCTTGGACCTAAATATTTTAAGCGTCATTCTACAAAAATATTTGTGCTTCTCATATATATGTGTGTCAAAAAATAACAATGAATAGGTTTTGGCACCATTTACCAAAAGAAGATATAGTGACTTTATTTTTACTATACTTATTTTCTGTCCATTTTTCACCCTTGTTGTTCAATTAAATTGTATTTAAATAGTGCTTTTTTAAATGTTGCATTGTTTCAAAGCAGCTTTACATATAATGAATAAAACACAAAATATATGGTATGTCTCAGTGAGACAGGGCACGAAACATGTCATGACTTAAGGCCATGGAGAACGTTCTTCAGGCATCCAAGTCTGAACATGTGTAAAATGACGCCTATTTATAGGCAAATCAAGGTCATGTGACATAGCATTGCTCACCCCAACACCTTTAAAAGGCGCCTGCAAAATACGTCAAATCTGAAGGAAGGCCGGGCAGACAAGACCGGAGTGTGGCAAAGCTATGCATCGTCTCGTTCCCTGTCTCAGGGAAACGCATTGCATACGTAACCTTAGATGTTCCCTTTTGAGGGAACTGGACGCTGCATCATGGCTTGATGCTATGGGGAATGTTCATGCTCACTACCCCACAGTGAGGAAAGGTCTACTTCAGATGCTGAAAATAGACATGCAGAAAACAGGCTTGTCAATCCAGGAGGACCTGAGCGTCTGGAGTTGAATTCAAGTCTAAGCTGTGAAATCTAATGAAGGTGTGCAGAGAGGACCAGCACAAACCACTTAAAGATGCCCCTCTAGATAGTGCCTTAGATGATGCTACACTCCTTGTAGAATGGGCTCTAATGCCTAGAGCTGACACTCACAGGCCTCTTAAGCCAGGGTAATCACATCTGTGATACAGTGGAATAATTGTTGTTTTGGGATCACATTACCTCAGCGCGTAACCCTTACCATTCTTAGTGGTGGTTTTTGGAATGAAACTATTTTTTTTTGCCAGAACTGATATTGTCTCATATGCAGTTGGCCCAATGGAATCACATTGGCTGCTGCTGCCATGAGGCCTAACAGCCACTGAATTTGGAGGACTATTGGGTGCTGGCCCAGCCAAATGCTTACAGTAGCAAGGATTGACTGCACGTGTGCAGGAGACAGTTGTGCCCGCATTATAGTGGAGTTCCAAATAACCTCTAATTAAGTAGTTCTCTGAACTGGAAAAAGCATGCTCTTCTTGGGGTCAGCCCTAAGCATCTCATATGAGTTAACATGACATCTTGATGCTGTGTGGCTAGTTCTTGTCTATGTGATTTAGAACACAGATGCTGTGGAGTCACAAGGGAGCCAGAGCTGCATCCATACACTTTGTGAAGGTATGTGGGCTAAGCCGAAAAGAAGCACTTGATATTGATAAGCTTCGCCCCTGAAAGTGAACTTGAGAAACTTCCTGTGTTCTGGCAATATCTCAATGTGAAACCAGTGCTCAGGCTGAATTTGACACAAAATCTTCTTAAGTGTTAACATCTTAAATCTGTTAAGTTCCTTCGAGCAATCAGAGCATCCAGCAAGAAAGGCCTTATCCAGGTGGGAGCGGAGAGTCCTCAGTGGAAGCAACGCAATCGTGCTGCGCTCCCAAACAACACACACATATTGTGTGTGTGTCACCTGCTGTGATGTAGCATGAGCAGAGTGGCAAACATTTCTTAAACTTCTTAGAACTCTTTTTTCTTCCGTTTTTGTGCTTTTTGTTTCTAGCTGCTTCCTAGCACTAATATTTTCTTTCTTCCCTCTCGCTTACACCTGACTAACATGCAGACAAATGGACTTCCTAAAGACTAGAATTTCTTTCCCTATAGCATCAGCTCATGATGCAGCATTAAGTTCCTTCGAAAGGGAACTACAACACATTTTACTACAACAATGGATGTGCAACAGAAATACTCATCATTGCATGCGAAGGTTCATACCTATCAGTGGTTTATGAAAAAGTAATGTATCCATACATCCTACTAAAACAGTATGTACTTAATTACTTAATACCACGCCATTGCTGTATTTGCAAATATATCATCCTTTTCTCCAATAATTGCTTCTTTTTAATAACTAATAAATTATTTTGTTGCTATGGTAAAATTGTTAAATTTCAGCCAATGTTATTATCTTTTTCAATGTTAAACAACAGATTAATTATGTTAATTAATTGTTTATCTGAAAATCTGCAATAAATTGTTTATTTATTAGTACTTAAATACATTTTTTTCTGACTACCTGTAATGTGACTAGCTATCTCCCCTATTAGCAACAACAGCTTGATGTGAAAAGTTTAACCCCCCCCCCCCCCAAACAACAACAACCTTTCCAAAGTTCATTCAGACTAAAGTTTTGGGAAAGTTATGGGGGAGACCAGATCTACTCTTGTGAAGATATTATTAGTGCATGTCACTTCTCCATTTACCATCTTCACTCAACATTAACAAGCATTCATGCCGCTATATCGGAGCACAACTCCACTTCAGTTGATTTTTCAATAAAATTTATAGAGTTAGAAACTTGACTTGAGTTAGCAAAAGACGAACAGCAGCTGAACGGGGGAAGGGCTGGAAATACCATGGCAAGCTGATTGGAACAGATTGCCTGGAAATGACCCCAGTGTCCATCAGCCAGTGAGAAGGGGGTGGGGCTGAGGCGGGGGCACTTCAAATATTTTTCAAGGTTCTGCTCTCTCAGTTCATTGACCTGTGTATTCTGACAGGCTGCTAATTAGTTTTAAAAAGCTGTGTTGAGATGCGAGTCTATGCATAGTGCTTATTACCTGGAAAATATTTGATTTTTTCTCCATAACACATAAACAATTTATGTGTATGTATATATATATATATATATACACATACAATGAATTTATGTATTGCTATGTATAGCACAAGAGAAATGTAACACAGCCAGCATATGAGTATATATACTAATTTGTTAAACAGTAATTTCCCGGGTCCTGCTAGTAAGCCCGTCAGTGGAGTGAGTGGTTGTCTAAATCTTCAGCAACAGTGGCCTGATTTTCCTTTTTCCTATCACATTCTGTACACCATCTCTCCCAGTGTGAGAGGGTGACAGACAGCAAGCCCCTTAACTGTAAATCTAAAGCCCAGGCTGCCAATTCATCCTCCATGTTTATTGTTTTTTCTAACCAGTGATTTTTCGTCTCTCCATCATTTTTGATAATGCATTCGCTCTCTGCGACCCCTAAATCACATTGAAGCGTTCTTGAAAAGTTCATTGTGGCATAATCAGTGTTTTTACTGTGTATATATATGCTTAGCATGGGCCTTCAGAGAAGCAAATAATGTATAAAGAAACATCTCTGTGGTCACTTTTAGAATGACTTAAATCATTCTAAAATCTAAAAAGGGTTATAGTCTATTTTCATTTGTTATTTTCAATAAATTATAAACAGTGTTCCCTGTAACCTCTTTAACGCTTACTAATTTTGCAGCACAATGACGTACCCTAATTAAATATCATTATCTGAAATTTCCAAGTATATTTAACTCTGGTTAAAATGGGAAAGTTAGAAGCATGTCATATACCACAATGACAGTAATTACTTTCATTTGTGGAAACAAGAGTATCCAATAAAAACAGTTTGGGAAAGTGCAAAATGTAAGCATATTTTATCAGCTAGTTTGTTCCTCTTAAAATTAATTCAGAAAATAATTAATTTAGATATTGGTATTGTACGTGTTCCATAATCATAATTAACACAATTAAATTCCCATTATACAGTCTGACGTCAAACTGGCGAAGACCACTTGTTCTAAATGTTACCTTGAAATACTTATACCAACTTACTTGTATAATAAAAAGCAGAGAGAGAAAACTTCTCCACCTGTTGTCAAACTTAGAAACACAAAACACATTATGTTCAGACATCCACCTGCAGAGAGCTATTAGCAAAACCAAACTGTGAATTACAGAAGCATGTGCAGGTTTTATTGTCTGGTAAAGGATTTGGTAATGGAGAGGTCTCCTGCTGATAAAGGCGGAAGGTGCAGTGAGTGACACTCTAACTGTCATTAAATGGCAATTACTGCATCACAAGGCTTAATGAGATTTTAATGTCCTCTTATAGACACCACTGCGACAAAAGGTAGTCTTAAGCAATTTGAGCAACCTATAATGAAATCCTTATGCTTAATAATAATAGAATTTGTTGACTTGTGCTTTTGAATTGATTTTGATTTTTTTAATAACTTTCACAAAAAACATTAACACTTTCAGTTGTTTCCTAAATTACTAAATCATTTGTGTCTCTTCCTAATTAGCCCACATACAGAGACTGCTGTCTCTACATGTAAGCTCTGCTAGGCCCCTGCTATAGATAAGCAAGAAAAGATAAGATGATTCTTCAAATCCAATGAACAGTATGTGATGTACACAGTTAATGATGATGCACAATATTGTTTAATAGGTTATTTAGCATGGACCTGATAATATGACATTGAAATATAAATATATGGGCCAATCTGCATTGGTCAAAATACAAATAACTGAATGTGCATTGACCTAAACTACATTAGCTTTCCAACTGGCTCGCTCTGAATAGTGAGCAATTTCCCTTTGCCCTGAAAAACATTATTGTAAAAAATGTAACAAAAAATACATACAATTGGCAATACAGTATTGTAAAGTAAAATATTGTGATATTTTAAAATATATAAATATTGTGATATTTTAAAATATATTTTCTTTTTGTTTTGAGAATATCAGTTTATATGGTTTGTCTTTACTAGGGGTGTCGCAAATATACCAGTTTTAATAAGTGTGATATTAATAACCTAATAACTCATATTGTGGTAATAATACACATGATAATATTGTAAATAATACAGCACCAAAATCTGGTGGACACTCCAACATAGTAGATGATGGTATTGCCTCCATTTAACTTTTTTTTTAATGGGGAGCACGGCAGGGCCAGGGAGCTGTGAAGAAGTGTTAGGCATGGTGATCCTTATCACACTTTCAAAATACAGCTGTGCCCCAGGCAGTAAGCATGAAGGAAAACTGCCCTACTGATTATGACTAAGAGAAATAGGATACAAACTGCAACAGAAATCACCAGCTACTGCAAAGGTCATTTCCTATTATTTTCTTGAAGTTAGTTTGTAAGAGTGAACTTTATTAGGGCCCAAGCACTGAAAGAACGTATGGCCCTATTGTTTTCTTAGGATTTTTTTAAAAATATTTTTTCAAGATTTTTGGGGGTTTTGGGCCCCTAAACATGATTCAAAATTGCAACGGGATTTTTGATATCTCTAACGGTGTTGCCATGGCAAAGCGGTAAAATCATGTTAAAAAATGAAAGGAAGTTTCTAATACCTATGGCATGCCTTGAGTTATTTATGTCAAATTTAGGAAATACGTTTACTGTGGTGGGCTGACGACATTGATATGACTATTGTGAGTCACAGTCATAGCACCATCAACTGGAAACAGGAAGTGTATCACGTAAAACAAACTTTAAAATAGTCAACTTACATTCAGCCAAGTCACTTCAGACTTGAGCAGAATAATGTATAGACATGGTTGATATAAAGTTCTAGAAGGATTTGTGATATCTTAAATATTGTTGCCATGGTAATGTCAAACTTTAAAACCACATTTAAATGTACTTGAGGCGCTTAACATGCATGAAAAGGCATGAAATTTCGCACACACATCATAGTGGTCAGCTGTTAGGTATGGGCAAAAGCTTAGACATGGGCATGGTGGGGGTGCTCTGTGGCACCTGCTTTTGACTAATGTGATGGGTTTGTTTTGCCTACAGTCACCAAACTTGGTACATGCATTGTTCTCATCAAGCTGGACAACTTTTGAATTACATTCATTACCTTCACAAAAACAGGAAATCTGCGATTTTGGATTGTATATGGCTTTTTTGTCAATTTTTGTCAATTCCACGCTCTGAATTTTTAAATACTACTCCTAGGGGATCCTAAATTGTGAAGGGATTTTTTTATATCTTGAACAGTGTTGCCATGGCTGGGCAATAAATTAAATAAAACAGAAACAAGAATGGCTCATATCTGCTGCGTGAGTGATTTTCTTTACATTTCAGCTGTATGATTGATGCTAGGGACTGATGACATAGAAGTGGCTATTGTGAGTCTTAGTCATAGTGCCTCCAATTGGCAGAAAGAAGTATGCATATAAACTTAAAACAGCATATAAAGTTTCCTTTTAAATTAATCAAGTCGCTTCCTCCTTGGTCAGGAAAAGAAGAGATATGACATATCCACATCCCACATATGTGGGATTCAAATGTTTTAGCCCATGAAAATATGGAAATGATTGTAAAATATAGCTGTTAGCAGCGATGATGTGGCCAAACACTACAGTGCCATCGCCACTTGGTGCGTCTCAGACAACGATGTATAGGTGACATTTAATTGCTGAAGTAATTGAGGATTATTTTGAAGTCTGTTTTGTCTTTTGTAAGTAACACACTTCCTGCTACTAGTTGGTATTTGCTATGATTGTAACTTACAATAGCCACATCATTGTGATCAGCCACAACCATGTTACATATTTCTCAAGTTGTGTGGATGTGAATGAAGATTGGATTACGAGAAGATGTCGCTTCCTGTTCCATTTATTACCATAAATTTATTGCCTCACTATGGCAAAACTATTCAAGATATCAACAATCCGTTCATAGTTTAGCATTTTCAATATCTCTTCTTTCTAATGACCAAGTAGAAACAGACTTTGGTAAATTTAAAAAGGACTGTTTAAAATTCTGTTTTAAGTGACACACATCCTGTTACCAGTTGGTGGCGCTATGACTGTGACTTCTAATTGGCACCTCTATGTCATCAGCCTCTAGGACCAAACATACAGCTCAAGTTTAAATGAAATCACTCAATGTAGGCAGAAGTTATGAGGCACCTTCTGTTTCTATTTTTGTTTAGGTGTAGTTAAGCAAGTATTTGGAAAATCCTAAGAAGTACTTGTAAAAAGCATTTTAATTTACGCAATGGGATTTTCGGTTCTGTAGCAGTTAAAGGATAAAACTGCAAGTTGCTTGTTATGATAATTATGTTGGCTCTGCTCTTCTGTATGAATAATTCTCAAAAACAGCAAAACAATATAAAATGATATCAGTGGTAAACCTGTCTCTTTAAAACTATTCAGTTCATGTATCAAGTTTTGATCTGTGGCCGTTATGCCATTCCCACATTTGTAAGAATACTGTATATGGCACACTCACATCTCTAGATTTTTCTCTTACTTTCTCACGCCTGGTGTTAAAGGAGGTCAGGGGGCAGATGCACAGCTCAGTCTTTTTTTTTGAAACTTTGCTTAATTAAACTGACCTGGCAAACCTTTCTTCATTCTGTCAGTGTAGCAGTTAAATTAATTAAATTGGATTTATTTATATTCCTAAAAGTGTGCACATGTCTTCTGCTTGCTAGGATTGTACAATAATCTCCAAAGAGGGTCAGCTGGACTTTTGTCTCTATACTTCAAGTCTGCATAGTCCTAATGTCTTCCAGTCTCTCCTGTGGTATCTCAATATTTGCCAGAGCACCTTAAAACCTGTCATTGATCAGTGTTTGCTTTAAGTTATGAAATATATTTACAATATTACATCCTTTAGAATGTACTTCATAGCTTTCGTTTAGGTAGGGCAGAAGCTATTTCATCGTTTGTAAGGGGGTCCAGCTAGGGGTCTGGGTTAGAGTGTATGACTAAACACATGTAATGTCGTACAGCTATTAATCACACTGGTGCCTCAGAAACTGGTACCTCAGGGACAACGCACTCATGCTCCCCGCTGGTGGTCCTGTTGGCAAAACTACTGGACCCACCAAACCTGAAGTGCCAGGGGTTCTCACCTCAGGTGGTACCACAGAAAGGGAAGAACATGGATCAGTGTTTTAAATTTTGTTTCTGCATTATGAGAAATCTGGATATATGTGGACATGCTGTATACTTCCAGTTGTGCTTTCTTTTCTTTCAAAATGCTACCAGACACTAACAATTTGTGTGCAGATAAGATTAGACATGCAAAAATGTTACATCTGCTGTATACTATCTGCAACTAAACTGCCTTATATTTATATTTTAAATATTACCGTTACAAACCCTAATGAGCTAAGTAATCAAAATTTTCATGTAATCAGGCATCACAGGTGTGTACCTAACATTTCAAAACAAAGGCAGCATAATTTTGCCTCCTTTGTCCAAATCTAGAGCAGCATCGCATGTATCCTTTGTATAGGAAGCAATCACAGAATGCATTGCAACAAGCTCACTGGCAAAATCTATCCACGATAGCAGATGAAAGAAGAGAAATTACGATGATTATAAACATATATTTCATTTACTTTCAAATAATATTGATAAAAAGTTAAATATTTTCAAAAATGGACTATTTCACCCAATATTTGTATATGTGGTATTGTTTGTTTAATAATGCCATTGTTAAATTAGCAACTAATCTCGATTAAAATCACCAGTCTCTTTACACTAGAAGTGTATCACAATCAAACATACATTCTTTTTAATCTATCTAGTCTCTCTGATCTCATTTCTTTTTTTCTGTTCCGTATGTTTGGTTTGCCTGAGATTCCAGACCAAACACTTGCCTTCCTTATAGGAAACATCCTAACCTAAGGTCATCACATAAGATCCTATACCCAGGCACCAGTGTTTTAGTTAAGGAAAACGGATATCAAGAGAAACGGTCACATGGAATGTGTGTTTCTCCACTATTTACAGCTCTGTTTATGATCTGTGTTAACAGTGTACTGACATTTTAACTGGCTTCAAAACAGCTGCCAGCACAAGGGCCATGGATCTAGATCAGACCCACATTTCACCTCATAAGGAAAGAGCAAAGGATTTCTCTCAGACAGTGTCATCTATGCAACAGCAGCGAAAAAGGACAAAAATATTTTTCTTCCAATTTTTGTCATATGCTTTCATGCTTACAGTATAATGGTCTTTTAACCCTCATGTTTAAGATTGACCTCAGTTATGTATGTGTAAACTATAAAAGTAATCAGAAAAAATGAGCTCATACGTTTATTTCAAATTTCATCTCATTTCATTTTATCAAGTTCATCTGACTGTTAAAAACACTAAATATAATAATAATAATATTTAATAATAACATTAAATAAGACAAATAGCAGGAATAGATCTTTATATTGTGCACAATATTGCAGCTGTAACGCGTCAGAGGAGAAATGACCCTCGCAGTGAGCCTGGGTTCTTTTTCTACACAATTATCATTGGAGTTTGGGTTCCTTGCCACTGTTGCTGTTTTGGAGTTCTCACTGGGAGACTGCGGATAATAGATATTTGATACACCATAGTTAATATCTGACTTGATACTTAGTTATTGATAATTGATTGATAATTGACATACCGTTGTTACTGTATCATTGTATATATTTCCTTGTTTTTTCTTTTTCCTCCCTGTAAAGCGGCTTTGAGACAATGCCACATTGTAAAGGCGCAAACACATGTAACAGATGTAACACTTTTCGTGGTGGAAGCATGTTGTCCAATTTTGTGTACATAATGTTTTATAATTCAGGGCAAAGTCATGAAGAATTAAGTAGATGCTTAAATTTTAAGTTTATTTTTCTCTGTATAAACTAGGAAGAACATCAAGGTTATAGATGAATCAAAGTTCTTCAGTAAACTACAATCCCTTTTCTTAATTTTTGGGAACACAAGAATTTTGTTTTAGCTTTTCACTTTGTAGAGAAATTGTTGGGACTACATTAGTCATTTTTGTTGGCCACAACAAAATGAATATAATTCTAAATCAACACTAAGTTGATCAGTTATCACTGTAAACAGTATTCTTAAGAATATTTTTTAAAAATTGCCAAAAATATTTTTAAGTTAACAAGACTAAGTCGACTAATCATTAATATGTGCACTATTATTGGGAGCATATCAAAGTTTGTCAAAGTGTGGAAATGTGGACATGGTGGCCGGAAAAAGACAATATGCTAAGCTTGCCTGTACTTGTAAACACCAGCACTGCATCCTTTCCACATCCATGGCATCAGTACCTTTTCTTAAAGGTCTGTGTGCCGGCTTCATTGTGAGCAGGACATGGAGCTAATTTCTCCCTGACACCACAAGTGCACTTGTGTCCTTTACAATTATCTTAATAACTGTTCTAAGTAATGTTGCTTTGCTTAGCCAATCTGAAATTTGAAATCCCAAATTCAGCCAATATATTTTTGCCAGGGCAACTACAACAACTGCAAACAATATATCAATCCTATTGCAATATTTGCATAATTCATGTTGCAGTGCATTCTAGGAAGCCGCTAAAACGAAACAATTGTTTTAGTTTTTTTCCCAGTATTTGTCCAGAAAAATTCTGTTACACTATTTGTTATAATGTATAATAGGTATTTTTAGACAATTAAAAAAGATCAATTTTTTTATGTACATTAAATTACTAAGTATCTGTGACTCAAAAAAATATATATTACATCTGTCAATAATTATATATCAGTATATCAATAATTATATATATGCATATATCAATAACTTTTACAGTGCACAAAAAACAATGTGAATTAAAAAAACACTATTAAATTACTAAATTACTCATTTCTATTTTTCACTTACTACTTCATTTTTTTTACAAAACATTGGTTATTAGTCACTATTGGTATATTTCTGGTATACAAGAAATAAATAGGTAACCATGTTGCCATGTTGATAAGCTATAATCAAATACTTTATAAATTTTGTGCCTCCATCTGTAAAAAGTTAAACTCACTATTCCTTTGTGCCAAAAAGACATTTTAACACAATTGTCAATTGTGTGATCAATTGTCACACTCACAATTATCTGTCCCACTGCATCTTCATAACATGTCCCATTTAGTCCTGTACTTTGCCAAACCATACTTTTCCCTGTGGGGCCAGACATCAATAGACAGGCAGACAATCCTCTTCTGTGCCTTCTATAAACAACAGTGGCTGGCACTGTTTGAGAAAACAGGTACCAACAAGGGTGAATCTGAACAGCACTGCAAAGTTTGGCATTAGGTGTTAATTTCATCAACAGTGAAGTCAACTTTGTCTTCCCCTGAGGTTCATGGTGAAACAGCCAATAGATTACACAACGGTATGATATATGACAGAGCTGTACTTTTCATTCTAAAATGTACAGACATGGAAAAAGTGTGCAAAGATGTAAAAATGAGCTGTAATCGATAAAGACAAGCCTAAAACCAAAACATGCAATAGTTGCAATGATGTTACTGAATTAATTAAAAAGGTGGTTATGTCAGGGGTGTGGCCTAGTAGTCTATGCATGAGTTCTGACATGTTAACCTGTGGTGTTCATACAGGCAAGTGAGTCAGAATTAGTCCATTTCCCTGTCAGGTTTTAGGTTTCAAAGTGTGCTTTCATATCTCTGGACCAGTAGGCACTGTGACAATACTGTACATGCACCCTCAGGTCGTGTCTGTGATGACACATACCAAGTTTTGTGTCAATATACCAAATCTTTGCAAAGATACAGCCTCACTTCCATTTTTCTGTGATATATGTCATAATTGTTGCATTAATTGAGACTATCAAATAGCTTTTGATAACGTTTTGTCATGGGTGTCTCTAGATCTCGAACAAATGCCAATTTGCATGAAAAAATTTAAAACGGCAGAAAGAAATTTGTGACCAGAAATGATGTCTTGATGTTTGGTATCTGGGGTCAGAGCGTTTGGTATCTGGGGATTTGTGCCATTCTTTCCCGTGGTACATGATGAGCAAGATCACGACCGATCTTGCTCCATGGATGACTAATGTCACAGCGCATGCCCTGGGCCGAACAATATCAACTCTGGTTGTCCAGGAAACGCATCTGTGGCTGAATACACCTGAATACACTGGATACACCCATATCCCAAGTGGGCCTGTCTGGCAACACCGTCAAGGATTTCACAAAGCAGTTCTCAAGCAGACTGAAATGATAAGACACATCTTGCCATTAGGTCAATTGACAAAAGAGCAAGCTCTCCTTTGTGCAGAGCATCTCTTTGCTTGGCATGCTGTTACAATTGGTCTATAGGACAGCCCGCCTCTCAAAAGACATGGCCCAGTCAGTACTCGCCTGCCTGCACTCATTCAGGAACAGACCAGCAGTCCCTCTAAAACTTTTTCAGAGGCTTCTGGGGCATATGGCACCCTCGGCGGTGATAGTCCCACTCAGGTTGATGCTCAGGTATAAGACACTGGCTTCAAGACCGAGTCGAGAGGCAAGCCTGGTACACCAGGTGGAAATCACCCCAGCATGTTGCAGGACTTTCAGTCCGTAATCTCATCTGATGTTCCTGTGGGTAGGCATTCCCCTAAGATGTCCAGACGTGTGGTTATCACAACTGATACGTCAAACACGGGCTGGGGTACCGTGTGCAACAAACACGCAGTGTAAGGACTCTGGAGAGGGCACCACCTACGTTGGCACATAAATTGCCTGGAACTGTTGGGGATTTTAACCATTGATCCAGGGCAGACACATGTTAATCCAGACGGACAACATGGTGATAGACCACATCAACATCAACCACCAGAGTGGTGTGAGTCACAGCTCGCTCGTCGTCTCCTTCTTTGGAGTCAGCAGTAGATTAACTCCCTGCAGGCCACTCAGATCCTGGGTCACCTTAACCGGGCAGCCGATGCACTGCCATGGCAGGTCGTGACTCATGGGGAGTGGAGACTCCACCCTTGCATAGTCCAGTTGATTTGGGAAAGGTTCCGGGAAGCTCACGTGGTTCCGTGACCTCACCTCCTCACAGGACGGCCCACAGAAATGCCAGCTCAGCATTGTGCTGTCCTTACTCCAAGAACAACTGAAGAGATGCCTGTCTCACTCTACTTTAAAGGACTGCATGGTGGCCATTTCTCAGCAGAAGGGGAAGGCTGTCTCTAAACAGATGTTAGCCCATTGGATTGTGGATGCCATTTCTATGATTTACCAATCACAGGGACTGCTGTGTCCACTGGGAGTCAGGTCCACTGGGAGTCCACAAGAGGAGTAGTGTCCTCCGTGGGCTCTGGCAAGAGGCTAGACATATGTAAGACATATGTAATGTCTTACATACATAACCTTGATGATTTTATACCCATTTTATGCATTTTTAAACAAACAAAGTTCTCTCACAAACTGCTCCCCTGCTCAGGCAAAGTAATGGTCTAATAAGTATGAGTGTCCCAAATAAGGGGTATGCACATATGACCTGCATGCAAAACAAGCTTATCCATTTTACTGAAAATCTAATTTAATCTAATTTGTCTTCTATATCAGCAAATCCACATTATCATATTCTTACATGTAACATATTTTGTGTTATATGTGCTATTGTTTTTGTGCCTGTGTGTGTGCACGTGTGGTGGCGTCTAGTTAAACAAGATGCAGATGGCTGATGTTGGCCTAGTGAGCTGCAACCTGGCAGGCATCAGGTTGTGTTTGCTGCAGAGTATTCAGGTCCAGAGCCAGGTTCTCCTCTGGAAATATACTCACCCCCCTGCAAAAGAACGCCAGTGTGGGCTTTCCGCCAGCACTGATCTCCTCAGGGGGTCTGGGCCATTTCAAAAACACACCATCTACCCCAAAGGTTTACAATAGCCAACAGGTTTCTCCAACCAGCCAACACACTTCTATATCTCTAGTTCTGCCCTAGTGGCTGCCCTGACACTAGGCTTGTGCATTATAGTCTGAATCCAAAATTCTTGCCTCGCTTTAAAACATCGCTTTAAATCACACTTCCTATGTCCTGCAAATACAAGTCATAAAAGCTGCAAGTTAGTACAGAGTGACTAACATAAACGAAGTAATGGGCTTGCTCACTTGGTGGTACAAAAACATTCACATTGTACAATCAAAAACAGGTGCTTTGTTCTTTCTAGGTGTTTGTGTTTGCTGGAGAATACTAATATTTATTTTGATGATATTAAATTGATCAATAATTGATCAATTGATCTCTGTCTCTTTATTGATGGCAATAAAGAGACAGAGAAAAAAACTCCTCCACAAGAATCACATGCATATGAGAAGGCTTGGTAAGCAGCAGTTTACAAAAGTGCAATGCCAATAAACACTAATAAGCTTTCTGGAAAACATAGTCACAGGATTAGAGAAATTAACCATTAACATCCAACGCGGTAATTCATCCCCTTTGAACAGACATGAGGTACAACAGTTATGCAGTGAGCAAAGTGCAAAAGCACTTTGTTAGTTTTCTCACATCACCATCTCACCCTCTTTTGCTTAAGAGATTTTGTTATCCACTGGCATCTTTGAAGATTAGACACAGCGATTTATAAAGCTCATGTGGCAGCTAAAACATAACTAGAGCCTTCCACCCTTACTGGTGTAGACACAAATACAGAGATACATGATGACGGACCACTCAAGAAATGTAGCACACTAATTTAACACACCCCTGAATTACTGAACTATAGGCTTCATGCAAAACCACTTTCAAAATTGCAAGATATTAAATGTATGTGTGATTTCTTTTACTTTAATTTTAGTCTTGTTAAAGTGTTAAATTTGAGAATGCCAGACAACTCCTCTATAATGTAAATAAAATATCCTGGGGGATTAGTCCTATAGGGCCGCCTAATTCATCCCTTCAGAATACCAACTTTCACCGCCAGGCAAGAATTTAAAAATCATGCACAAGAGAGCTCTAAAACACTTCCAAGTATGCATTTAATGTTCAAGGAAATCATACTATAACCATGTGAGACAATTGGTTCAAACTGGCAGAGTTATGTTGTGGTTAAGCATGTGGAAGGAATGCTCTGGGAGTTTTTTTGCTCAGCAGCTGGCCACCGCTTATAGCTTTATTGGTAAGTGCCTGCTCCCGACAGTTGTAAGGAGGCCGTTACACTCAAAGCTGGAAGGTTATGATGCAACAGCTTGTGTGCATCTGCTCTGCTTATCTCGTAACAGAGTTCAGCTCCTGTGGTACTTCGTATAGGGACCCCACTGACACAACGTTGAGTGACCGACAGAAAGGGAACGTCTCAGTTATGTATGTAACCCTTGTTCCCTGATAGAAGGTACAAGATATTGTGTCCACTGTACTTCGGGACACCATTTCTTGCTCTTCAGCATAAATCTGAGTGAGTGTTGCATACAAACCTGCTTATATACCCGGATATCCAAAGCAGGGACTAGCATGCCAATTTTCATCGCCTTTTATACAAAGTTCAGAGATGACCGGGGCTCTCAAGAACGAACCCAAATGTCTTACATACATTACCTAAATGATTTTATACCTATTTTATGCATTTTTAAACAACGTTTTCTTACTAACTGCTTCCCTGCTCAGGCAAAGTAATGGGCTATTAATTATAAGTGTTCCAGATGAGGGGTATGCACATATGACCTGCATGCAAAACATGTTTATTCATTTTATCTGAGTTAAATCTAACCTTGTGATAGAGAGAAGGGCACTTATTATTTGTATTCTGACAGTGATGACAATTTTCTTTAAAGCAGAGAGAAAGATACCATATAGCAGTTCTGCCCAAATGACTAAATCACTTGTTCTTCTGCCTCTTTTGGGTTGTTCTCTCCACCAGCAAAGGTAAGTGTACTCTTTGTTTTAGAAATTCAGCAGAAAAAAAACTTGTATGTATCAATACAGTGTAGTTTATAAGAGAGGCTTTTCCCAGGAAAAGATTATGATTATATCATAATCTTTTAAACACTCTCAAAACTTTCTTTTGTTCTATCTGTCAATAAATTTAAAACCTTTTTAATATATTTTATTATCTTCAAATTATTCCCTCTATTATTTCATTTCCCTACAATAAACTTTTTTGTGAAATTTCCTTTGAATAAGCCAAAAACAGGGTATTGTAAAGTACAACACACACACATTAGGCCCAATAGGGGCAATTAGGTTTACACACTGAAATAATTCACAGTATACTGGAATGTTTCTTCAACACACAGTAGTGTGTTGACAAAGGATCAAACCCTGAGATCACTTACAACGTACATTTCCATTCCCATATTTAAGTTTGAGTTATAAGCAAGTGGTACTGTGGGTTGCCATAGTGTTTCTATTGCCGTTTTATTGCTCACACATACACACTGACACAAAGTCCTTTGGGCTCTGCCCTTGCTCAGAGATGTCACACAGCTTTTCTCCTGTTTAAGCTCTGTTTGCTTTAACATTACCCACCCCTTCACTCCTCTCTTTTCACTTCTTTACTTTTTTTATTCTCTTGCTCTCTTTTCATTTTGGCACTGGATCTGGTGACACAGTGCTCAGAAAAACACAGCCGAGGAATGTTCGGCAGAAGCGCTGACTTGCTGACAGCAAGATGGATGCTGTGAGTGATGATCTTTTGTGCCCCACACAAAACACACACATGCAGGTCCAGTAAAAATAAAGTGTCAAGGATACAGGGAAACAATTTATTTCTCCTGTGCAACAGTCACGTCTAAACTGGTCTGTTGACAAGTCCAGTGCAAGGATCCGCGTAGGATTTACTCAAAGAGCAGAGAGAAAACAATAAGGTCCTATTGTCTAAGAAACCATCAGCAAAACAAAAACAGTGCAACTGGGAAGATGCAAAATTTCTACCAAAATGTGTGGTGACAGATAGATATGTGTGATTTTTGGCAAACTCTGTTTATTATTGTTATGATACAGTTTTGTTTATGCAGCATGAGTCATTATTTGTTTGTCCAATTGACAGTATACTGTGTTATTCAGTGGCTACTTAATAACGAGTACTTGTACTGGTATTGAACTGAATTTATCCATCTTTATATTATATTATATTATAAAATATTTGCCATTAATTGTAATAATCCAGTGCTGGATGCTGTCTGTGATTTTTGTATGCACAAGGAGACTGACAACAGCCAGGGCTCCACAGAGAGATCTGATCTCACAATCATCACAATCACAATCGAGTCTGTCTGTGATTAAATTATGAACCAACAGAAAAAACTGAGACAGACTAAATCCAGAAGAACTGTGGCAGCGTCTCCAAGACGCTTGAAGAAACCTGCCTGTAAAGCTACAGTGCTATGAAAAGTTTAAGCCACTTGTTTAAAAATGTTGTAAAGTGGGGATGCTTTCAAAAAATAATGCCATAAATAGATTGTATTTATTAATTAACTTCTAATAACTAAATCATATAAATATTTTGTGTGAACACCCTTTGGTTAAAACCTTGTTATGTCCTTGGTAAACATGCACATAGCTTTTCAGGTAGCTTTGCAGGCAGGTTTCTTCAAGCGTCTTGGAGACGCTGCCACAGTTCTTCTGGATTTAGTCTATCTCAGTTTTTTCTGTTGGTTCATAATTTAATCACAGACAGACTCGATTGTGATGATTGTGAGATCAGATCTCAGATCTTTCTGTGGAGCACTGGCTGTTGTCAGTCTCCTTGTCCATACAAAAAGCTCACTGGATTATTACACTTAATGGCAAAAGAATGTTTGGAAATGTAATCTTATAATTCCTACTAACACTACAACAAAAGATATAATTAACTTGCTTAGAACCATTTTAGGGTATGAAAATACTAATGTGCCTAAGACTTTTGTACATATATATATATGATGCACAAAAAAACACTAGGTAGGCAAACACCTCAATTATCACAGTGATTGCTATATGTAGCTTGGTATCTACTTAGTATCTACTTAATCTTTGAGGTTCTTTGTTCATTCAGTTAAGCAATAATATTACTTTCTTTTTGGCATAAGCACTAGCCTAAATATTCATGTTTATTTTCCAATTCAGCTGTGCTGCTATGGATGTGTATTGTAAATATCTGTGCATGCACTGTAATGTATTTTATTACAAATTCTTTATATAATAATTACAACAACGATAGTACATGTAAGTAAATAGTCGACGATCCAGCCAGCTCTGTTACCACTGAATTCGATCATTTTTAGAAATATGAATTGTGTTTCAGAGCACAGCTTTTACAGAAAATATGTTTCATTCTTATATTTCATCATTATATTTCAATTTATGTATTTTGTTTTGTAACCAACTTAAATTGTTTTACATTAGTCTTTTTACTTAAGTCTACTAAAGAAGGAAACACGTCTTAACGAGTGTGATAACAGTTCTTGCAAAAGCCAAAACATGGGGCGGCATACTTTAATTAGACTAAAACGTGTGGTGTTGATTTTCACTTTTCGATCAAGTCTCTACCTTGAAGACACCTGTTAAATTACACCTTAAACTTACGTTTCATACAAAATATTACTACAACGATTTTTGATTTTAAATCATTATCACAAATACATGTCTTTGGAAAAGACGCATGTGCCATTGCTTAAGAAATACACACACGACCAAAAAGTTCATTTGTAAAGTAACAGCAAACTGAAATACGTGCCTTTTCCTCAAATTACATGTTTCACGCATACATTTTGAAAAATAAATTGTGCATGATGGATGAAACCGAACCCGTTTAAAAATGTCCTAATTTAAAACTAATCAGGTATGCATATTACCGACAGCACAAACCGAGATATAATTTAAACATTTGACTTTACCTATGACGTTATGTCCCTATGATAACATAACATTTCCTGAAATTAAAGCTCAAGTGATACATTGTTTTTAACGTCGTAATAAAGCCTGATAAACAATTTTTATATAAAAGGGCCTGGCATAAGGGCGCTTACTTCCAAAGTCATATATCGCTTACGTCCAGTTCGTCCTATCGTCACTTAAATTGTTATAATATTATGGTCCTGAAAGCACCCTCCACTAGTATGCATTTAAAAAAACACACCCGCACTTCACTTAGCGGCCATGGCTAGTTTGTAATCTTAATCGTTAAGGCATCATAAATAAACATACATGAGGAAAGATCAATGTTGTAAATTATTGGTAAAATTAGAGTTTTACGTATGACGAAATGTATGCTTTTAGTTTCCGTTTACGCTTTATTAAAAGTAGAATGAAAATAAAAGTTGGACCCACCGACACATTCGTTGGCTTCTCTAGCAGTTGCACGCTGCCAGGGGCGGTCATAATGAAACGGTTTGCATCTGTCACACTCTACACCGGCTGTATTGTGCTTGCACTCGCACACAAGGTTTCCATCCCGGTCCTTCACGCAGCGTGACGCGTGTCCATTACACTTACATCTGCCGCCGACCTGCAGGTCTGACACGGCGTAAAAATAGGAGTCTCTGGCCAGCTCCGAGTCATCCTCGTTTTCATCTCCAAAAGTGTGCAGTCGGCTAAAAGTCACCTTAATATCAGTGGTAGTCACCCAGTCTTGAAGTACGGGTGAATTGTCAAAGTCGTGAGCGGAAGGTCGTCCGTCCAGGGTGCTGAACGCGATCAACCCACCAGAGAGAGGGTGCATATCAGTGTGAGAATCCGTGCAGGTGGCCTCCTGTTCGTTTTGCTTAGTGATGGTGGCTTTGCTGGCTTTGTTGTACATTTTTCTACATTGGGTTGAGTAGTATTGGAAAGGTACCCATGTCTTGCCGTAGTCCATTGATTTAAAGATAGCCATAGACTCTGGTCGAGGTGAACAGAACTGCAAACTCACGTAGGTCACCTCGAATTTCTTGTCAAGGGACAATGTTAAAGTGACATTTTGAGGATACTGGATGTAATTCTCCGACTGCCAGCAGGTGAGATTATGAGGGTTGTTTAGGTCGGTAAGGTATGCAGGTGGGTGATACTTCTTTGGGTCCGACGCGTCGCACGTGTGGCAGTTTCTGTGCCTTTCATCTCTTTTCTCTGTTACCAAACAGTACCGACTCGGTGTTTTGCCGCAAGTGCTGGACACACGCACTTCCTTCCCGAACGCCGCGTTAACGAAATCAGGGATGCATCTTCTGGGATGGCCGTTCTCGTCGTAACACGGATCCGGTGGGGAGGTCTGGGCGGCAAACATGCTCATGTCGTATCCGGCGACAGTGTCTTTGACTATACAATAGAGAGTCATAAAAGTAACCAAAACATCTAAGATCTTCAACATTATCATCTGCTTTCCTCGGTCTATCCTGTGGTGAATTGCACAGCCGTGTCTTCAAAACGCGATGCACGCACTGTTGACAGATGTTATTGGGGGAAATCAGTTGACAGTCTTTGATCGATCCACCGCAACCAGACCAGTGTCAATAACAAACTAATCAGAATCTCATTCAAGTTTAAGTGCAAGCTCCAACATAAGCCTACCTTCCCACAAAAGATCCGAAAACCTTAAGCGTCCACAAATACAAAAGAATTGTATTACAAACTGAAGAAATCCCCAGGTCGCCGTACCTTTGTTAAACAGTTCGGCAATAGCAGAAAAGTCACACAAACAGTCACATAAAAATCGTCACAAAACAGACTCTCTTTGTTGTGTATTGACACGCGCGTTCACTAATGCTAGTTCTTGAATCTTTGAGCATGTAGAAGATGTAAGAAGATACCGTTAGTTTAAGCTCTAGTGAGATAGGAGACACGCTGCCTCTATCTTTCTCTCTGTATCTGCTGTATCTAAAATGAACGGAACGCGTTTTTACGCAGGGCATTGGGCTCATTCATCTCCAGCAGTGACACTTGAGAGAACAACGACATCCACTGGTAGATTATCAATTAAACCATAGCAGACCGAGTAGCTGAACAGAATTGAATAGACCTTTTATTTATTACATAAACATTTAGACTGCTCTATTCAGAATGAAACTAATATATAATGTCTTTGTTAGGAGTATTGTTGAGTATTTTGTCGAAACGGACTGATATTATCCCCAATTAACATTCAAAATTGTCTAGTATAACGTATTAAAATTTACAAATGTAATTCTTGAGGGGCCTGTCGTCTGTTTGTTTTAACCGAATTTGTCAATGATGTTTCATTTTTTGATTAAAACCGTTTTCAGTGTTTTTTTATTTTTATAGTAGTCTTATTTTAATTTTAATTTACATTTAGGCATTTAGCAGACGCTTTTATCCAAAGCGACTTACAAGGTAACGAAAACAAAGAAGCGATAAATCATAAGGAGGCAATACCATTAGCCGTAACAGTTACAGTTTTACCAAGAGTACAACATTTCAGTGCTTGATAGAGACGATACCTTTTGGGAGAGAGGAGAAAATTGGTTATTTTATTGTCTTGTGTAAGGGATTCGTGAAAGAGACATGTTTTAGTTGTTTCTTGAATATAGTGAGGGATGCAGCAGATCGAACAGTTTGAAAGATCATTCCACCAGCGAGGGATAGTGAAGATGAACCTGCGAGCAAGTGATAGTGATACTCTTTGAAGAGAGTATTATATGCGACGTTCCTTCGCTGACCGTAGGGATCTATAGGCTAAGGAGTGTAGATGTACGTGTATGCGTTTGTGAATGTAAGTTAGTGCAGACCCAGTAGTGGTTTTGTATGCGAAATTTAATGATTGTAATGCGAAAGTTAATTATTTCTTTTAGTTTGTTTTGCACATTTGCACATCAACAGGCTAAATAACAGACTACGTGTATATGGTAAACATATAGCTATATTTAATATTTACTTATGATAAGCAATCTTACAAACCTCTAAATAATATATTATAAATTACGGTTTGACAGAAGTACAGTTGTTAGTAAGCTCATTTCAAGACTTTGTTGAGCTTCTATTTACTTTATAATTCTTTCGAGAATTAGGTACAATCTCCTCTATTTTTTATATCTACATTATATTCCAGATTTGTATAGACAGGTCTGTTGAAATGTATCATGTTGAAATGTGCTGCTTAGCATTTAGCCTACTTTTTTAAGCCTTTTTTTTTTTTAGCATGTAGCCTACATTTAGCTTACCACCATAGATAAATCAATCACGCAGTCATTTAAATCAGTTATCAACCTTACGGACAAACGTCGGTTTGTAAAGCAGTAAAGGAGATGTAAATCTATTAAAATAAACATGGGAAGCAGTGAACACTTGCACAGTACATTACATTACGCCTATTATTATTTGAATTGAAGTTTGAAGGTGCATCTTGACTATCCATGTTAATAATATTGTCTACGCCAAAATGATAGGACAGTAACTATAATTGTCTTATGCAGTTTATACATAACGGACTAACGTACTTTTATTAAATATTTATACATTTCCGTATATAAGCTATGCGTATTTAACGTAGGCTAAAGTTTGATTCGTTTCCAGACCGTTCTGTTTAAGATGACTTCCATTTGAGGACTAATGCTCAAACTCAAGCAGCTCAACTTAAAAAAATGTGTTATTCGTTTTTCTAGCTTACCAATTACGTTTTATTACTTTATAGGTTAATAATAATCTTAATGTTTCAATGTACTAAAAATAATAGGTTTTATGTAAATAATTATGGGAAATCACCTTTTACTTGTCGGTGTGTTTGTTTAGGATAGCGGTTGGACCACAGGAGGGCAGTATTTCATTTCCACTTAGCCAAGCAAATCTAAGCAATGTGTCTGATCCTGTAATGTCCTGATACACAGGACATTGTAGTTAATATTAAAAAATTGTCCTCCCTTTCGTTGTAGCTATAAGCTGATTACTGTTTTCAAGATGACAGTGTACAGGATTGGCTATACTATATGAACAATTTTTGGCCATACTTTTGGACATACAAATATAGTGAAATATGTCAAAATCTATGTGTGCGCCTAAAAAGTGCACACACATCTGCACACACGTTTCTAACCCCCCACAGAGAGATTTTTTAAGGGCCAGAAAGATGATAAAGACATTGTTAAAATAGTCCATGTAAACGCAGTGGTTGACAAAATTAACAACATTTATTTTTACATTTTTACTCCTCCGTGTTAGTTTCTGACAAGCATTTACGAGAGGAACACAGGTGCTTTGGGTTCTATGTCAGAATATAGCATCCTCCATCAGAACTACATGCATGCACCGTGGTGCTCTAGTAAAAGCTCCTGGATTTCATTAAAAATATCTTAATTTGTGTTCCAAAGATGAATGATGGTCTAACAGGTGTGAAACAGGCGTGAACTGTATGTCCTTAAGATACGTTTTTTTTTCTGTTGTGTTCGAACTGGAAATTCACACTCCTAACATTACAATCAACAAATAACTTTCAGTAATTAAATTACTGGAAAAGTAAGAAAGTTTCCATTGAGGGCCAGGCATGACAGGATTTTCTTCTCTGTAGGTATGACTAAGTTGATAAGTAAAATAAATAAAACTATATATATTATTGATAATCAGCAAGTGTCAAAAAATGATTCAGAAAAATATTACCTCCTGTAAAAGAAATGTGTGGTAAATACTTTAGAGGATGTGTCTTGAGTCTCTAGACTGATTGTTTGAAAAGAACCACAGAAAGAGGCAAAATAAAAAGGAACAGTGGAGGAACAGAAAAAGTCAGAGATGCCATACTGTCAGAGAGGGAAAGACAAAAATGGACAAAAAGAGAGAAAGGTACCATTCTGAAGAGATGGAAAGAGTGTGATGAGATATAGTGGGGAAATGCATCTGGAGAAACTGACTGAAACAGGGATGGAAAGAGATAATAAAGGAAAAAAAAGAAAGGCAAGAACAAAAAGAACCAAGGGATAATAAGAACCAATTCTTGTTGGCAATCATGAAAGAAGAAGACAACAAAATATAAGCTCTTACTTCAGCAAACAACTTAACTGTAAATAGATCAAAGATCTAGATGTTAAAGTTAATAGAAGTTTAGAAGGATTAATTAAAAGTATGTAAGAACAGTGGGCAATCTGAGAAACCAGTTAAAGAGGAACAACAACAATGACCAAAATACAAAAATGACCAGTGATATTTTACTGATCAAAATTGGGCAAGTTTAAAAAAAGAGAAGGGAGAGAATTAGATGGAGTGAGAGAGAGATGGACAGATATATAAACGGAGAGAAAAAGAGAACAACTTGTTAACTAGCAGTGCATGTGGGAGGTTGTGTATGGACCTGCCAGATGCTTCTTCAATGGATGTAAAAAAAATGAAACATATATTACTACTAATACATACTAATAATACATTGTGGTTGTTTCTTGTGTATCACAGATGCAAGAAGAGAACAGACAGAGACAGAGAAATAAAGAAAGATGACTTGCAACTTGCAGAGCATTAAAACCTAACTATTCTTGTCTTGGTCCTTGTTTTTAAGAGTCAGAATCTAGACTTATGCTCTGTTTCTTTTGTAATCTGTGGAAGCACATGGCGATTGTTCGTTTTGTGCCATGTGCTCTTCTGTCTTGAGTCTCGACCCTGCCCTCTTAATTCCTCATTAATTATCCCTTCATTAGTTCTTGTGCTGGTGTATTGTTACCTGTTGTGTAAAGTAGTCAGCATCATGTCTTGCAGTTTCTTGAGGTCTAGAATATAGAACTAGAATATCTAGATTTGTTTTGGTTGTTTATATCAAGTCTTGTTTTGATTTAAGTATTTCTAGTTTTGTGTTTGTTCTGCCCCCTCACGGGAGTGTTTGTTTAAATAAAGTGCAATTCTGTTAAAAAATGCAAGCTGTTCTGCAACTGGGTTGTTCCCTCACGGTTCATGACACAACGTGATAAAGAGATAAAGGTGACAAAAAGTAACTTGCTATTTGTAAACTATACGAACGCACAGATTCACCAAACTCCACCCCCACTACAGCACAACATCCTCCATCACCTGACTTTCAATAACCTTCAATAACCTGTCTCTCATCACCACTGCAATAAGTCACAGTATTTAAGCACATACCTCAATTGCATGTTTTCTGGTCTCATAATTTTTAAATTCTTTTCTGTGTGTTTTAATTTGTCAAAGAAATTAAAGTGCTGTTTTTGAAGACAGCGATGTGCATACATCCTCTAGTGTGCTGAAGGAGCTTCTGATATGTGTAAGAGGGAACTTCAAATGAAACATCTAGATATAAAATCAAAGAGAACAAAAATAGCATAACAAAAGGAGTCTGCAGATGCCACGTTCATTATAAAGCAATAATCTGATATTAATCTGAAGAGATTAATTAGCAGACTTTATTACTTATCCACCTATGTGACGTCCACCACTATATTGTTAAAGCAGAGTGGTTAAACAGATGTGACAATGTTACAATGTTTTTGGGAAACAGCTGTGACAAGCTAATTAGTTTGCCTAATGATGCATTATAATATGGTAGTTAAACAGCAGGTTAGGTCGTTGTTTGGGAAACACAGTCCTGCCAGATTTTTTTGTGAGATTCACTGGAAATACTAACAAACAATAGCATTACAATACCCCTGGTGCAGAATTAATGTTTGGTGGTTGTGGATACTTTGGATTTGTTTTGTACCTTCACAAAAGGACAGAAAATCACTTCTGTTTTTTGGATTCAGTGTTCTTCGCTGAAGTGATCTTACACTTAACTCTGTTGTCCCTTAAATTAAAAAAGCTATTTTTTTTCATGAAAACATACATAATGCACACTTTATATGTCATATTTTACTGTTTTTGACTCTTCCAGAGAAATAGTTAAATCACAAATGTATCTATTTAATTGATCCGTTTAAATGAGCTACAGCTAGTGCTTAGAGCACAGGCACTAGTCAAGTCCTTGTGTCTAAAACTGTTACATTACTTGTTGCCCAATAGACAAGAAAGTGTTTTGCAAACCAAAATTATTTAAGGTAAAGTAAATGGATAAATGTTATACAACCATGATTAATTTTCTTAAGGAATAAGTCTCATTTGATGAAAAGATAAAAATTGCTTTATATTTCAAATAATTTAATCATTTTTAAACATTATGTTTATGTGGACTTAGTGTTTAGATATCAATTTAAAAAGATTTATCAAGAAAATTTTAACTTTTTGACATATACGTAACATGTTAGTACTGTGTTAGTCATTGGGGTGAGTATGTGAAAGTAATTCCACTTGCCTCCTCAAGGACTGTTCCATTCAATCTTCATGACATTGACATTTCGGTGAATAAATTATGGCAAAAATCCTGTGGAACTTTAGGCAGTGATGTTCAACTAGGTAAAAACATACAGTACATCAAGTATCATATCAAAATAGCAATAAGGTGGGACAAATACACAGTTCTCATGATCTAACAAAATGCCTTAAATAAAAATGAGTTTTCTGTTAATGCCAAAAGTATTTTGAGAACACAACAGCGCTCTCTAGTGCATGGGAGTATTTAAACATCTCATTTAATGACACAAGTCTTTTATTATTTAAATAACATAATACACAAGAGGGTATGTTTTATTTGTTTGTTACATTGAAAACCTCTGCAATATTAGGTTAGGTAGAACAACTGAAGCCTTTCAAGTGAGAATTTTCAGACACATTAAGCTAGAGACTGATAGGGATGTATTTAGTTATTTTAACCACAATATTATAGCTAAGAAATAGTATTATATTTATATATTTATATGTATATAGTATTTAACTCACACATACAGCTACTCATGGTCTTTATGAAAGAAATTGTACTGTATGTTTATTCATGTCACAGACACCCAAATGTTTACAATTACTACAATAAATGTTTACACCACTAATAGGAACATGTAAATGAATCACTATAGTCAGTAGCCACCACACATAGCATGCACTGTGGGGGCCCCCTACTGGCAACTAATGGTTAAATCATTTAATGATTGCTGTTGACATTATTTATTAACGTGAGGCCCAGATACATGGAAACTATGAAGCGTGCTTATCCAAGCAGCGCTCCAAAACAAAAGAAAACAAATCAACTACTAAAAGTTTGCCAAAGCTTATTACTGTTGTGCAATTCAAAGCAAAATCTAAGGTACTGTTGGGGCGTGGGGGGGCCAGATTCTGACTTTAATTAGGGCCCCCAAAATGGTAAACATGCTCCTGACTGGATCGCCAACGTGGTTCTCCACTGTTGTGTCAGTTGCAAAATAAAAGCATATCATTTTCATTCTGTTACATGGAAATTTGTACCCTAAGTACTAAGTAACTTACCTATTATTAGCATAGATTACTGACATTGTTACAACTAAAATATGTAACCAATCATAAAGGCCATCCTTAAGGCTCCTTAAGTGGACCCTTAGGTTTTTTCCAGCAACCCATGTTTCAGGGTAACCTTATAATTAAGGGTTTTCTTAACTTAAGGGTTTTTTATACATTAAGGGTTAATGCATAAACTTGCATTAACCTTAAGTTGTTAATGCAACCCTTAAGTTGTATGCATTAACGTTCTGATATATGTTTTTATGAGGTCCTCATTATTGGACAAATTTTACTTTTTTCTGTGTTGTCAGGTTTAAACAAGAAACAGGCAGCCTAGGGTTGTCAGGGCAGAAACAGGATGACACAAACTTCACAGGTGAGAAGTGATAGTGGCTTTTAAAAACACCTGCTATTGCATTTTTTGTATACATTGTATAAAATCTATACTTAATGTACAATAAGGGTTTTAGCACTATATATAAACCAATCGTAAAAAAAACAGGAAAATATTTTAAACACTTCTCTATTATTAATAGGCAGAGCCAGAGGATAATTGAGAGTTGAGAGTAGATGTGGCAGAAAGTTTCAAGAGTGTTTTAGAGTTTTTTATGTTCGACATATAACATAGGACAAGAATAAGATATTTTGTGTTTTATGTCTACACTGCCTTCCACAGAAATGGGTCTTTTGTTGTTGTGTACCTTTTATTGTATGAATGTGTAAACTGAATGTATTATACAAAATATTTGACAACATTGTGTCTGTTGAAATATTTGTTACACCTTTAACTCAGACCATTCAGATTAATTTCTATTGGTTTACTGATATAATGTCTTCTTCCTTGTTTGTCAAAGTTTGTCAGTGTCTGTCACCAACTTTGCTCAAGTCACTTCCTGCTTGGTCAAATCATTTCTCGATTGGTGTTGCCTTGGTGGGGCAATGAATTTATGGCAATAAATGGAACATCAAGTAATCATATCTTCTGCATGCATTAACTGATCTACATCAAATTTGAAAAATGTGTTTGGTGTGGTGGGCTGATCACAATGATGTGGCTATTATAAGTCACAGTTATAGTGCCACCAACTGGCAGCAGGAAGAGCGTCACTTACAAAAGTCTTAGAACAGACTTTAAAATAGTCTTCACTTATTTTTGAAGTTAAATGCATTATATTTTTCTGAGAAGCAACAGGTGGCGATTGCGGCAGATGTGCATGCTTATTAGAATTTTACTTTGTTTACATTTTTATTCCTTCAATAAATTAAATGAAAAAGATTATTAATTTGTGTGTGCATAGTTTTATAGATCTGAATTAATTAAGAGCTATAGGTATATTCAGTGTTTAGTTTTTATGGTGTATAAAAAAATTGAATGTTTATTAAATGTACCTTTTTTCGATTTTAATAGGCTATAGTATTTAGGAAAGAATATATAAATCATGAAAAAGTAAGACCAATACTCAGATGTAATTATATGATTTAAATGGATTTTGAAATCAAAGGATTTATAGGGTAGACCCAGTATAAAAAACAGTGTAATACTGTTTGACGTTTATGAAACATTAACACTCTTGCAAAGCCTTTATTTTCTAAGATTTTGTTCTCATGTCTTACTTTGTGTGTTGTTTTGTTAATTTTATTCTGATATTGCAAGTTAGATTAATTATTCCAAAGCACCTGTTTCAATGTACAATCAATGTACAGTAGTAGGCAGACGTGATGTACAACTTTAAAGTTATGAGGATAGGTGGTATAGCTTTTTTACAGATCACTTCTCTCTTTATTTCAGTCAACGCTATGTTGCTGTACAAACTGGGAGATTAATATAAAACATTGAGGGGGCAAAATGTCCATTTTATGTTTGGCGATTCTGGGGTTAATCTGCCCTTCAGTCTGGAGATTTAGGTAAACAAATGCAGTTGTGAGTTGACTAGCTAGCTAAACAGCAAAGCAATGGCAGTTTAACATGCATATATATATCACATATATCTTCTGTGAAAGATATATACTATAATAAATAAATAAATACTATGGGTTTTGTCAGTGGATTTATACCCTATACCACTACAAGGTCACCCACTCTTTGTGTTGTAATGACACTAGGGGTTCGACCATGGGAGGCCAATCGCTCTGCTTTTTATATAAAACAAGCAACAAGCAATAAAAATTGGCCTTACAAAAATAAGCAGCAATAGGAATTGGCAAATGGAATTTTCATGCCAACCTTGCATCTGCTATTCATTCAGATTTATTCTTCTAAGCTGATCCATGCATTGCCTCTGCTTTATTATTTTGTCTTTTGACTGGATACTACAATGTCTTACAATGGTGTCTCTTTTTCAGGCATAGTTAAGGGCAGACAGTTCCCCCGTGTCGACAGTGAAGGGGTTCTTGGAGGTGCCCCCAGTCTAGTGCGCTCTTGCTGCATTTATGCCCACTGGGCACTGCCTTCTGGTGAAACTATCTGAGAATACCATCCAAAGTCTGAAGGTTGCTTTCTTCGCTTAGAGCAAAGGCCTATGGGGCTGTAGGACAGGTTGCCTCCAACATTCATGCCATGGCTATCCTGCAGGTCAATCAAGCCAAGGCACTAAAAGAGCTGGATCTGAGTGGTCTTGATACAGCCCAACTGCAGGAACTGCGAACAATGACAGACCCTGCCCTGAGAGTGACAAAAATCACAGCGCGAGTGCTGGGTGAAGTGATGTCAACGAGGCATTAAAAGAGGCATCAAGGCACTAAAAGAGCTGAACAAGGGTAGTCTTGATACAGCCTCATTGAGTACCTCACCAAATCCAGGCCCCTGCAACTCCACAGCTGGATCCATCTAAATCTCAGCCAGCACCTCAGTTTACAAGGAGGTCTAGTAGAAGGAAACGCTAAGAACCCTCCTAAGGTTTTAAAGCAGGTGGCCTCCTAAGGTTTACTGAGACAGGTCGCCCGGAGATGACCAACCTGCACTTGTGGACAGACTTTACCCAGGGCAAGGTTGGGGCCCTAATTCTACCCTTAAAATGGAATTTGCATGCCAATCTCTAATTGTTAGAGATTGGCATGCAAATTCCACTCGCCAATTCCTATCAGCACAAATTTTTCATTGGCAAATTTTCATTGCCGTTTAATATAAAAAACATAGTTATTGATCTCTCAAGGTCGAACCCCTAGTGTCACTGCATTGACGAGACAATTTATAATAAAGTGACCAAGCCATTTTCTTAAATTTTTCTTTTAACCAGGCATCAACCCTGTCTCAACCCCGGGTTCAGAGGACACCTGAGACTCGCCAAGTATACACATATTCAAGAAAGTATCCTTGAATGCCCTCTTTAGCCTCAACTGCCTTTTAACCATCTTCCCAGCCCGATTTATTGATGAAGCCATCTTATTGGTTGCTTAGAAGAAGGCCTGTCTGAAGAATTCCTGACATCCCTTAGTTCTTGAGTTCCTTGACTTATTTTACAAGTTCTGTCACAGTTCCAATCAACCTTTGTAAAGCAATATTGTGGAGAATTAAAAGATTACAGTCCAAAAAATATTTTTAAAATGCATGCTGTATAAGTAAAGCAGACAATATCAAGGAAAACGTTTCTGCACTTGCTTTTCAATAATAGGAATTCATCAAGTCTTGCAAGTATCCCTTGGATCTGCAACAAGAAAAAATTATTACTAGTGAACAGACTCACACATTATATATACATTACAATATATTTTAAGATTCTTCTGGATTTTATACCCTCTCAATCCTTGAAAGATGATTCCTGGCAATGGGTACATGGCAGGCAGGGCTGATGAGTTGCTTGACTCAGTCAAGTATTGAGAACTGTTGCACATCTGGTCAGAGGACTCTAAGGCATGGGTAGGCAGAAATTTGATAGAAGGCTGGACAGAGGTCTAAGACTCTTGAGCAGGACCTTGCATTTTGGTGGAGACCGCAGTGAAACAAATTATTTTACATGTATATAATTTGCAAAATTACATTTTGGGATGTCCACATATATGACACAAATGCATACTGTCTTTGCCACTCAGTCTTGGTTACAAAAACACTGTTATACCTGGAATTAGAATTCTAAGAGCAGTGAAGAGCTTTCTTTTATAACTTCACCTTCTGTATCAGATGTTGTGTCGTAGACAGGATTGGGTCTAACAGGAAAAGGAAACTTCAGATACATCAAGGAATTTTATTTTTCCTATTTTTTCCCCTTGCCATTTATTAACTTTTGCTCCTTCTAAAATGAATGCAAAGGCATTTCAAGTGTTACCTGAATTTTTATCAAACTTCTGTTTCTTCAACAGACTGCATGTCAGTTGTGTCGCAGTTCTCATGTAGATATCTTTTTAAACTCTTCTCAGCTTCTTCATATAATATATATCAAGTTGTTGTTGCTGTAAAGCTGTAAAGGACACAAAAAGATTTTTATTTGATCTTATACTTAAATTATGCTTAATTTATACACTTACCTTGACTTACAACGTGTCTGACAGGTTCATATGTCAACCATCCCTCAGTGGGCAGCTTGGGTTCCTTGGCTGTGTCTTTGGGTGGATATGGTGGATATGTCACCATCAAGTGGGTGCTTCTCATTTCTCTAATTATCGATCCTAATCATCCTTAACTCCTCCTACTGAAGGCATTGGAAGAAATATCAAAGAGGAACAGAAACATATATAAAGGCTATATAAAAGGCTATATAAAGTTCACTATTCTGGCTTCTAGAGATCAGCTAAATGTAATGTAATTTTGTTAATCAAGACTACCGATAAAATCATGATGCACTTTTTAAATGCACTTTTAAAGCCAATAAAGATACAGAAAAAAGGAACAGGAAAATAAGTACATGACTGAAATTGTACAAGAGAATGTCAGATGGTTCAACAAACAAGATTGGATAGGATGAATCTGTGTTTTGTCTCTTAACAAGAAACCCAATACACATGGGTACTTTTCAATGAAACTAGTTCCATCCTAGGATGCAAGAAAAGGATATAATAAATGAGGATGGAGGAGACTGAAGGAAGATTTGTTTATAAATTGAAATATCCCTCTTCACTCAAGCAATATTTCAAGTGCTATCTTTATTTATTCTAACCTGTGTGCACTTGATTAATTGCAATATTCTTTATAAATCTCAAACCCAACAAAGACTCAGAATACTCAGTAAATAGAACCAAATACACATAACCACACACAAGATCAGACAAAGAAAACAGGGAAAAGAAGGCTATTCATACATAAATGATTAACTATAAAATACAAAGACACAGGTTAGCAGTCGATAACCAATGAAGCTGACAATACATAATGAAACCAAGAATAAGTGTCAAAACATGAATAAACAGAATCAAAGACATGAAAAAGTGACTACAATCTAATTCAATTTTATTTATATAGTGATTTTTACAATGCTGCATTATTACAAAGCAGTAAAACAGCTTATATTTACATATAAGTAAAACAGAAAACTTATCAAACATGTACAATACAGACAGAATACACTGCATTATTGTAAATTTATATTGTTCATTATAAGATGGATATTAGTAAAACTAATCAGGGATACTAGGATTTTAATTGGTTTATGAATATAGAGTTGACTGAAATGTTGATAACATTAGAAATCCTTGTCATTGTATGCGAAGGCTCATACCTGTCTCAGTGGTCTATGAGAGGGTAATATATTCAGCCTACTAAAACAGTATGTACTTCTGAGACTTTGCAACATTGTCAGTTAACATGATAGATGACAGCCCAGCCAACGTGTGTGTATGTGTGCCCCACGTGGGTTATTCTTGGGCTATTTGGGTATAAGGGGGCATAGGCTGAAAATGGGCATTTTACCTGGGGCCTACTTGGGTCAACCATGCTCCTATGTGGTACAAGTTGGGTCAGTAATGGGAAATGTGTGTATGGGCTCAAAATGGGCAACCCATTTGGGTTTAACAAATTTACATACGGGCCATGGTCCATATACCAACAATGGGTACATGGACTTTGTTCAACCATGTAGTTACACATGTGCAAATAAGTGTACAAATAGGAAATCAGTATATGGCTATATATGCGGAAATACCCACTTGGCCAAACCATATCAGTAAGACATAGGCAAACAAGCATAGGTGGGCCATCTGTGTGGATCTAGGCCACTGGGTCTGAGAATCAATGAAATGCAAGTCAAACTAGGTGTAGTCAGCAATTACCTGCTTACACTCTCAAAGGAATAATTCACCCAAAATGAATCTTCTGTCATCATCATCAGTCGATTATCCATGGAAGTCAATGGGGACCAGCAACTGTGTGGTTAATAATGTAAGCTTTTAAATGTGAAATTGAGCAGCTGCTCATTTTGATCTTATATTTGGGACGTACATTGTTCTATGAGCATTAGATATTTTGTAATATTCCACAGCACAAAACTTGTAATCAAGCATTAAACTAGTTTAGTTAGCTAGCAGATTTTTATGCGGGCTTAAAGACACCTTTGTGTGCGTTTTAAGCAAAAACTCTTTTTCTAAAAGATTGTTTTTCTGAAAAATATCTTTCAAGTTTATGAGATCTATTATTAGTATTTAATATTGTGTGATTTCAGATGTTGTGGAGCCATGGGGTATAAGGTGCAGCTTTCTAACAAGTTTGTTCCACCTCTGCCATGTACATATAAATAGAATAGTTATAAATATAGACTTTTAAAGTTAATTTTGCAGTTGGTCAGAGAACTGTAATCAGGCAGTAATAACCGATACAATAGTTATTTTCTCATTTTTTTGTGCCTTCCTGTATGTATTCAGGTCCTGAATAGCTGCATAGTGTGTGTTGTACCATGTTAGTCATTTAAATGTAATAATTTGCTGTTTGCAAATATGGAGTTTCCCTAAGGACATTAAAATGGGCCATGATGCATCCTATCTCAATAGAAATATAGTTGCAAATTCTAAGATGTCAAGTGGTCAAAGCAGTACTTCCAAATTGTTATATTGGCTATGTCCAATGTTTGTTCAATGCCTCATTGATTTTTCATCTTCCCACGTGTTTAGAATTGCTTAACTTTTCCTCTGTAGACAGTTCTTTGATCTTTATGTTGGCTTATGCTTTTTAACAACAAATGTAGTTTTCACAACTGAAACCATGAGTAGATATTTAGTTATTTATTAAGTAATAAATCCAACAGGACTCACCTAGGTAATAAAATCCCCTTTTAGTCAGATGTCCCAATAGTTACACATTGGCTTCTATATGTGACCAGGCTAAAGTCTAAAAATCTAATTCTGAGATAACAAGCATCAAAGTTGGATTTCAATGATTAATTTCACTATCATTTCAATTGTTGACATAACCTTACTCAGTCAATATTAAAGATACCAAGAATATATTTTCACAGAATATTATTTACATTATGTAGGATGATTTTATTTACAAAATAGTAAATCTCAAAAAAATGACTTTTGCTGGGTTTTTACAGACAGGGTCAAATGCATATTTTCATCTCAAAACAAAAAATAATTGGTATATGATATGGATTACCTTCATGGCAATTCCCAGACAAGGAGGAGGAGAGTCAAAGTCAGAGTGCCGCAGCATTTATTGAGCCTTGCAATGGAGAGCTGGCAGATCAAGCTGTGGTCCAGGCAGTGCAAAATATTGAGGAAGATGTGAAGGACAATGCTGATGAAGCTGTAAATGTGGATTTTGATGTTGATTCTCAGGTTGATGTCTTGTACGTGGCTAGTGATCAGGATGAAGACTTTTGCTCTGATAATCCTGAAGAGGAACCCCATTCTGATTATCTTATCTTGTTTGAAACCATGTGGGCAATTGGCACGGGTCCTTTATGGAAAATGTGAATAACCCCATCTGCAACCCAGCATTTATCCCAGGTAGTCACTGTGTAGCACCAATGTTGAAGTTGAAGATGGGACCCAGACGAATTTTGCATTTGATTTATACTTGGGCCCTACCTCAAACCCAGTGAAATCCTGCATAAAGCCAGCACAGGCAATTGACAATGGGTCAACATGGAACCCATGGACAATCCCACTTGCAACCCATATTTCAATGGCAGCCGTGTAGCTCCGTCGAGACACTACAGTTCGGCGAACTGAGGGCACGTATCTCCTGCCAGAGTGAAATGAGGGACTGCTGCATTACGGAAACCTGGATGTCTGCGGAGGTTCCAGACTCAGCCATTGAGCCCGCAGGGTTCCCCATGCACCGCGAGGACAGGGCGAAAGACCTCTCGGGGAAAAGCAGAGGAGGGGGTGTATGTTTTTTGATCAACGACGCTTGGTGTGATCAAAGGAACGTGCACTCAAGTCCTTTTGCTCCCCTGACCTGGAAAACCTCATGCTTTTGTATATATTTGCTATGAAAAACCAACAAAGCTGCCAAACACCAGTACAGAAAGAAAGTAGAAAAACAGTTCAACTTCAACAGCACAAGTAGCATGAGACAGGGAATCAATAACATTACAGACTTAAAGAGAAAGAAACACCCCGCTATGAACACCGCTGCCTCTCTCCGGGATGAGCTAAATTCTTTTTACGCTCGTTTCAAGACAATTAACCCTGCCCTCATGGAGAGAGCTCCCACGACCGCTGATACAGATGCGAGTGCGCTCTTTGTCTCTGTAGCAGATGTCACCTCTGTAGCGGTCCTTCTGTCAGGTGATTATTATTTATATTGGGTATAATATTATTATAACGTATATTGTAAATTTAAGTTATGTATATTCTGTCCATTCTGTCCATTGTATATACTACATACTGTTATATGTATATTTTTGTTACTGTTACATACTGTATTTGCACTGTCTGGAGATGCACTCAAGATTTTCACTCACATCTACATGTCGAGTTGATGTGACAATAAACTTGATTTGATTTGAAACATCAGCGTTTATAAACAGATAAATTAGCTTAGAGCAGATTAGCGTTGTTGCTTCTTGTCTTAGGAATGTTCAGTCTTTTCTCTGTGTAACAGGTCCGGGTACTCAGGAGAGCGTAGGACATAATCCACAACAAGGAGATCAATGGAGAGAATCCCAGGTAAGTAAACAAGAAGGAGGAGCGAAGGAGGACTGGGTAAATCAATATAGCTAATGAGTAGACCAGACAAGGTAGTGAGGAGTGACTGTTGTTTATAGTGGGTGATTAGCAGTGACAGGTGAGACTGATTAGAATTTTGGTAAATGGGAGCGGGTAGGCGTGGTTGGTTGTGGGAATGTGTCCCTGACGGTAGGCAAGTAGACAATAAGAAGTTTAATAAAGAGCTCCATCATATTCCTACTGATTATGGATGATCCAGGTTATGGCTGTAATGTTCTTAGATTGGCATAAGGACGATCAACTAGCTGACCCAGAAATGTGACTACTGTCAGGCTGAACTAAAGCTAGGTCTATCTATCTCCATCTCCCCACCCTCTGGTCTGGATAAAGTCAGGATCCTGCTAACTACATGAACTTGGGTAAATGAAAGACAGACAGACTTAGTGTGGAGCTGGTACATTTGCTCTTATAAGAAGTGTCCCCGGTTCTGGTTTACCTAGTTAATGCATCCATTAAGGGATTTGTGCAATAAATCCATAGGACTGTGGTGTAGGCTATAATTAAAGAAACAGATCTTTAGTCTAGATTTAAAATGACATAGTGTGTCTGCCTCCCAGACAATATTGGGAAGAATGTTCCAGAGTTTGGGCGCCAAGTATGAAAAGGATCGACCACCCGCGCTTGATTTTGAAATTCTGTCTATTATCAACTGGACAGAATTTTGAGATTGCAGAGAACGCGAAGGACTCTAATTAGAAAGGAGCTTGCTTAGGTATTTATGAGCTAAAACATTCAGGGCCTTGTAAGTAATCAGCAGAATTTTAAAGTTTATATGATGCTTTATAGGCAGCCAGTGAAGTTAGACTTCATTAGACAACTGTTTGGTGTATCAAAACAATTTTAATAACTTTTTATCAGGAGTGTCCCTTGATGCACACAATATTTTGCGTAAATTAAATGCCTAGGAGGAAAACATTAACTTAACCATACAATGTTTGTCAAACTGTCAATCAATATGATTTATGACCCCTGATTTATGATGTCTGTTTTATGACCTGTCAGTTGTCAGTAAAGAGTTTGTACATGTCAGACATGTTTATGAACATTTTCTTCCTCATTACGTAACTCACGTCATAGCGTAACTTTAAGCAAACTCAACAGTCATTAGCCAGCGGCAATACACTTGCAATAAATACAATTTATCATTGAATATGAAACAAAACAAGCTGGTGCCTGTCCATCACATTTAAAAGTAAACAAAAATAAAATGCATACATTTTAATATTTTGCATTATTACTACCCAAGCACATTTTGGGGTCCCTACATATAATTATAGAACAAGGCTGGCCAGCCTAGGATACCCTCAGTTACGATCTTTCAAAAAAATGAGTGTTTCTGAAAGCAAAACCTAACATTTCTTTGTCTTTTTACAGAAGGCTAGCCATTATGTTAGGACTGAAACCAGGTGTTCCTATAAGGGACACATGGGTGTTTCTATGCTCTGTATATCTACACTGATATTATTGAATACAAATCAGTAGTGAACACCTACGTGCCACTCCTCGGGTGTGTACATATAACAATAATGTTGTCAATGTAATATTGGTAACAATATTACAAACAATAATATTGTCAGTGTTAGATACGACAAACCCCACTACGTATCTGTCAACAACTCCATCATTACAGACATTGCTATAAAACTAAGGACAATCAAAACCAGGCTGTGCCATTTTGTTATAGAAAAAGAAGTGCTAAATTAAACCTTACACCTGTGAAACAATTTGTTCCAACAATCACAACCATGATCCTGAATGCTATGTGGCTTACTATGCAAATCAAGTGGGCAGTGGGCTTCCTGGCAGGAGGTATCATGTATGGAGGTGGACTGGGGGGGATTTTTAGAGCTCTCTTTAGAATGGCTATACCACTGCTAAAGTAAGGATTTAACATAGCTAAGCCCCATCTTATATCAGTGGCAAAAAACAGTGATGTTGTCAGCAATACATTGACAAGGTCTTATAATAATAATAATGCAGGCTAATGGTAATAGCTTGTAAGCAGACGGCAAGAGGAGTGGTCAAACACAGAAGAACTAAGCACACTGCCAAGAAGATGTCAGTTAAAAAGCCTGGGGTGTCAGCAAAACGGGTTACATCCTCTAGCCCAAAAACTATTTTCTAGACCATGACAATGTTACACAACATGTCAAAAGAGTGCATTAAATCTGAATTTAATTTATTCACAGTATCATTGACTCAAACATCTTTTGAAAAAAATGCATATATAGAAGTTTCATCCTTATCTGCAATATCAGATGTGGCTCCTGTGGAGTTTTTTTATTGCTGGTAATGGAGAGGATTATATCAACTTAAATAACATGTTAGTGTTTTTACAACTCTAAATCACAAATCCTGATGGAACTGATATTGCAGATCACCAATAGGACTGATAAATTATGCTGGTGCCGCAATATTTTCAAAGGTGATAGTGTTTTTCATTGTTTGTGGATTCCCTGTTTTTTGTTTTGGACTGTTTATCCCGTTGTTGATTGTTTGCTACCTGCCATGACCCTTGCCTGTTCTACATTTATGCCTTTGCCTTGCGTCTGATTACCCTGTTTGCTATTGCTATACATTCTGCAAATGGATCCCCGTACACCTCACTCATCATTACAGATAGATTAATATTACAGAGTTTGAGCACATACATTGATAAAAATATCATAGAATGTTTATTTAACTATGTGAGAGACATGCTCAAATCCACTTGTTCTGCCAGACTATTTTATAAAGTCATGGCTAAATGCAGCAGACCCTGCTAGCAGACCCTGGAATCAAGGACTGATAAAGAGAGCGGCCTTTACCAATACCAGTATTGTTGTGAAATTACTAGCACCTATTTACAGCAATATTTTCTTCCAAGAAATATTTATGCTTAATGGTATACACATGACAAGAAGAAAAGACAAATTCTGCTTTGAATTATTGCATTATATTTGGAGCTGTAGATTAGGGTATCTTTTGTGATCTTTTGTGGTGCTGTAACACTTTTTACTAAATTTAACATGTGAACCGGATTTTTATTTTTTTACAAGAATGGTCCACACACTATCCTCGGACTTAATACAGAGACAAGTGGGCCTATACTTAATTCAATTTTTTCTTTTAGGCTAAGTGTTTGATTTGTTCAACACATTTTCAAGAAGCTGGCTTATAATAATAATACTTCAACCATGTTGAGGCATTTTCAGGCATAGCATGACAGTGCCAGGTCCTCTGTAAAAGTTGTTGCCAACAACCAGGGTGAAAGCCTATTTGTTTCTTTTATTCAGTTGTTAATTTTTAAGTATAAGAAACATTAAGTGGTAAAAATGCTGTTGTTGTTGGCAATTATGTGAACTCAGTCTATCTCTCTCTCTATATATATATGTGTGTGTGTGTGTGTGTGTGCACATTTATTTATTAATAGTCATGAGGTTTATTTCTATACAAACATGAAAAACGTTATGTTTATGTATATGTACTAGGCATATGCAAGGGAACAGATTGTTGTAAAGTAATTAATATATTGATTCACCAATTCGTTAATCTATCCAGTTATTTATTTTTACTTCTGCGATTAATGATAACTTCGTCATCATTAACAGTAATCCAGAAACACAGGCAATAGTCAAAAACACCCAGTACTGCAGTGTTATACAAACAATACTTCATCAAGACTTTGCACAGCTGAAAGTGATTAGAGACGATGGGGCCCATTCTTGGGAATGTAGTGTGAAATGACAGTCCAGGAGGTGCCCTCTGGTGGAGCACACAGGCACTCCAGCTGATGGATGTGACACTGTAATCTTCGAGTGTTCCTGTAGCTCAGTTGGTAGAGCATTGTGTTAGTAGCACAAAGGTTGTGGGTTTAATTCTCAGCGGAACACCATGATAAAGGGTGTTCTGATAAATTGTATGCTTTTAAGGCATGATAGGTTGCTTTGGATAAAAGCAGCTCCTCTGAGTGCTCATCTGCTCTTGGGTTTTACTGTTAGGGAGTTCAGAGACCCGAGTTCTATTCCCACCTAGGCCAGAATCATTATTTATGACCACAGGATGAAGTTTAATTCTTTAGGTTTGTTCAAGTCTTGTCTGGTCCACTTCTGGTCTAGAACCACCCATTTGGGCAAAAGGTGATGGCTGTCTGACGGCACTGCAATAAATTTTTCTCATGCCATTAAAGGGAGGGTTATCATATAGTTGATACCACATGAAGGGTGCAGGCATTACTGTCTCATTTATGTGCACTGGGTACACGCATGAAGCCATACATTACTGCCACTATACTGAATAAAATTGGTAAGGTTACTTTAATAGCATAGCAGTATAGCACATATTGAGTCTCACTGGCCACATTGAATCTCATTCACTCCTTGTAAAAAGTAGAGTGGACTTTAATTCCCACAGGTAATGGTTGACCACTGGATTTGTAAGCTTATTCAAATTCTTAGCCTTATTTAAATGGACAAGGCCAGAGGAGACTGACCTGAGAACAATGACCTAAGGCCTGAAGGGAGTGACTTTGGGCCTATAACATTCCCTAGGATTAAGAGATTTAGATAACTTTGGCCCAAACTCCAGGCATATGCTTTTGACTGATAAGACCTCTGCATGCCCAATTTGTTTTGCAGTGACTAAAACAAGCAGCACAAAAACAGTGTTAACTGACTGCATGTAACAGCTTAAATTAGTGAAAGGCCTTCTGGCATCTTAAGAAGCTACTAATTAGGAAATGATTACCCACAGAAATGTCATTAAAGTCTGGTTTGTTGCTATGGCAGAGACATAAACCTCTGAGCATAGATGGGGATAAACCAACAGCAGAGCTGTTCCGTGGGTTCTTACAATATGGGAGCACATAGAGGTGCATTGTAGAGGGTTAGGGTTAGGCAATAGCCTCATAAATCATCTTCTGGTGGCTATTCTAAAAAGCAGAGTTAGACATTATCCCAGAACTGTGAGTTAATTAAACCAGACATTGCTATTTCCAAGTTACCAGTTGTATTAAAGCACTGTAGAAGTTAGTTCCAATTCAGTCAAGCTTTAGTCAAGTTTATGCATTTTCATGGTGAACACAGAACAGCATACTCAGCATAGCACTGAATCTAGGAGTGACTGTGGAAAGGGATGCTTTCCAAGAAAAGCAAGCTATTCTTTTGTGACACAGAAGTTTTTGACTCCATTACAACATTATAAACCAGTATTTGCTTATAAAGCTGACCAAATTAGTGTATGAATCTGCTTTTGTAAAACTATAAATATATGTCGACATGTTGATTGTTTTTCTCCAATTCATGCTGGCCACAATTATCGGCACCCTTTTATTTAATACTTTTTGTAACCTTCATGTGGCAAGCTAACAGTTATTACAATAATGCCAGATGAAGTTGGAAAAGATCTGTAAAGAGACGATTCTTCCAAACATAATCTCTCCAAATCCTTCAAATGTTGGTGCTTTCTCCTCTTCAGTTCACCCCACTAACTTTCTATAAGGTTCAGGGCAGGGCAGTGGGATGGCCATGGCAGAATGTTAATTCTATGCTTAGTAACCCATTTTTGTGTTGATTTTGTGTTGATCATGGCCCATTATGCGATTTCTAGCAGAGGAGGCCAGGTTTTGTTTATTTATCTATTGTACTACTATTGTACTACTACTTTATCTATTGATCCTACTAGTAGTGGCTGGTAATTAAATATGCTGGAGTTTTTTTGGAGAGTAAGAGTAAAGAGTAAAATATTTTTTTTCTTGACACACTTCCAAACAACTTTGGATAATGTATGATTGCTTGTTTTTTTGCTTGGCTTGGATTTCTAACCCAAAACTCATCAAATTTCACCTTAAATTTTCATTCTCTGTTTATTATCCTTGTAGAGTCTTTGGCCACTCATACAGTTGATTGGAGCTTCCTAATAATTGCTTTGATGTCAGAAATGGTACATTCTGTGTTTTAGTTATTTTCTTACTTCTTACAGCCACTTTCTATTTTGTGAGGCTCGCTACTCCAATTAAATTTTGTCTCTCTACAGATAGCCATGCTCAAGAGCTACCAGAAGCCATGCAAATAGGTTATACATGAGTATCTGCAAATGAACATGAGAATTGACATGAACATGACAGCATTGATCTCTGGTCATCAATTGACTGTGGTCTCTCTGGTCATCAATTTCATGCTTGCCCTAACAATCTTCCCACAAACAAACTGAGTAATTTTGGCACAGCCATGTCAACTCAATGTTTGACTTTGCTTTTCCTCTAAATGTGTTTCAGTGCTTGTTGATTCTGGATCTGCTCTTAATCTTATTAATCAAGAACTGGTTCTCTTATTAATCAAGAACTCAAAATCCCGGTCTTGCCTTGTGTACCTCCCATAAACTTTACAGCCATCAATAATCAGCCCATTGGGAAAGGGATTACTCATCAAATAGTCTCAGTAAACTTCCTGACAGGCCTCTTCCATTTTGAAACCATCTTCCTATATGTAGTAGCATCTCCCAAGATTCCTGTAATACTGGGTCTCATGACTATTTACAATCCTTGGATCCAGATTACTCCTCCAAATACTTGGATTACTTGAAGGTTTTCAGCAAATCCAGAGTCCAGAGTCATCCGGAGTCACCAAGTTACCACCTCACTGCCCATGGGATTGTTCCATAGAATTGACTATACCACCCAAAAGCAAATACCCTCTTTCCATTCCTGAAACCTAAGCCATGGAAAAATATATTGAAGAAGCCCCAGAGTCAGGTTTCATTCACCCTTCTACTTCTCCAGCAGCTTCTGATTTCCTTTTTTGCAGAGAAGGATGGTGGCTTATACTCTTGCTTAGATAACTGATCACTCAACTCAGTAACCATTAAGATAAGATACCAATTTCCATTAGTCCCTTCAGCCCTAGAACAACTATGAGAAGCAAAATATTTTCACCAAATTGGATTAATGCAGTGCTTACAACTTTATTCTAAGACCCAAGAACAGCACAGACAGTTCTATCTCAACTGCTAACCAACCACCTATATGTCAAGGCCGAGAAATGTGAGTTTCATGTTTCCAGCAGAACCTTTCTGGGGTACAACATCAGCAGCAAGGGAGTTGAAATGGACTCAGTCAAGGTCAAAGCAGTCACAGAGTGGCCGCACCCTACTACACAAATTTTTCTAGGTGTTGCAAAATTCTATAGGACGTTCATCTGTAACTACAGTACCGTTACCACACCATTAACTTCTTAATGGTAAACCTTAAAGACTGTTATCGTCTGAGCCAGCACTTCAGGCATTTGTGTCCCTGAAAAACAGTTTTACAACTGCCCCTGTCCTTAAGCATCCAGATCTCAGCCGATCATTTACTGTAGAAGTCAATGCCTCTGACTGTGGTATTGGAGCAGTGCTGTCGCATAGTCAAAATCCACCCAAATTACCTAGCAGGCCAGAGAATCTGGTGGTCCACCAAGGATATAAGGTTGTGGTTACCCAGCAGCAAGCTCAGCCCATGGTACGATGGCCCATTTCGTATCATAAGACAAAATATCCCTGTGATCTCAAATCAAGTTTATTGTCACATCACCTCAACACATCTGTAGAGGCGAGTGAAAAACTTGGGTGCGGCTCCAGACAGTGCAAAACAGTATGTAAAAAAGAAAAACAGACATGTAACGGTACAAACAAAATATACATATAACAGTATGTATATAAAATGACAAAATAGACAGAATAAACATAATTGTGTACAAAAATTACAAATTTACAATATACAATATATGCACATGGACTTGTTGTAGTGTACGTAATACGTGCAATATACATATGTAACAATTTACATTTGTACACACAATATGTGCGTTTACATATGTGTATATATACACACACACATAGTAATATTTTGTGTAAAGTGTGCATACAAGACCAGATGAACAGGAACTGTGTAGAAACCTTGTTATGTGATGTGTGAGGTAGTTAAGGTTAAAGTGCAGTGTATGAAGAAGGGTGGGTTGAGATTATGTCAGTTCACATTGAGTAATCGGACAGCTTGAGGAAAGAAGCTGTCCCTTAATCAGCTTGTGCGTGTCAGGATGCAGTGATACCGTCTGTCTGAGGACAGTAGGGAAAGCAGTCCCTGACTAGAGTTGCTGATGATCTTCTGTGCCTTTCTCAGACACCGCCTGTTGTAAATGTCCTGGAGGCAGGGAAGCTCACCTCCTGTGATGTTGCTGGCAGTTCGCACCACCCTCTGCAGGGCCTTACGGTTTAGGGTGGTGGAGTTCCCGTACCAGGCTGTGATGCAACCAGACAAAATGCTCTCCACAGTGCAGGTGTAGAATGATCTGAGGATGTTGTGGTTCATGCCAAACTTCCTCAGACGCCTAAGGTGAGCCTTCTTCACCACTGCATCTGCGTGAGCGGACCATGTGAGGTCCTCAGTGATATGAACACAGAGGTACTTGAAGCCGTTGACCCGCTCCACTGGTGACCCATTGATGGTAATGGGGGTGTGTTTAAGCACACGCCCTGGTATACCATCTGGGCCATTCACCCTGCTCAGAATGGAGCAAACATCTGAGGTGAGAGGCAGGGGTCTGAGGAGTTTAAGTGTTCCTTGATTTTTTGCTTGCATGCAAATTTGGCTTGGCAGATGCCCTTCCTTAGACTGGTTCTGGCTGAGCTGTAAGCCCCCCGTCTCCAGACCTAAAGGCTGCATCTCTAGTTTTGAGCAGGAGGCGAACCTCTCTGTTCATCCAGAGCTTCTGATTGGGGAATGTTTTTATAGTTTTGTGTTGTTACACTGCTCACACACTTATTAATGTACTTTGTAGATGGAGTTCCTGCCTACTTGGTAAGAGAGATCTTAGATTCCAGGAGTCTTGGGGGCCGGATTCAGTATCTGGTGAACTGGGAGTGTTATGGACCAGAGAAGAAATCATGGGTAGCAACCAAGGATATCCTAGACCCATCCTTAATCCAGGACTTCTGTTCCCATCCTAATTGTCCTGAACTCAGACCAAGGGGAGCCCACAAAGAACACCAGTAGGTGTGTAGGTGTTCCGGTGGTGGGGGGTTGATTCTGTAACATCAACACTGGTTATCCATTCTGCCACAGGGAGCCATCTCCCAAGTACTGACTATTGCCTACTGATTTCTTCATGTTTCTCTTCCTGTTTGTTAGCTTTATAAGCCATGCTGTGTCACCATTACATGGCAAAGTATTTCCAGTTCACTGCTATTACTGAGTAGTTCCTTTGTTTGCCTTGTATTCAGTGTATGATATACTCTGCCTGTTATTTGACTACGGTTTTTGATTGTCTTCACTTTGTTTGCTGTTTGGATTACCTTTGGATATTCAACTTCTGCCTGTTTCCTGACTATGCTGTTTGCTCTATGTTTTGGCTCTGTTTGAATTGGTGTTTGTTCAATAAACTCTGCAAAGGGATTCTAACACTCAACCGGGTCCGAGTCACCTTCATTCAATAATGGCATAAATGATAATATGAAATTAGATTTTGAAATATGAAACTAATTGCTCCATCTATGCTCATGACAACAACTAAGTTTAAGCCTGCTCCAATACTACATCACCACAACTACAGAACTGCTTTTAACAGTGGGGCCTGAGTTGAGTTTTTGGCCTTTAATGGAACACTGTGTCAACAGAGAATGTTGAGCAAGCACAGAGCAACCTTAACTCTGTTATAACTAAAGATGCTATAAAAGTTGTGAGACTTTATTTTACACATATTTGAGTAATAATTATCATGCTGCACTAACTCTCTGGCTCTCTAAAATAACACTCTTGCTTCTTGTCTTTCAAGGGTTTTTTTTTGCACTGGAAATAAACGTCACTAACCAGAATGTAACTAGAATACAGTTGTTTACGGCTAAGCTGGTTTAGACTGATTCTAAACCAGTTCTACTATCACAAAGAACAGCAGCATAAAATATCAATGATACAACACAAGTTAGCACTCTAATACATCAATTATTACAAAATATTCCTAACAGCAACAGTGTGACTGTTTATTCATTGAAAATGACAACCATGAAATCAATGTGAAATCTTAAGGACAACAGTGAAATAAATCCAAACTTTGTTTATTTTACCCTATGCAGAGGGTAAAACAAGATTTGTTTAATAGAACAGATAAGAATATACCTTTTTAATAAGAGAATAGATTTATTATCATGACGAACAGCCATTATTAAGTATTTATTTGGTACTTTGGTCCTAAAGAAATAGTAAGAAGCAAAATGCATGATTTTCTTTCCATAAACAAATTTTGTAGAGCAAAAGTACAAATAGTTCTTATGTAGCAGTAATGTAATGAAGTACTCTAGCACAATCCTACCCATCTCACAGTCTTGTTGGTCAGTAAGGAGAATAGATCTCAATGTTAGGATACCCCTGATGTAAGTATTTACACAAGGCCTGATTAAAGCCAGAAGCAAACAGGTGTAATGTACTTAGTTATTGACAGTTCTCTTCCTCTCATATTTCCTCTGACACTTGTTCTAGATCTATATGTAGTTCTGCTGGATGGGTATCAGGTTATTAGTTATGTGTGGCATCAGCAGGTTATTCCTGATCCTCATTCCCTTACTCAGTAAATAAATTAGTAGAGATATTTAGATACCAATTAAATTAAAAACAGAATAAAGAACACTGACAGATCTCACTGACAAGTCATACAGCCAAACTGTACAGTATCCGCCTCTGTTTATCCATGAAAATATCCCACAGAGACCTTATGCTGGCAGGGCTGGACTGGGTAAATGGTTTCATGACAGCAAACGGTTTTGCAAAATGCTGATCTTTGCCAGAGTGATGTTGCACTCCCCCATGTGATGCAAGAGCTACTCTGTCCTTTGACTCCTCCTATAGTATTTTAAATGTTTGTCTAAAAACTACCATGAAGAGGAAGTGGATTTTATTGCTCTCTGTGAAATCAACACTGGTGGACAGATAGTGCCAAAGTAAGAAACTGTTTGCATGTGTGGGATGGTTGAATGTTTCTTAAGAGTGTACTGTAAGATTCTTACAGTACTGGCACATGTGGCCACTGAGAACAAAATATTGTTGGCTCAAGAGTGTGCAAGTGTTCCAAATGATCTACTGGATGGATTCCCACATATTATAATATATGCTGTAGATCTTAATAGCTTATGTTATCACTGCTTACTAATTTAGGAAATTAGAAACCTCTTGGAATTTAATTGATTGTTATTGAGTAGTTTACCATATAATAGAAAAAAATGCATATCAGGTTTTTAAATTAGTGATGGTTATTGGTGTCATTGTGAAATGTTGTTTGTAATTTCTGTAGTGCAAAATGTGTTTTTTGTTTTACAGATTTTCAAAGTCAAGTTTTATAAGTGTAGCAGAATATTTATTGTTACCTACATGTTAAGCTCAAGTCTAGAAATTCCACTTATTTTAACACATTTACACCTGTATTTTTAACCATACAGAATGTATGACTAATACTGTTATTCTGTTAAAAATGTTTTTATTTGCCATTGCATAGGTAAAGAAAATCATCTATAATGGCTGAAATGAATGACCAGTTGAATTTGGCATTTACAGACAATCTCTACATGTCAAAACGAAGCATTAGAAAGATTCTTGTCAGCAAGAGGCATTATGTTTCTGTGGAAAGCTACACTGCTGACCACGACAACAAGTGTGGGAACCTTATTCAATCTAGTGGTGGAGAGACAAGCTGTGAACCAACTGTGCAAGAGATGGTGTGCTTAATACCTAAACAATCCTCAGACGAGAAAAGAAGAGTGGGTGAGGTTGATATGAAAACTGAGCTTGGATCTGACCCTAAATCCCAAATTATGAGTCTTGAGCATTGTGAAGATCCCAGCATCCCCAATATGAAGGTCAAACATGAGGTAGACATCACTAAGTTGTGCTCACAGAGAGGGTTTCAAAGACAGCAGAAGGATGTTGCAGTAGAAAAACACGAGGTGGATGGAGATAGAATAGACAGACCAAATGCTCCACAGAAAGAGGTTCTAAAAATTCAGTTTTCTGCTATGAAAAAGCGAGGAATGGAGGGAGACACAGAAAACCGTCCATACAAGTGCACTTACTGTAAATGGGCTTTCAAGAAGTCCAGCAACCTTTTGAGTCATGTCAAAACTCACTGTGGTCTCAGACCATATGTTTGTGAAATGTGTGGAAAGGCTTACTCGCACCAGGGTACTCTTCAGCAACACAAACGTCTGCACACTGGTGAAAGACCATACCAATGCCCTTTCTGTGAGAAAACCTACATCTGGTCCTCTGACTTCCGCAAACATATTCGAACACACACAGGAGAGAAGCCTTACAACTGTGAGAAATGTGGCAAAAATTTTGTGCGCTCCTCCGACCTGCGAAAACATGAGCGTAACATGCACACCAACAATAAGCCCTTTCTCTGCAAGGAGTGTGGCAAAACCTTTAACAAGCCACTGTCTCTACTCCGTCATGAGCGCACACATTGGGGTGAAAGACCCTTTATCTGTCCAGAATGCGGAAAGTCATTCGCTCTGGCCAGCCGCATGACAGAACACAGGAAGGTCCACAGCGATGTGCGTCCCTATACCTGCCCAGTTTGCTCCAAAGCTTTCACTAAGTCCTCCAACCTTGCTGAACATCTAACTGTTCATACTGGAGTACGACCACATAAGTGCTCAGAGTGTGGGGTGGCATTTGCCATGGCATCCCGACTAGTGCGCCACCAGCGTATTCATGCATCCATGCGGCTTTATCAAGCCCAGGGTGGTAATGTGGCATGCAGCCACCTTGCAGCACTCAAGATTCATCAGGAGCAACATGGCGGGGATATCATCTTTGTCTGTGGGCAGTGCAGTAAATCTTTCCCCCAGGATGACATGCTCAAAGAGCATATGCAGAGCCATGCCAAAACCGATACCTGCGATGCCTAAACCTCTTTTTTAAAATCAAAATAAACCTGTACTATGTACAGTAGCTTTTTAACTACTCCACCAAAAAATAAGGATTTTATAAAGGCCAAAAAATACCATAAGACCCTTTTAACCAAATTTTTACAGTCTTAACTGTAGAGAAGCATAGGGACCAGACGGTATGATTTTCAGAAAAAAAAGATTTTAATTTCAGACAGATCAGTATATATATACTAGCGAGCACACTGATGACACATTTGTAACATGTTCATAGCACATGGTGGCCTCTTGCCTACTGAAGCAGATTCTATATGCATATGTGCATGTGTGAGAGAAACAGTGTAAGTGAAGAGGAATAGTGTAAATGCTACTGGTGGTGTCAAAATGCATAGTGCTATTACAAGTTGTTGAGACATTAATTTTGCTGTCTATTTTGTTAAAAACAAGATGTTATTTTACTGTTCTCAGAGACTATTACTTTAAGAAGCAGGGAAAATATGTTTTACATTTTTCTAGCAAAAGATATAATCCCACACACTATTCAAATTTGCATGATCACAAATAATATTCTATTTAGTAGCAATGTTTTAGTCTATCAATCTACCTTATGCCGATTAAACTTTTTTCTAGTTTATTGTCTTTTGTCCTACACCCCTACAATTCAGGTGAGAGGCATTATATTTTCTATTACATTGTTTTCCTAAATTAAATAAAGGTTACTTTTTTAATTGAACTAAAATGTTTATTTTGAAGAGGTTGCTGTATTGTTGACTGATGAGATAGGCTGTATTGATAAAATCAACCTATGCCTTTTTTCTTTTTATTTTAAAACATGTTGGACACATTGGAGGGTTTTGGAATAGTAATAAAATTTTGGTGTATTTCTCTGTGTCTCTTTTTATTATGTGAAGCCTATTTTCTAGACAGCACATCGCTTCTAATATTGGTCCCTCTGCCCCCAGATCTGCAAACTCATGGTAAAAGGAGATTTATCTAAAAGGAGAACAGAACATTTATCTTGTCAAATTTCACTGTCTTGCATGATGCAGTAAGAGATACTGGCTAATACTGCCATCATTAGGGGTCAAGGGGTCTTCTTCTGCTCTTGAGTCTATGGCAGCCTTACATAAGAAAGTTATGAGATTTGGCACACAGAGAAATAGAGAACAGTATGAAATATTACCATAACAAATTGAGTCTCTACCTCAAATCCTCTAGCACCACCAACAGTTCAGAGTTACACTCATGTTTATGCTCATAACATTTCCTAGGGTGTTAACAATAACAGGAAATTGTGATAATTCCTAGGGTGTTTGTCCAATTTGCATGAAATTAGGTATGTAGCATCTAGAGACATCCCTGAAAAAAGTTATGTTGTAGAATTTGTGTTGATACTTATTACCGTTCTTGTATACCATGTCTACTAATTTTTCAGTGAGCACGCAAAAATGAAAATGAGATTGTGTCCTGGCAACACTTTGGTGTATTAACACGAAACTTGGTATGTCATCATAGGCATGACCTGAGGGTGTATGCACAGTGTCGACATATCGCCACCTACTTGTCCAGAGATACAGTCATGTGAAAAAATTAGAACACCCTGTAAAAGCATGTGTATTTTGTAACATTTTTAATATATGGTTATTTAGTCTCAATTTTAACCAAACAATTAAAACTGAAGAAAAGTCTTTTCAAGATCTTCTGTAAATGTAATTCTACAAAAATGTCTATTTTAACTGAGGAAAAAGATAGGACACCCTAGCCCCTAATAGCTAGTGTTACCTTCTTTAGCTAAAATAACTGCAGTGAGATGCTTCTTGTAGCCATCTACCAGTCTCTGACATTGGTATGAGGAAATTTTACCTCACTCCTCAATTCAGAATTTTATCAGCTGTGAGATGTTTGAGGGGTTTCTTGCATGTACAGCCTTTTCAAGTCACCCCACAGCATCTCAATGGGATTCAGATCTGGACTTTGACTTGGCCATTCCAGGACTCTCCATTTCTGCCTTTTCAGCCAGTCTTTGGTTGATTTACTAGTATGTTTTGGGTCATTGTCATGTTGCATTGTCCAGCTCCGCTTCAGCTTTAATTTTCTAACAGATGGTCTCACATGTTCTTCAGGCACCTTCTGATACACAGTAGAATTCATGGTGGATTCTATGATGGTGAGCTGACCAGGTCCTTCTGCAGCAAAGCAGCCCCAAACCATGACACTTCCACCCCCATGCTTTACAGCTGGTATGAGGTTCTTTTCCTGGAATGCTGTCTTTGGTTTACGCCAAACATGTCCTCTGCTCTGGTGTCCAACTAATTTTGGACTCATCTGTCCAAAGAACTTTTTTCTAGAAGTCCTGGTCTTTGTCAACATTTCAGACTGGCAAATGTCAGTCTGGCCTTGATGTTTCTCTCAGAGAGCAAAGGTTTCCTCCTTGCACACCTCCCATGCAAGTCAAACTTGTGCAGTCTCTTTCTGATTGTAGAGGCATGCACTTTAACATCAACAGTAGCCAGAGCCTGCTTTAGGTCCCGAGATGACATTTTAGGGTTTTTGGAGACCTCTTTTAGCATCTTGCGGTCTGCTCTTGGGGTGAACTTGCTGGGGCGACCAGACCTGGGCATGTTGGCAGTTGTTTTGAAAGCCCTCCACTTGTAGACAATCTTCCGGACAGTGGAATGGCTGATTACAAAATCTTTTGAGATCTTTTTAAATCCCTTACCAGACTCATAGGATGCTACAATTTTTTTTCTGAAGGCCTCTGACAGCACTTTTGCTCTCACCATGGTGCTCACTCTCACTTCAACAGTCAGGAGCACACCAAACTATATGTCTGAGGTTTAGACAGGGCAAGCCTCATTCAAAATGCTGAATGCGATCTACTAATAATGTGCACCTGGTGTGATACATTATTAGTAGATTTATTACATAAATCATACATTATATGATTACATTACATTAATGTAATACATTACATTATTACATATATACATACATTATTGTGTGTGATTTGAGCCATTTTAAGAGGGAATACATGTGAGGGTGTCCTAACTTTTGCCTCAGTTAGAATTTGCATTTTGTGGAATTACATTTTACAAAAAATCCCTTCTTTAGTTTTAATTGCTGTATTGTTAAAATTGAGATTAAATATCCATATATCCAAAATGCTGCAAAAATGTTACAAAAATACACAGGCTTTCATAGGGTGTCCTATTTTTTTCACACAACTGTATATATATATATATATATATATACAGCTCTGAAAACCACTGAAAAATTTCCATATTCTCTGGTTTTCTCTTTATAGGTTTGTGTTCAACAAGATTAGCTTTGTTTGATGGCTTGTGGCTATCCATCTTCCTCTTGATCACATTCCAGAGGTTTTCAGTGAGGTTCAGGTCTGGAGGTTGGGCTGGCCTTGACAGGGTCTTGATCTGGTGACACTCCATCCAAACCTTGATTGACCTGGCTGTGTGGCATGAACATTGTCCTGCTGGAAAAATCAATCCTCAGAGTTGGGCAACATTGCCAGAGCAGAAGGAAGCAAGTTTTCTTCCAAGACAACCTCCTATGTGGCTTGATTCATGTGTCCTTCACAAAGACAAATTTGCCCCCTCCACCAGATTTCACAGTGGGTGCGAAACATTGTGGCTTGTAGCCCTCTCCAGGTCTTTGTTCAGCCATTAGATAACCAGGTATTGGACAAAGCTGACAATTAATTTATCAGAGAAGATTACCTTACTCCAGTCCTCTACAATCCAATCCTTATGGTCTTTTGCAAACATCAGCCTGGCTCTTATTTGCTTCTCATGAATGAAGGATGTTTTTTAGCTTTGCACTAAAATGTGCACTAAATTTTTTTAAGCTTTTTTTTAATTTTTTTAATTTTTTTTTTACTTTTTTACTAGTGGCCCTGCCTCTAGGAGCCTGTTTTCAACCATCCTCCATGTGCACTTCACCCAAGCTGCCATTTGCCATTCTTTTTGTAGGTCATTTGATGTCATCTTACGGTTTGTGACTGACATTCCACTGAGTTGGCAGTCATCTCATTTATGGAGAGTCGTTTTGCCCTGTACCGGTCTGTAGTTTTGTTGTCCCCAATGTCTGTAGCATGACCTTGTTCTTATGAACCGCTGTCTTTCCAATTTTAAGGATGGAAGCAACTTGACGCTCACTGTATCCCTCTGCTAGTAAAGCCAGAATTTAACCTTTCTTTTCCTCACTCAAAACTTTCTCAAGAAGTCTTTTGGCATGGTCAACAGTTATTATTTGATTCCACTTACTTTTGGGATTTCTACTAGCACAGTTTTTTTGCCATCCAGCTGGTCCTATTGCAAGAGGATAGTGATGACCACAACTGTGCTTTCTATACTTCTCAGTAAATAATATTTGGTTCAGGTGCTCACTTAATTAGTACTTCATTGAGCAGAATGAGATGTATGTATGTATGTATGTATGTATGTATGTATGTATATATATATATATATATATATATATATATATATATATATATATATATATACATAATGACATTTACATAATGAAAAGAGTTGAAAAGAAAAGTTTTCAGTGAGGAAAAGGGAGGGTTCAATTTTGCTTTACTAGCAGAAGGATACAGTAAGCGTCAGGTTGCTTCCATCCCTAAAATTTCAAAGACAGCGGTTCAAAGAGAGCGGTATATATATTACTGTATGGATACATAATTGGAGTTTTGGTTCCTTGCAACTGTCGCCCTGTTGGCTTGCTTATTGGGAGACTGCTGACATTTAACTTTGCTTAGGATTTTGTAAATGGTTAATATTGCTTTTAGCATATTGATCTAACTACAGTCCTAAAGACTGCTGTTTCACTATTTTTTGTCTCCCATTCTCTTTCCTTATGCAATGTTTGGATATCAGGGATTTCAAATGCATGTCCATTTATTCAAATGGGACAAATGTGTTTTAGTTATCATCAATCAAGTCTTAATTCATAAACCAACTACAATCTTAGTATCCTTAGTTAGTTTTAAATCTTATAATAAACAATATCAATTTGCAATAATACCATGTATTTTGTTTTCCCTGTTCACATTGATAATTTTTCTGTTTTTTATTTTTAATAATATGTAAAGCTGCTTTGAAGCAATGCAAATTTGCATTTATTTATATATAGCTATATAAATGAAGTTGAATTGAACTGGAATTAGATTTAGCATAACTGACAGTGCATTTACAAAGTATAGCTTATTAACATTACAGATTAAGTAATACAACGCAGAATGAAACACAAAACCTATATTTATATTTTCTTTGGGATATTTTCTTTTTAGATTTTTTTTTTTTAATATCTCTCTCCCTCAAGACGGTGGTCCAAGAAATATCCAAAGGTACCTGTATCTTTTCTCAAGCAATAATTCTGTAAATAAATACACATGTGGGACTAATTCTCAAAGTCCCACATCTTCATGCATCTGGCTCCTTATATTAAACATTTAGGGGTATAGTGGTATGTGTGCATTAGGGATATGTTCCAAATAAAAATCATTTACTCACATCCAAACTCATATTTGTTTATTATATTTCCATGCCATTTTTCTATTGTACACAAATGTAGAATTTCTTAGAAATTAATTTAAGAATTTATGTTTAGTTTAATGAATTTAAGGAACAGACAAAACTATTCCTTTGAATTTGGTCACACACAAAACATCATATCAGTCATATGGTTTTATATGACATTTTAGATTTAAAAGAACCACATAAATGGTGTTTTGGTCCTTTTTGGAACCTGACAAAAATGGACATTATTAGCTATAGCCACAAAAAAAGAACACAGGTTTGGCAGTGCATTGCACGACAGAGCTGACACCACGTCACTGTGATATATGGTACCAGGCTGTGATGATGACACAGCTACTTAAGATTGACCAGAATAACTGATGACAATGATGATGTGCATGTGAGGTGTATTCTGACTCCTTCAGTTCCACTAATAGTCAATAATTTGTGTTTTAGTAACAGTTAAAACTGTGTTCATGTAATCTAAATATATTATATTGTGTCATTTAATAAAAAACTAAAAGTGAAAAGAATATAGAACCCATTTTGGTATTTTATTAAAATTTAAGCTTGTCTTAAACTTATTTTTGTGCATAACAGACATGGTCACAAGTCCCTAAAATCCAAGTCAACTCTTTGTCTTAAATCTCTGAGGTCCAAGTGAAAGTAAAGTCCAAGTTTTGAGGTCTATGTCCAAGTCAAGTCTTAAGCCTTCTATTTTTAGAAATAGTTCTTTCAGCTAGATATTTTAATTAACAGTGTATGAGGCTAAATTATGATTTTTTTTAAAATGTTAAAATTTATTAGAATGTTCATTTATTTAAAATTGTCTAATAAAGCATAAATGGTTTTAAATGATTAACTTATTTTTTTCCACAATCAAAAAAACTATTACTTTCACGTTTCAAGCTTTTACGTTTAATCCAAATGTTCTCCCTAACTACAGGAAGAACCATGTTAAGGCTAAATAAAAAATAATTTTTTTGTTTTACATTTTCATATAATTTATTTAAAAGATAAAATATCACATTACAGAACATTAAATAGTATTATATGCACCCACACTAAAACTCAAATAAAAGAATGCCTGTAGGTGCTGTAATGTTTGGAATTACTTTGACCATAAAGATGAATACTAAGTTCTTCAACAACGAAACCCCATGTATAGGCAAGTGTTACTGTAAACAGCACAAAGAAAAAATTCCTGTATGTTTGTGATTATGTCGTATAATAATGCACCCCGATTTAAACTGACCTGCTTGCAAATAAAATGACATGAAGATTATTCAAAAGATTTAGCTATATTATTTTTGTTTGTTGTTCATTTATATAGCAAAAGGTGATAAACCTATATAATAATGCTGTCTTTAGAGAACTGCTGTACTATTTTCTGCATCTATTGATAGGTAATAAAATAATGAGTAAAATGTCATTTTGATGCGTTGGAAAGAAAAGAGAGTTGTGACTTGTTTTTTCACAAGTCACATGTTTTCAAGTCAGAGTCAATTCTTGAGTCAGCTGTTCATGAGTACGTCAAGTCAAATTTTTTTTGCGACTAAGGTGTGATTTGAATCCAAGTTGCAGACTTGAGTTCCCATCATTGGTGCATACAGTATTAAGCAGAACATATCTAACTTAATAAAAAGTGTTTCTGGTTGCTACATTGTATTCCAACCCAATTTATATATAATCCAAGTGGAGTATATGTAATATCTGAAAAATATTAGATGATATTCATTTCAGTTGCAATAAAAAACGCAAACACAGGATCTGTTTTGATCTCGTCCCTCGACTGAAAGCAGCAAATCTTGCCCATCTGTCTGCATGGAGCCTTATGAAGTGGAACACACCTTATGTTTCCGTCAATCACAGCACCTTGTCCCAGCACCCATTACCATAATTTCCCCTCCCCATGGGCCTTGGCACAAATCCTTAGAGTCAGCTCTAAGAGCTGTGCCTCAGCTGTTCAGTATCTTCATTCAAAGAAGGGAAACACCAGTGTTAAAGGATTATTTCAGGAACCCCATGTGCTCAAAGTATTTCTGGATCTCACGTGTTATATGGAAAAACAGACCTCTCTCTGCAGGGTCCGAGGAATTCCTTCAGAAGACTCTCTCTAAATTTTGCCATTGGTGAATATTCTCCAATGTAGACCTTAATTAGGGACCCTTTGAGTAAAACAAACAAACAAACAAACAAACAAATGTAAAATGAATATTTGCTGGACCTACCTGTGTATGCACAGTCTTGTCACAAAAAGATAAAACTTGTTTGCTATAATATGTACAGTCAGTTGCACTATTAGACTTTGTTTGAGCTCATAGTTGTTTAATTTAAAATAATGAATGAAAACCCACGCTAGCTACTCAGCAGCACAAACATTAATTTTGCAGTCTATTACAGATTAAAGCATTTCCCCAAACTTTGACTAACTTGACCATTGTGCAATTGGTTCATGGCATTTTGAGATTTTTCCTTCCATGACAACAATGTAAAATCGCATTTAAAATAACAAATATAAAATTAACTTTTTAACTTATATTCCTCCACGTCCCCCCCCCCCCCCCCCCCCCCCCGGCCCGCCCCCCCCCCCCCCCCCCCCCCCCCCCCCCCGCCCCCCCCCCCCGGGCCCCCCCGGCGCCCCCCCCCGAAAAAAAAGGTTTTTATAAAAAAAAAAAGGATAAGACTAGGCATGTTCATATTAAAAATTTTATAAAAAAGGTTTGGGGAACAGAACATCTACTGGCAGTAGAATTCTACCACTGAACCACCAATTCTTTTGAAAATGAGGCATTCTCGTTGCCATCACCTAGCCCTTCTGAACTTCTCAAACCAGGGAATTCAAAAGCACATGGCAAACGAAGATCAAGAGACATGTTGAATAGCAAAACAAAGCCAGAAAGACAACCACTGATCACAAAAGACAGACACAGAACCACATGGCAAACAATGTAGGAGTCCAGGCTCCATAGCAGTCAGTATTCCAACCTCATGGCAAACAATGGTAGAGTCCAGGACATGTTGAAGACAAAACAAAGCCAGTAAGACAACCACTGATCACAAAAGACACAGACACACAATCTCATGGCAAACAATGGTGGAGTCCAGATTCCATAGGAGTCAGTATTCCAACCTCATGGCAAACAATGGTGGAGTCCAGACTCCATAGGAGTCAGTATTCCAAAACGGGTCAGGAAACCATGCTCTGAACAGACATGAACATAAGCACATTACACATGGAGCATAGGAGTCAGGATTCCAACCTCACAAACAAGAACCAAAGCTAGAACAAACAGATCAGGATACCATGCTCTGAACAGACATGAACATAGCAAGCACATTACACATGGAGCCCAGCTTGTGTAACACAAACCGTGGTAGTGCCTAATTAGGATTACTAATCCTAATTTTGGGAGTGCTATTCTTCCCTTCTCATCTCTTAGAATCCCCTCTTTGTACAGAGCACAGTCATGCTTTCTCCAGTGTTCTAAGTCAGCCTGTGTTGGTTGGCTTTGCAGGATCTTAATGTTTATATCAAGTACATTGCTTACGTGCATAGTCATGGATACCTGAGTTTTGCAGCTGTTGCCAAAAGGTGATTTAATTTGCGCCTTGTCTGCTTCTTTTGCAACTTCATCTGCTCTTCTGTTCCCTGACTTGATCTGATCATCATCTCCTGCCAAGTGACCTTTTACCTTTTCTATGGCCACTTCGGATGGCACCTGTACTGATTTAGTTAGCTGTCCTGACAAATTTGAATGAGCTATGGGTTTCCCATCTGCTATTTTGAAGTCTCCAGCCTCTCATGTTTTAGCAAAATTATGTACCACCCCCCATGCATATTTGGAATCAGTGTAAACTGTTACACGTTTCCTTGTCATCGGTTTGCATTTTTGTGTCAACACTACTAATTCAGCAGCCTGGGCAGAATTATAGTCTAAAGCAAAAGCTTCTATTACTTCTTCAGTGTCTGACACCACACCATAACCACAAAGGTAGGCACCATCAAAAGGTTTCGAGCATGAACAATCATCTAAGGCGAATCTAAAAGATTGGCCCTGGAAGCACAAGAGGAGGTTAATTCAATGATACAAACGTGACTTGTGTCGTGGTCTGCCATATAGACCATACCCAAAATTCGTAGTTGATGGTGGCTGTTGGTTGAATAGTGAGGTTCTTGTTGGCCAGCAGGATAGCCTCGTAACCAGAACACCGTTTTCATGTGTTGTGTCTGCATGTTATGTAGGATTTACATACTTTACATATCTACTTGATGTGACGTGTATAGTGTCAGTGGGCGTGACAGAACAGTTTTCTCAGCCATTTGCACATTTAGAGCAGCTGCAGCCACTGCACGAAGGCATGCTGGCATACCTGAAGCTACATTGTCCAGTTTCTTAGATAGGTATGCCAGGGGTTTATACTTAGAGCCATGCTGTTGTAACAGGACAATTCACTTTTTATTCGTTTTAATTCGCTTGGAACACTTGGTTCTTTCCAAGTGGGTAAAGGGATTACTGAGGCCTGCAGGTTAGATTGAAATGAAATCACTACTTTCCTATCAGTAAATCTGATGACCATATTCAATTTGTGCATCAAGACTCCCTAATAAATTCAGGGGTGCTCCTGGTGTAATTGTAAATCTATGGAGAAATGGTTTAAATCCAGGAGAAATGTTTGTGGTTGCCTATTTACTATTAATGTAAAATAAGGCAGGTCTTTGCCATTATTTGAAAATGTGAGGGTCATTATAGATAATTCGGAACTGACATCACTCTGTAGGCATCCCTATTCAGTCTTAATATGCATCTCACAAATTATTTGCAACAATACCATGTATTCTTTGTTGAACATGCTGATGTTGAACTATATCCATAGCAAAGTTCTGAGTGCATGAAAAGGGTAGAATCAGTTCTCTTCAGGCTCAGACGCTGTGCCTTCCAACCCCCGCTCCCCACCATTCTACTGGCTAATGTAAAGTCACTGGACAACAAGCTCTTACGAACTGAGGCCATGTATCCACTACCAGCGAGAAATGAGGGACTGCTGCATTATCTGCCTTACGGAAACCTGGATGTCTGCGGAGGTTACAGACTCAGCCATCGAGACTGCGGAGTTCTCCATGCACCGCAAGGACAGAGCAAAAGACCTCTTGAGGAAGAGCAGAGGAGGGGGTGTATGTTTTATGATCAACGACGCTTGGTGTGATCGAAGGAACGTGCACTCAATCAAGTCCTTTTGCTTCCCTGACCTAGAGTACCGACCATACTTTGTGTCGACCATACTGACTGCCAAGGCAGCTGTATACATTCCCCCACAAGCCGACACAGATCAGGCATTTAAAGAACTATATGCCAGTATAAGCGAGCAGGAAACTGCACACCCTGAGGCCACGTTCATTATAATTGGTGACTTTAACAAGGCCAACCTCAGAATTCTTCAGAATTCTCAACCCTCAGAAACAAAATTCTTCCAGCATATAACATGCAACACACGAGGAAACCGGATTTTGGATCACTGTTACTCTTCCTTCCTGGATAGCTACAAGTCCCTCCCCCCCCCCCTTCGGCAAATCTGACCACTCTTCCGTGATGCTGCTGCCCACTTACAGACAGAAGCTGGAACAGGAAGCACCCACCCTCAGGACGATCCAATGCTGGTCGGACCAGTCTGAATTTATGCTACAGGACTGTTTTGATCACGTGGACCGGTCTGCCTGTGATGGCGATATCAAGGTCTACTCAGATACTGCTATATGTTTCATTAAGAAGTGCATAAATGACGTTGTGCCAACAAAAACTATCCAGATCTACCCTAACAATAAACCGTGGTTAAACAACAATGTTCGAGCAACCCTGAAAGCATGAACATCTGCGTTTAATTCTAGAGATGCAGAGGAGTATTAACGCACCAGCTATGCCCTCCGACAATTATGTATATTCTGTCCATTTTGTCCATTGTATATACTATATACTGTTATATGTATATTTTTGTTACTGTTACATGTCTGTTACATACTGTTTTGCACTGTCTGGAGCCACACTCAGTATTTCCACTCACCTCTACACGTGTTGAAGTAATGTGACAAAAAACTTGATTTGTACATGGTTATCAGTCTTATCAGTCATATGGCTGGAAATGTTCAAGAAAATGGATGCACAACTAAAATCATTTCACCAATTGTAAATAAAAAACCTACCACTTTTAAACCAAGCATGTGCGATTGCCCCCCTCCCCCGCACTCATTCTTGTGCTTAAAGTTCTTGATTATACAGCACTTATAAGATTATTGTGGAGACATCTGACTTGATGGAAGGTATGTGCAGCTTTACTCGCAAACTACAATTCCTGTTCATCAACATGGTGAGAACCAGACCAGTTATAAACCTAAATATACTCTAATAAATTAGGTTAATTGGAAAATGTACTAAGTAGTATAAGAAGGTGTTTGTTTTTATAATAATGAGCTCTGGTACGTTTAGTAATCACACTACATGTAAACTGCACCTGAGCCCAGCTGAAATGTGCTCCAGCCCACCTCTTCAAGCGTGCCGGAGCACAAGCACTTACTCTCACAAAGACTTACTCTGTAACAGTAGGTAGTGCCCATGGAACAGTCAGAATCAAACCATTTCCATGGTGACTGCTGCAGACAAAAAGGCACTGTGCTTATAAAAAAATACATTATTAGGCACTACACAGATATAAGATAAAAAGAAAATGTCAATTAAAATTTTATTTAGACTGTCAGTTCCCCTCTGAGTTATTTATATTACTAGAGACTAAAGTCTGATGTTGACTTTAGAAAGCCAGAGTCAAGATTTATTTGTCACATACAAGTTATATAGAATACAACTAGTAGTAAAATGTGAATCTGAGTGCTCCGTTAGACTGTGAGATAAATACTAGAAAGTAAAAACACACGAAATGTTAAAGTACTTAGAATACAAAAATATGTAAATACAGTTGGACCAGTGACAGAATAACAGAATAGATTGTATGTGGATGGCGTAGATGAATTGTATAAATTATAAACTATAATAAAGTGCAAGTGCTGTGTGCAAGTGGAATGCAGTGTGCAAAGTGGTATAACTAGCATGTTATGCCAGAGTCACTTAAATGTAGTGTATGTTTGTCCCTGTTTAAGTGTCTGATAGCCTGAGGGAAGAAGCTCCTCCTGAGTCTCTCCGTTTAAGCCATCAAGGTGCGGAAACGTCTACCTGAGTGTAGCAATATGAACAGCTGGTGTCCAGGGTAGGTGGAGTCTTTGAGGATCTTAGTAGCCCTAGCTTTGCATCGCCTGGTGTATATGTGATCCAAAGAAGGGAGATCCGTCCTGGAGATACGCTCAGCTGAGCGCACCACTCTCTGAAGAGCTTTACGATCTTTGACTGATATGTTTCCATACCATGATGAGATGCACTGAGTCAATACACTCTCTACAGCCCCAGTGTAGAAAGTTTTCAGGATCGTAGGGGAAACACTGACTTTCCTCAGTAATCTCAGATGGTACAGTCTTTGTCTGTTTTTTTGATGACCATATGGATGTGGTCGGACCATGTTAAATCCTCAGAGATGTTCACACCGAGGTATTTATAGCTGCTCACTTTATCCACAGGGGTCCCATTGATGATTACTGGGGAGTAGGTCCGCTGCTGCCTCCTCCTAAAATCAACAACCATTTCTTTGGTTTTACTGACATTCAGAGAGAGACAGTTAGCTTGGAACCATAATGTTAATTTCTCAACTTCATCATGGTAGGCAGACTCATAGTTGTTGGAGATGAGGCACATCACCACTGTATCATCTGCAAACTTGATGATAGATGTGTAGTCGTGAGAGGATACACAGTCATATGTATACAGTGAGTAGAGCAGGGGACTGAGAACACAACCTTGTGGGGCTCCTGTACTCAGGGTAATGATGTTGGAGGTGTTCTGATCTACCCTCATTATCTGAGGTCTGCATGAAAGGAAGTCCAGAACCCATTCGCAGAGGTGGGAATTCAGTCCTTGATCTCTCAGTTTGGAGACCAGTTTATGAGGGATTATGGTGTTGAAGGCTGGGCTATAGTCTATGAACAGCAGTCTCACATAATTTCCTTTGTCTGTATATGTGAGAGTGGCATGGAGAATGTGGGAAACAGAATCGTCAGTAGACCTATTGGGGTGATAGGTGAACTGGAGGGGGTCGATGTTGTGCGTGATGGAGGAGCAGATGGTGTTCTTGATAAGCTTCTCAAAGACTTTCATGATTAGTGGGGTGAGTACCAAGGGTCGATAATCGTTTAGGCAGGACGGCATGTCGTTTTTTGGCAGTGGAACAATGACAGATTTTTTGAAGCAGGTAGGGACAATTGACTGGGCAAGGGACTCATTGAAGATTGATGTAAACAAACCAGCCAGCTGATCAGCACATGTTCTCAGTACACGTCCCGGAATGCCATCTGGCCCAGCCGCTTTCCTGATGTTCACCCGCTTCAGAGCTTTACGAACCTCGTCATCCGACACGAAGATGGTGCGCTCCTCGTTGACATTGCTGTACTTCTCCACAGTGCACACTGGCAAACCACTGACGTCGTCAGGGCGGACCGCTTCAAACCGCGCATAGAAGGTGTTCAGTTCGTTTGCCAGAGAAGAGTTAGCTTTAACTGTGATGGAGGGTTTACTTCCAAAAGCGCAGATGGTCCTCATGCGTCTGGAGTCGTTCAGTTGGAAGTGAGACTCCACACGCTCTCTGTACCAATGTTTAGCGGTTTTAACTGCGCGTTGGAGAGCATGTTAACTTATAGTCATTCATGTCCCCCGATGGGAATCCCACGTTGTACGCTGCTGTGCGTGCATTCACCGCTGCCCTGATTGTACTGACGACCCATGGTTTCTGGTTTGGGAATGTTTTCATTGTAATGGTTTGTGTTACTTGCTCAACAAGAATACCAACAAAGCTCACGGTTACATCCGCAAACTCACTGACGTCGGCAGAGCTAGACCGCTCTGCTTTTACCGGCCTCAGCAGTCCTGTCCATCCGAAGAACAGAAAAGTTATCAGACGGCGTTACAGCTTCATCTGGTACCGAAGGGGTCAGCCATGTTTCGGACAGGCAGATAATGTTACAGTCCCTTATGTCCCGTTGGAATCTTATACTGGCTCTGAGATCATCCATCTTGTTCTTGAGTGATTGGACGTTGGCGAGCAGAATACTGGGCAAAGGTGGACTGTGTGCTTTGGTCCTAAGTCTGTTGCGAACCCCAGCACGTTTACCTCTGTGTTTCTTGTACCGTCGCCTTGGAAGAGCTTCCTCACGGCCATTGTTCTCACCTGCCGAGCGAAGAATCTCAGGTGGCCATGTCGGATCGGTGGGTAAAGCATCAATAAATAGGTAAGTTGGTTTCCGATGTTTAAAAGTGTTCTGCTGTCGTATGATGTAATGTGTACAAAAGGTAAGAGTAGTTGTAAGTAAATAAATAAATAAAAACACAGTTTTAGCGGAGCGTCCAGGACGGCGTCCGAACGTGGCGGCGCCATCTTGTTTCTTGTTTCCAACATGCCAACATGCAGAGCCACACAGCAGCTGGTAACACTGAAACTGGCGTCAATTAAGAAGACAAGAGAACCTTTCACACTATAAAGGAGCGAATTGTTAAAAAATTTAACATTGAAATGAAAATAAAACTCAGTACACCTGCTTTCTCTCATCATGCTTATGAAATTCAACATCTTACAGCCCATTACAGAAGTGGCCATTTTGTACAGTACAGTTTTCAATTTTTTTGCTGCTTTTTTCTGAAATGTTTGTTCAGTTTCTACAAAAACTGGCTCATATGATGTTTGGACTGAGCTGCACAGAAATGACTAAACAGTTTTTTTTATTCATCAATATTTAAAAGTTATGACATCACACACTTTTGAAGGAAGTTGACCAAAAATTTATCAAGAGTCTGTATCTCGGCCATACTTTGATCAATTCGATATGAAAATAGATAGTCTTCACTGGCACCATGACCTCAGGACACATGCTAAGTTGGAAACAGCGACAACTATGGGTAATGAGAGATGAAAAATGGCTATTTTTGTTAAAAACTTTTGAATAGTTCAGAAAATCACAATATTGGTGTTTGTGGATTCCTTGTGTCATGGCGTATCCGTGGACACCGATTTTGCCAGGATTCAGATTTTGCTCTTAATGTTTTTGTCATTTAATTTGTCTACAGTTACTTCTGAAGTAATTGCATTAAATAGCCTACTGTATACACCATAGCTCTATGAAACTATGGATTTAACAATATCTTTCTCTGTTCCTCAGTTCCTGTGCCCCCAAGCACACCTGAGAGGGCCCTGCACCCCAAGGTGGTGGGCCCCTGACCCCAGTGGGCTTTCTTAGCTCCTGAAAAAAAGAGAAATCCCTGAATATGAAACAACTGAGGGGGTGAGACAGGTGCTTAAGATATGCACATTAAGTAGCCATGTGCTTTTTTGTTATAAAGTTAAAATTAATAACAATCATATTAAAGAATCAGTAAAATATTTTTTGTTTGTCAGTATTTGCACATATTTCTGCATGTATACAAGCTTTTACACAGATCCTATATTTATGTGTTTCATAGAATTAAACACTGATGTTTTTATACTAGTATGCCAATCTAGTATAATAAAAATATATTTGGACACCACACTTAAATATGTGGGGTAGTTTATAAATTGTTCTTGGTGAAATGCTTTTATATTACTTTTACAAGTGAAAATATCAATGTAGTTTCAGAAAGATAAAAAAAAAATTATATATAAATATAATAAAACAAAATATAAACACATATATAAACATATATATATATAAACACACATTTATTGTGTTGCCTCTTTTTGGGTGTCACACCTTGTGCTGCAGCAGCCTCTGCTGCCCTCCCCTGGCACCAAGCTGTGGTCTTGGGCACCTTTGGACCAGGGGGTGCAGCAGTAGCTGCAGTGTCTTGCACTGGGGCTAGAGGCAAGTGGGCAGTATGAGGGACCACAAAGCCCACCTGGACCGGAGGGAGCTGGTTTTGCTGAGCTGCAGCAGATGTGGCACCAGCTTCTGCTGCAGAGCCCATCTCCTGTCTCCTTCTGCCTGTCCAGATGCATCTGCAGGTTTGGTGAATTTGTAAGCTGGGTGCACATGCTGGACAAGGTTAGGGTGTTTTGACAGTTACAAAGGGTGAAGAGAGTTAGGATTGCAGACACAGATGTGAAGTGAAGAAATAAGCATCGCCAAAGAAGAGCAGTCAGAAAACAAAATAATTGTCAGAAAAGGCTTTTTGGAAGGCAGACATCATAACTGGAATTGTATCTTACAAAACTGGGATTGGATCTTACAACTGAGGAACTGAATCATATTACTACTTATCCTTAATGCAGGTACATCACAGAAACGTAACAGGCTTCGTGGAAGGCTGACATTATTACTGGAATTGATTAACACCGTTTCGTTCAGGAAGAGGTCTAGATTTATTTGCCTAGCCATTACTGTAGCACTACATGTCCATATATGTATGTTTCTTTTATTTGTTATTCGTATCACATTTCAAAATATAGGTCCAAGTTCCAAATTTGATCCATGAAGAGACAGTGCCCAGTTTGATGCTGGTTTTTGCAAATTTGATGATTTTTCATGACATTACATAAAATTCTGGCCTTTCTGGTAAAAAAAAAAAAAAAAAAAAAAAAAAAAAAAAAAAAGGTCCAAAAAAAAAAAAAAAAAGCAAAAAAGGGGCCCAAAAGAAAAAAACTTTAAAAAAAAAAATCAGGACAGAATTTGATATCCATCCCACAATGGATGTTTTATAAGTGAATATTAGCAAAGAGGTAGGCATCCAAAAACTCGCAGGTTCCTATAACCCACATTTAAAAGAAATGCTATCATGGGATTTTGATGGAGTAATGGAGTATCAGATTGTCCCTTCTATGTCTACAATCTGATGTCAGCACCAGATTCATTTTGTTACATATACCCAAAAAGTGGAGAGATCAGTGAATTCTGTACTTGGAGAAACAAGAACAGTAAATAGAACAGGATCACCATGGCAACAGCAGAGCTGAAGAACATGGTGGAGCCGGCAGACCTGGGGACCTGTGGAGCACAGAACCCCAAGAACAACTTCCTTGAGCACAGGAAACGCAGAGCATCCGAAACATAGGGATGGACTCTTTGGCTGTAACAAAGAAGTGACATAGGCCGTAACAAAAAATGGCATGCTCCACGTGTTTGGCCAGGGTAAGACCATGCCCTAGGTAGTAGATGTTTTCTCAGTTTGACTCTTCATAGTCTCCATCATCACCATACATGGAGCAGTTCAGGTGTTCTCGTAAGGATGACTTATTTAGAATCAAGTTTTTCGAGGTGAAAGTGCGTGCCGCACAACGCATCCAAAAAGAGGTTAAGAATGTGTTGTATTTGTAGTTGGTCCATCAGAAAATTTAGCCTGACAAGGAGTTGCTGCACTGATGAAGGTCAACAAGAAGCACTCCCTTGCCTTACTCTTCCCTGCCTCACCTAAATTGTCTCTTCTAAACATCAGTCCGGTAGTGTTGCCCGTTGTGGATCTGTTGTTTTCAATAAAACTAAAGGAGCTGGAGCTGCAGGTTAAGAGGGAGGAACGTGAGGTGAAAATACCGTGGTTCTAAGAATTTAAGCTAGAATTGGGGCAGGAACAACTTTGTGATGCTCGAGGTCGCGCCCCCGGCTGTGGGCTCACCGGATAGTTCCCTGGCCTCCCTGTCAATTGCTCAATTACCTGCAGGCCTAGCGCTGGCAACATTGCAGTGGCCGACAGAGATGTGCACTGCTCTGCTGCAGTGCATGCTTATTAGAAAAGCCCAGGAAGTTTGCTCTGTTTTACCTATAGGTCAGAGTCTAAACTATGACTCTGTCATTAAACAAACTGTTCTCCATGCTTATGAGTTGAAGCATTTAGACAAAAATTCAGAGCCCATAAAAACACAGAATGAGTTTGTATTGACAACACTGAACAATTTTTTCTCCTGTGCTGAAATATGACAACATTTCTGTCCCAGGGGCAAAAGGGCACATAAGGGGTTTATTTAATGTTTCTATTAAGTTCAGGAGGGGAGGTACTTTTAGCAGTTGCAGGGTTGTCCAAAGCCACTCAGGGCAAGCTATATTGTGTTTTAACTGTCTTGATGCAGGTCATCTCATCACTGATTGTGAGGCCTGGAAAAAGAAAAATGCATCAGCTAAACCTAAAAGTGCACAAAACCTACAATCCTTAGCCACTAATGTAACACCTAATTAAAAAAAATACAGGGTACGAGCCCTTCATGTTTAGTGGCTGGGTGGTGTAATGAAGCGGCAGACGCACAGGATCCATTTGCAGCTTTTAATAATAATAATAAAAGGTAACAAGCAGGGTCTGAACACAGCAACAGGAATAACGGAGACAAGGCAGAAGAATAAACAAGGTACAGGTGTGGGTCAGGGCAGACAGCAAACAAACAAACGATAGGCAGTCCGTGAATCAGGGCAGGCAGCAAGTAATCCAAAACCAAATATCGGTCCAATGATCAGGGCAGGCAGCAAGTAATCCAAAATCCAATAAACAATCCAAACAGTAACCAGTAATCCAAACACACAGTAGAAAACGCTAGAAGACTTCTCAATGGGTGACTGAGATGCAGGGGTTTATATACACAGTAACATATACACAAGTTAATTGGATACAGGTGAGCAAACAGGAAATAATCAATACCAGGCATGGGGCACTGTGGGAAATGTAGTTAAAAAAATACTAATACTCGGGAGACAGCTCCCGCTGGTGGTGCTCCCACTGGTCCCATTACACTACATTACTCTGGAGTTGTAAACGGAAAGAAACTGGGGTTATTTGTCTTATGATTTTGATCGGACCCACATACCTGGGATTGAGCTTCTTGCAGGGGAGTTTGAAACAAAGATCCCTAGTGGAGAGCCATACCCATTGTCCGGGGGAGTAGACAGGGCCCGGACGACGGTGTCGATTAGCCTGCTGGGTCTGACGTCGCACGGCGTGCAGGATATGGGTATACACTCTGTCCCAAACCTCTTTGCTGCGTTGCAGCCAATCAGTGACTGACGGAAGGTCCGTGGGTTCACCAGACCAAGAGAACAGTGGCGGCTGATAGCCCAGGATACATTTAAAAGGTGTCATCCCCGTAGCAGGCTTGACGAGAGTGTTTTGGGCATACTCTGCCCATATTAGGTAGCGGCTCCAGTCGTTCTGATTTTGATGACAGTAGGATCTGAGGAAACGAATGATCTCTTGGTTAAGACGTTCAGTTTGCCCATTTGACTGCAGATGATAGCCCGAGGTTAAACTGATGTTCACATTTAGGCCTTGGAAAAGTTGTGACCACACTCGAGAAGTGAATTGGGGACCTCGGTCCGGGACAATGTCCTCAGGTAATCCGTAGAGTCTAAACACTTGATTGATGAGTAGTTCTGCTGTTTTGAAGGCTGTGGGTAATTTGGGGAGAGGAACTAGGCAACAAGCCTTGGAGAAACGGTCTGTGGTGGTGAGTATGGTACTGTTTCCAACTGAGTTAGGTAAATCTGTGATAAAGTCTATTGATATGTGTGACCAGGGACGGGAGGTGGTTTTACTCCTGGGGTTTTGGAGGTCTGACAAGTGGTACAATTCTTAATGAAGGTTACTGTGTCGGAAGGTAAGGTTGAAAACCAAAATCGGTTCTGGAGCAGGTGAATAGTGGCCGTTATTCCTGGGTGACCGGAGCTAGGAGATTCATGAACCTGAGAGATTAAACGTTGACGGAGAGCTTCAGGAATGAAGGTTAGGTTATCTGGACACTCGGGTGGCGGGGTAACCTCTGAATTAGCCAGATTAATTTAGGTAATTATGTCCCATTGTACTGGAGTTACGAGTATGTTCTCGGGGAGGATCTGCTCATTCTTAATTGGGTTGGTGACTTAATCTGTTTGTCGGTTTCACGTTCTTGGTACCTGGTCGGTAAGTGACGGTAAAATGAAAACGTGTAAAGAACAAAACCCATCTTGCCTGCCGGGGGTTTAGCCGCCTAGCCATTCGAAGATACTCAAGATTCTTGTGATCGGTCAGGACGGTAAAGGGGTGAGCCGCGCCCTCTAGCCAATGCCACCATTCTTTGAGTGCCAGCTTCATCTCTAACAATTCTCAGTTTCCTACATCATAATTTCATTCGGCGGCTGAGTTTTCTGGAAAAGAAAGCACAGGGAAACATTTTAGGCGGAGTACCTTGACGTTGTGAGAGAACTGCCCCTACTCCACTGTTTGAAGCATCCACTTCCACGATGAATGGTTGGGTTGGGTCAGGGTGCCGGAGGATTGGTGCAGTGGTAAAACAGGTCTTTAATTTAACATAGGCCGCTTGCGCTTCAGGGTTCCATGCTAGACGTGACCTTTTATCCTTGGTAAGTGCCGTCAGAGGGGCTGCCACGGAGCTGAATCCTCTGATAAACCTCCAATAAAAGTTAGCGAATCCTAAAAAACGTTGGAGTTGCTTGATCGTTTGTGGGCGTGGCCATCCTGAACCGCTTTCACCTTCCTCTCATCCATGGCTCTCATCCACCCCCTCCTGACTAATTATGTAACCCAGGAAGGAAGTGCTGGTGCAATGAAACTCACATTTTTCTTCCTTGGTGTACAACTGGCTCTGAATCAGGCGCTTTAACACTGCCTAAACGTGCTCAATGTGTTCTTCTAGCATGTTTGAGTAAATGAGAATGTTGTCAATTTAAATAATCACCCATCTATCAAGCATATCTCTGAAAATGTCATTCATGAAGGACTGGAACACTGAGGGACTGTTTGCTAAACCAAAAGGCATTACCAGATATTCATAGTGTCTGCTGTTAGTGGAAAATGCGGTCTTCCATTCATCCCCCTCCCGTATTCAGATAAGGTTATCGAAGATCCCCTTAGTTCCTTTGGCGCTACGAAGATCCAGTTTAGTATAGTATCTTGCCTGTCATAACTTTTCTAGGGCCGAAGGAACTAAGGGGAGAGGGTAGCGAAACCTCACCGTTATGTTATTTAGTCCACGGTAATCTATGCAGGGTCGCAAGCCTCCTGGAACTGTTGTAGTAACGTCTCAAACGTGGGAAATCTTGTGCCGTCCACCCTCCAGATGGCGGTCACCCAATCCAAAGCTCTTCCGATGAGTAGTGAGCTAACGAAGGCGATACGGCTGGAATCAGTGGGGTATAGAGCGGGTTGTTGCGAAAGGAAGATGGAGCATTGTAAAAGAAAACCCTTACATCTGGCTGGGGTCCCATCATACTTTTCGGGAAACACCAAACGTGGACTGATCGAACTGGGCGGTGTGGCTGGTGTCCCATCATACTTTTCGGGAAACACCAAACGTGGACTGATCGAACTGGGTGGTGTGGCTGGTGTCATGCTTGTGGCTGGTGGTGGATGAGGTGAACTGGAACTAGTAGTGGGACGGGTGCCTTGACGTGTCTTTGCTAGTTCCTCTATCAGCGTGGTCAAGTCACTGTTGTTGGGCGGCTATTTGAGCAGCTTGATTAGCTACCTCAGTAGTCAGACGAGACACCGCTGCTGGATCGTTGTCTGGCGAAGTTTTCTGTAATGAAGCGGCAGACGCACGGGGATCCATTTGCAGCTTTTAAAAATAATAATAAAAGGTAACAAGCAGGGTCTGAACACAGCAACAGGAATAACGGAGACAAGGCAGAAGAATAAACAAGGTACAGGCATGGGTTAGGGCAGGCAGCAAACAATCATAAACAATAGGCAGTCCGTGAATCAGGGCAGGCAGCGAGTAATCCAAAACCAAATATCAGTCCAATGATCAGGGCAGGCAGCAAGTAATCCAAACTCCAATAAACAATCCAAACAGTAACCAGTAATCCAAACACATAGTAGAAAACGCTCAGTAATGTCACCAGGGCAAAACACGACTTTGCAACAGGTGACTGAGATGCAGGGGTTTATATACACAAGAGTTAAGAGTTAACAGGTGAGCAAACAGGAAATAATCAATACCAGGCATGGGGCACTATGGGAAATGTAGTTCAAGAAATGCTAATACTCGGGAGACGGCTCCCGCTGGTGGTGCGGAGGAGGTGGAGCAGGGACCTCCTTCGTAACAGGTGGATTGTAATAAAAATAGATGCTTACACCCATGTCAGTCTTGCGAGACATGGGGGCAGCCCAATCGCTTATGCTATGCACTTCACTTTCATTATCACCTGAAACATATGTTGGCTCTGATGTAATTTTACGGGATGTAGGTACAAGTTGTGTAAAAGTTCCTGTAAATAATGTATATTTTAAGACAGACATAATCACCAACAATGTGTGCATTTGTGTTTGTTCTCAGCTCCCTTTGGAGAGGCTTGAGGTAAACTTAGGAAATGATTTGGCTGAGGGTCAAGTTTTTTCCCACCCAGTTTTTGTCAACCTGTTATAAAAGAAGTGAAAGTGACATATTTGTCAGATATGGTAACCCATACCCGAAATGTGACTTCTGCATTTAACCTATCACTGGTGAGGAGTGAATACACACTGCAAGCCTTGAACACACACACCAGGAGCAGTGGGCAGCACACTACTGCGCCCAGGGAGCAGTTGGGAGTTAGATGCCTTGCTCAAGGGCACTTCAGTTGTTACATGCCAGAACTGGAATTGAACCAGCAACCTTCTGATTAACAAGCCTGACCCACTTACCAGCAGGCCACAACTACCCCCAAAAGAAGAAACTTGTGTGTCAGTCTAGTTCCCCTGCTGTATTCCCTTTTTTGTATGTCACTGTTCACCATGGAAGCATAAGGATGGGCATTACAATAAAGACATTGTTTAACTGTAAGAACATTGTGACAACACAGTAAGGAAACAATTGGGATCCTCCCAGACAGCAGCTAGAGGAGGGTTTGCAGAGGATCACTGGAGCCAGGCTGCCTGTAAATCTTTCAAACACAAACATGTACATCATTTAGCCAAACAGCATGTTCATTAAATCTGAAGTATTTCTGAGAAAATATGCAATTTATTTAAGACATAAAGCTCATTTGGTTGCCATTCTCATGCAACTAAAATACTCACACATTCAATAAACTTGATTGTAACATCACTGGAATTGCTACAAATCAATGTAAAAATATAAAGGATTCTTCCTCATCAGACAATTTCAAGGCAAGCCAGTGTTAATAATGAAAGGCAGATATATGACTGTGTAGTAAATGGGACAAATGGGTTTGACCCATCTGTGGCTTAGCACCTGTTTTCACTCACTGTATATTAGATCTGAGCCCATTTCAGGGTGTTTATGGGGTGCAAAATGCATACCTAATCATTTGATTAGGACCTAAACTTAATTAAACTATTAGATTGTATGGGGCATGGCACAGTGACATAAACTTATAATTTGGGGCTTCATTCTTTTTGAAAACATGACTGACTGCCAGTCATTGCAAAGTTATTATTGCCAAGATGAGCACAGGCAGATGCTCCCCCAGCACAAGCTGTGTCAGTCATTTTTTACAGTTCTGCAAACCTGTTTAGTACTGTGTTGTAGGATCTGCTGTCCATTTTGCAAGCCATAAATAGGGTATGACCCCAAAGACCGAACTGCATGGCTGACTCCAGCACCTCCTGTAGAAAGAAAAGTATCAGTGAGAAATGACCAGCATTTAGTTTAAGCTGTCATGAAAAGTTTAAGTCATGAGTCACTGAAAGATTTACAAGAGAGACAAAACCATAATGACTGTTAAAGGGATAGTTTACAAAAAAATACAACTACTCTCAGTATTTACTCATCTTCATTTCATTCCAATCCACAAAAATGTTGAGGGATGTGTTTTCCCATGCAATTGTAAGGAATGGTGAAGCTTTCAAGTTTTCAAAGTATGCAAAAAAATAAAAAAAAGAAATAAAGTAATTACTTTTTGATAAAGTAATATCAAAAAGTGGCTAATATGACTCAACAATAACTTCCAAGTTTCTTGAAGACATACATTATCTTAGCATGTGAAACTGAAATTTAAGTCATTATTCAAATAGGAAGACAATCCAATAAATTTAATAGCCATATACCAAGGGGGCCAGGCCACTAGGCAGTCTTTGCAAGCAAAAAATAAAAACTTTAATATAACATGTAAAATCATATGTAAAATGTGTTCATACGATAAGGCAGACCACAAACCATGAAAAAATCCCATCCAATGCATGGTTTCAGAATTTCACTTTCATTCATATAGAAAAGGGTTGTGAACATGCAAGTAAATAAAGTAAGTAAAGTTGGTAATATTGAAGGTCTCTGTTTCTGGTGTGGATGTTTCACTTGCTCCATCCGCAAGCTCACCTAGACACCTCCCACACACCCAAAGAACTCAGGTCTCTCATCAGAAGTTCTGATACATGTGAGCTCACAATTCTACATATAACGCACACCACACACTCATATTTAACACTGTAATAAACACTGATGTACAGATGGCAGCAACACCGCAAAAAAGTTGGGACAGGGGTGTTTACCACTGTGTAGCATCCCTTTTTCTTTTAACAATAGTCTGTAAACGTCTGGGAACTGAGGAGACCAGTTGCTGGAGTTTTGGGAGGTGTCAGGGTCCTGGCTTCTTGTCTTGAGTTGTTCTTAGTTCTCTTGCTAGGATCCTGACATTCCTTGTGTTTTGTATCAGAGCATGATGTTTGGATCCTGACTCAATCCTAATCTTGCTTCTTGTTTCTTGGAGTCAGGATCTAGACTCATGCTCTGTGTCTTTGTGATCTGTGGAAGCACATGGCCATTGTTTGTTTTGGGCCATGTGCTCTCCTGTCTTGAGTCTTGACCCTGCCCTCTTGTTTCCTTGTTAATCATCCCTTCATTAGTTCATTCCCCTTACCTGCCTGCCCTTTGTTACCTGCCTTGTTTGCATTCCTTTTTAATGCCCTTGTGTTCACGGGCTTGGGCTGGTATATGGTTTCTTGTTTCTTTTTACAGCAATTTTTAGAAGTCTGCCTAGTGTCTGGTTTTATGTTTATATTAATTTATTTAGAACTTTATATTTATATTAATGTAGTCTTGTTTTTAGTGCGTTACCCTAATCTGGTTTTGGTTTTCTTGTTAGATTATTTCTTGTTTTGTTTTGGTTCATGTTCTGCCCCCTCTCACAATAAAGTTGCTTTTTGTTATAAGCTGATCTGCAATTGGGTTTCCCTCTCCCCATTCCTGACAGGGGGGGACTGTTGTTCCAGTCTTGCCTGATGTAGCTGCTCATCCCTGGGTCTTCTTAGCCAGATATTTCATTTTATGACGCGCCAAATGTTTTCAGTTTATTTCAGTTGTGAACTTTTTCAAGTTCACAAACTGTGTTCACAGATAATGATTTGTGGAAGTTTTCCCAAGCCCATGCAGTGATTTCCAAAACAGAATCATGCCTGTTTTCAATGCAGTGCCATCTAAGGGCCCAAAAAACAAGGGCATCCAATATTGATTTTCAGCCTTATCCCTTGTGCACAGAGATTTCTCCAGGTTTTCTGAATCTTTTAATATTATGAACTGTAGATAATGGGATATTCAAAGTCTTCTGTTTTTATTTATATTTTACACAGCGTTCCATCTTTTTTTGAATTAGTTGTAGATCTGGCATTGCTTACATAAAATACAAGGAACGGTAGTTGTCTAAGGACTAAAGAAACGATTACAATGAGTCTTGTTAGTAGTAACACTGCAGGTCAGTAAGATGATTAATGAGATGTACTCTATTTTGGCTGTACATCAGTACAAGTAGATTACAGAAGAGGGCAGTAGAAGGGGCATCTAAATTTTCATCTTTCAAACACACATTAGCCATTTAAAGAGCATATGTATAGTTAATGGCATCCACCTTATGAACCTTATGTTAATACTTATGCAAAAAGTTAATCATGACCAAATACAGTTTTAAAGTAGAACATTACGTTTTTCCTTTTTATTAATTGCAACTACATGGTTTGTAGATTAATTTAGATTACTCTTTGAATTTTATTTATTTGTGAGAAGAAGGGGTATATTTTGCAATACCATACCTGGCCAGTGGCCCAGAAAAGTCTCTCATATACTGCAGATCTTGTGTGAATTACTTGACATTAAAGAATGTCTATAATTAAATTTCTTATTTATTTTTACTCTTTGAGATCTGGAACTTGTGATGCCTGTGGAATTCCACTAAAGCAGGTTCAACCTCAGAAGCAAGGGCAGGACTGACCCATACCAATTGACTCGCAGGTTCAAAGCTCACTACCATGTGGGACATGCAGAACCTTAGTGGGGCTGCCATTCTGGGCATCTAAATCGAATTAACACAAAGTTTATAGAAATATATTTTTATTTAAAAGGAATCTGATAACCATATTTATGCACAGCAAAAAATAGCAAACACCAACACTGTCTGGGGTTGTTTGCTTCTGACAGACCTATCTGAGATAAAGGCTCAAGCTCTCTTTCCAGCTGATGTACTAGCTGAGCTGATGCTGGAGGAAAGACCTGATGTTTTAGAATTCGCAAGAGCTCCATTATCAAACACCTGGAAATGATTAAAACAAAGCAGCCCAAAGTTCACAGTCATGTAATAAGATGCCAATTTTATACTAAAGTCTTACATAAAGAGAAAACAGAAATTTCTATAAGCAAACCTCTTCGGTTCCATCTCCATATACTTGCTCTGTGCCCTCTGAGAAACTTAGTGATCAATACTCAGGTTATACCTGCAAAATAAACTGTGTAAACTGACTTAACTTTTTAAAAAGTGTTTGCGGTATGAAAAAGTGGTAGTATATGAGTATAGGCTATAGACAGACCCCTGCTGATCTTGATGTATCCTGATACTGCGTTGTACAGCCACCTGTCTGGCTACACCTCCATCATCTACAGATCAGAAACAAAGTGGAGTGTTAACCTGACTAGAGTTAAACATCAGACTAAAGGTGCTGTAAGCAATTTTTAATGGAATTGCATGCAGAAAATATCTGTATTACCTGAGAGATACCACTAAAATAATAATAATCAAAATAAAATGTAATAATATAATAATTTAATAATTTAATAATAATAAAAATCAACTATTTTGTTCGACCACAGGGCAGCTTAGAATGGCTACAGCACTTTCAATGATAATTAGGATGGTCACACATTTATAGTAGGCAAGAATATAGTCTGGTTTAGGAGAAGGACTGGCTGTGCAGCTTGCATACCAAGGATGTACATGGGACCAAGTATTTCTCTCTTTCTCTCTAGGGTCTGTGGGTGGGTAGTAATATTGTGCTTGGTGGAAAGATCTATAGTGACAGTCTATGTCACCAGACTGATGGTTTTGCAAATGCCAACCTTGCCCTCTAGGCTCCATCAAGTAGTACAGTACAGGCTGAATCTAAAGCAATCTGTATTTACAGATGTAGCGGCCCGATCCCTTAACGTGAGCGGATGGGGCCCTGTATTGGTTAGATGTTAGATCTCCCTAAATATCCTCTGAATATTAGTAAAGTTGTTCTAATAACCCCTTAATTTGGCTACTGATATGCGTCTAACCAATAAAAAAAACCCCACACACCTTCAGTGAAATAAAGCTTAGGTTAACTTTACTTGGATTCAATTAAATAAAATTAAAAAATATGACAGCCCAGCACCAAAAGAAATTCTAGGTAGCAAATGACAAACTGTCCCAAATATCACAACAAAAAAATATTAATGACGTGCTTTTTCCATGAGAGTCCAGCCAAATCACACCAATTAGTTCACTCAAATGCCCCAACTGCAATCAAACAATTTTCCTTGTTCAAAAAGTAAAAAAAAACACTGTTGCAGGCCTGATACAATGCTAGGTTCGTTGAGGCACAAACGATTTGCCGCTTCGCTCAACGAGCAAACAAATTAAACAATTGTCTTACCGGCGCTGGCCGTGGCTGTTATTCCTGTGACGCGTTTTCAGACGCGAAGGATTTCAGGCCTGGAAGAAAAGTCGGCAGGTCGGTGATTCTGTCCCGCGCGGCCAGAGGAACCACTGGGAATTCCTGGTATCTCAGGGTGCTATCTGGGATGCTTCCTGTAGCTCAGGCTGTTCAAAGACGCAACCGAGGCAAAGATTCGTAAAAATCAGCCGTGCCGCTAGTTGTCCGATGATCCGTGGGGAAATTTCTATCCCCTTGCATACAAACAACTTTTACCAACTCTAAGTTCTCTTTTCGACAACCTTCATAGGATGGTATGTTTACGCCCTTAAACCACAACACGTGTCCCCTTACAGCCTTCACCTCTCTCCTCTTCGCCCCTCCCCTGTTCCCCCAATCTCCTCCAATCACAACCGGTAAGTATTCTATCATGCACTTCCTCTTTTTCCAATCAAAATTACCTTTTACATGTATTGTTTCTCTAAATTTCTATATAAACAATAAATGCAAAATATTAGAAAATAAAAATAAAGAAACATTAAGAAATCAAATAAATTAAACCTTAGCTGGGCTTCACAGAAATCAGTAAGCTGGGGGAAAATTGTGTTTGCTGTTTATAAGTAAAATGTTACATTTACATTTAAATGACTTACAAGGTAAGGAAAACAATGAAGCGATAAATCACAAGGAGGTAATAGCATCAGTCGTACACAGTTACGATCTTACCAACATTTCAATGCTTGATACAGGCGATACCTGTTGGGAGAGTGGAGAAAGGGTTCGTTTTTTTTTTATTCATTCTTGTGTCAGGTATTTGTGGAAGAGACAGATTTTTAGCTGTTTGTTGAATATAGTAAGGAATGCAGCAGACAGAACAGAGTTTGGAAGATCATTCCACCAGTGAGGGATAGTGAAGATGAACCTTCAAGCAATTGATTGTGTGCTCTCTGAAGAGGGTTTAGGCTGGATTTCTCCACTCTGAAGGATCTAACAGAAAGGTAGGACTGAAACCACTGGAGTGCAGTTCCTTGGATCGCCAGCGAAGACAGAGTGTTAAGAAGGATTAACACTCCTTGTGTTAAGAAAATGTTATCATCAATACTTGATAAAAAGGTCAACACAATAACACAAGTGTTTCTAACAATAGGTACTTTACCAGGACACATAAAAAACCTAATGTACTTGTGATGCCATTGAAATGTATAGCATAGAGATAAAAGTTTAGTAGTTGTTAAAGCTAATCATTATTGACATTAAATATTATTACAGTATAACCTTCAACAAACCTTCCCTTAACATCATAACCTAAAACCAAATGTTTTCTTTAGAGGCATTGGTATGTACAGATAGACCATCTGCCAGCTCTGAAGAACAAGCCTGAGTGAATGATATACAACAGCTTCTTTATATACCTCAATATATTTACTGGCATGCAAATTCCACTTACCAATTGTCATTTGCCTTTTTTTTAGATTAGATTAGGAGCAACTGGGGCTCCCAAGAGCAAACTCCTTTGCTAAACTATTTTTGCAAACTATTTGAAATTTCACAGTTGGAAAACTATAATAGGGCTGTTTAAGAAATGGGGTGTGGCTGAATGTAATGTATAATGTAATGTCAGACAATAACTAAACTATGTGGGCTCATACATCTCGTGATACCAAAGAAGCATACACATTTTGTGGCGATCAGGCAATATACACATTATATTCATAATATATATATATACATTACAAATGCTATATTTCTATGATAAAGTAGTAAGTAAATGTTAGTAAAGTTAGTAAATGTTTTCATTTTTATCTCTGTTTTAGGTGCTGACAGGCATGCTAAATAATACATGTATATTTAAATCGTAATATTATCCACTAAATAATACTGAAGTGCCTGAACCCTGATCGTGACTAAAATTCCTGTATTTTGTGTAAATGGTTCACAGTTCAAGTTCAAGTTCACAAATACTTTCCATATGTGGAAAACAAGCCAATCCGAGTTAACATGCTAAGTTTAATCTAACTTAAGTTAACATGCTAACTTTAATGTTTGATTAAAGCAGGACTAATAGTTAATTTTAAATGATCAACCATTTTATTTCCTATATGTAGGCTGAAATTCTATATTTGTCCACTACAGGAATTCACATGACAATAAGTCTTTCAACATATTTAAATATACAAATATTTTTAAAATGACAAAACATTCTCTAGTAACCTCAAAGCAGCTCTTAGGTTGCAGCAGTTGCTTGCTTAATCTTACCTGCACAAGAATTAAGCTAATTGTAATTCATTGTACTCTTTAAAACATGTCTTACATGATTTAAATTTTAATGGATTTTAATTGTTTTATATGGAAGACAGGACATTCAGAGGTAACATGCTAAGTTTAATAAATATGTTTAATAAGTAAGGAGACAACAACAATTTTTAAAAGACCAGCCACATCGTCTCCAATGAAGGCTGTAATTCTGTGTTTTGTCCAGTAAAGGGAGTCGCAGGACAGGATTCCTTGCAAATTCCCTGTTGTAATTGTTAGGATATTGAGGGGTTAAAGCTGAAGCTCTGAAACCCTATTGTAACTCATAATTTTTTGTTAATTGTTACTAAATGTTACTGTTCTTACTAGGGGTTAAGCCCCAAAGGTGAGAGGAGCCCTCTTGTTATTGTTTTTCTTCTGCTCTTGAGTCTATGGTAGCCCATAGAACCATATAGTAAAAAGTTATGAGGACAATCTGAAATGTTATCATAGCCAATTTGGAGTATTGGCCACCAACAGTTAAAATTTCCCCCTTGTTTATGCTCATAACTTTTGAACTATAAATAATACAAAAAAAAATCAATTTTCCTCTTATTGCTGACACTTCAAATGCACTATATGATCCTCTGCACACTATGGTAAACAATTCTTAGCATTTTATGGATTACCTCTTTTTGTGTTTGACCCTGCTTTGGACTCTATTTTTGATTCTTGCTGCCTTGATCTTTGCCTATTTGGATTACTGTTTGTACCCTAGCTGCCTGCCCCGACCTTTTGGACTGTTTTTGATTACGATTACTGCCTTGCCTTTGCCATTCCTGTTTGTCGATTACTGATCTCTGTGTGTTTGTTTTGAGCTGTCTAATTGCCAATAAACTGCATATGAATCCTCACTCGCTGCCTCCAAAGTCCTTATTACAAAGGGTCATAAAATCTATAGCCAATTCAGAATTTGGTCTGGTAAGCTTCTCATGACCTGAAGGGACACACTACTGGGATAGTTAACACAACATGATTCAGATCTCCTTGAAAAGACACACCCATGACAAAAGTGTATATTATTAGTGGTCTTCGCCCCTTTGTGTGCTTGAAATTGTTAGTTTACTTCTTATTCTTCTGCTCTTGAAGTCTATGGTAGCCCATAGAACCAAAAGTAGGAAAGTTATGAAATTTGGCAGATAAAGGACAGTCTGAACTGTAACCATAGCCAATTTGGAGTCTCTAACTCAAACCATCTAGTGCCACCAACAGTTCAAAGTTTCACTCATGTTTATGCTCATAACTTTCTAGAAACTCATAAAGTCCTAGAAACTAGAAAAATTATTGTATCCTCTGAATCATTGACTCATGTTGATTCAAACGCACACTATGATGTTATTTTTAAAATTTTTCCACCATTTTGAATTTTCAGAAAACTTTCGAACTCCTCCTAGGCCGTTTCTCCAATTTGCATGAAATTTGGTATGTATTATCTAGCAGATGAGGCAATAACGTCAGCCGTACATAGTTACAATTTTTACCGAGAGTACAACATTTCAGTGCTTGAAAGACAATACCTGTTGGAAGAGAGGAGAAAAACAAAGGTTAGTATTGTTTTTCTTTGTTTTTCATACTTGGGGGTAGTGTGATAGTGAAGATGAACCTGCGAGCAAGTGATAGCGTGCCCTTTGAAGAGGGTATTACCTGCCGACGTTCTTTCGCTGAATGTAGGGATCTGGAAGGAGTGTAGATGTGAATAAGTTTGTGAAGGTAGGTTGGTGAGGAGCCAGTTGTGGTTTTGTATGCAAGGAGTACAGATTTGAACTTGATGCGTGCAGCAACTGGTAGCCAGTGAAGGGCAATGAGAAGAGGTGTGACATGGGCCCATTTAGGTTCCTTAAAGACCAGTTGAGGTGCTGCATTCTGAATTAGTTGTAGTGGTTTGAGTACCCGTGATGAAAGGCTGGCCCACAGAGCATTGCAGTAGTCCAGCCTTGAAATGACCTGGGGCCGGATATCACTTGCAAGCCATACTACATCAATCTAAACTTAACAAACTTAACGTTTTTGATGAACTAACAATAAGTAGTCTACAAAGCTATGTTTACAAGTATGACTACAGTTAAAGATGTTTTTAAAAATTAATACAGAAACAGAGTTAGGTCATGGAAAAGCTGACAGTTAGGGGTTAGTCAGGTGTGGGTGAAACAGCTGTGTTTTTTGTTGTTTCTTGAAGGTTGTGAATTGACTCTGAAGCTTGAGTGGAGGCTGGCAGCGCATACAAGAGAGAAGAACAGAATGGTTAAGTTTGCAGATGTGTTGCTGCGTTCTTTTTTTGATAGGCTTGGTCATACTGGCTGAAAGGCAAGCCAGATGTGACAAGAACTTGGACTAGGGGCTGCGTAGCATCTTCAGACAAGACAGGCTTAATTTATCTGAGTGGTTGTTGTGATGTGGGCAGGAAATTTCATGTGATAATCAAACAACCATCAGGTTCCTTAGTAGATGGCTTAGTAGGTGTTATGGTAGTGTCAGCAATCACAAGGGCAAATAGGCAGGTAAGTGAAAATTCAAAAGGCTTTATTAGCTTTAGCTTCCAAAACCAAAGATCTTCAGAAGTAAATAATCATCGACAAGTTATATATAATTCTGAGGACAACAGATAGCAGGCATAGACAACGAGGGCTTGGCACAGGTAATCAACTGCTAGCGAATTAGCAAGTAAGCAGACTTAGCTGAAGTGTAAACAGAGTCCTTTCTGTATTGCAGGATAGTATCATGGAGGATACACAGGAACGCTGGAGTTTGTGGAGATCGTAGGAGATTCTTAAGGTGAGGAGGGTGAGTCATGTAAGTCACAACGAGTAAGCTGCAAGAACAGATGAGGTAGTGAGAATAGTGTGTGGCTTTATACTTGCAGGTAAGTGGTGATAGGCCAGACGGGGGGGTGTGGTAAGCAGTGAATGTGTGTTTCTGACAGGTAGACTGGAAAGTTTAGAGTTGTAGTTTATTTGACACTTGCAGGAGATAAAAGGAATTAGTTGTTGTGTTTAGAGTGTATGTGTGTGCCTGTTATACTCTGGTAATACCAATGCTGTGAATGGAGTCTGGGACCTTATGCATTCAAAGATGTCTTACATTAGTCTTACATTAGTGTAATTACCTTTTCGTATGACATAATATGAAATTTCCTTATACTATAAACAAAGTGCAACATAAATATATATCTATAGTATAATATAGTCAAGATCAATTATTTGGCGCTTCCTCAACATTACTGAAAAAATCATTATAAAAATCATTACCAGAATCAGAACTAAGTGATTCCCATCTACTAATGTAAAGTAGATCTTAGAGTCTGAATGTGGTAATAAGAGGAACTGTGAATTAGAACCAGATTTTTGTGAAATAAGCTCAGTCTGGCCTGGAGTCTAGACATGGACTTGAATCACTGGCAGAACGTAAATGTGTTTATTCTGGCAGCACAAAAATAGCCTACCCCAGCGCTCAGGGCTCCAGGAAGTGGTATGTGTGATTGGAAAGAATGGTCAGAGTTAGCCCCTCCTCTGTTGACACTGGGGAGGGCACTGTGGCCAGACTGCTCAATTGTGTTACACACTCTCCCTGTTGTAGCTTTCCTGTATGAATGCTTGCTTGGGAGTCTCTCTTATTCTGCTCCGCATATTTTCCAAACTATGAATTAGAGTGTTGTGTGGAACACAAAAGATGTTGTACAGAATGTTCAGGGGTTTTTTTTCTATACGATGAATGTGAAAGTGAATGGGGACTAGGCCTGAAAAGCCCAAACATGATCATGGGTGGTCAAAATTAATAGATGTGTGACTGATCACAAAACTTTGTTTATGCTTGATGGTTGATGATATGGAATGATCAATGGAATGATAAGTAGATTTCATAGAGGAAGGAGAGGAAGAGTTCTCAAAACATTTTCCTAGCAGGTCAATACAACTTTGTAATTTTAAGAAACAAGGATTCTTCTTTGTACCACTATCATTTCTGGTAATCTTACTGAAATTCACGTTCTATTTTAAATACTGATGCACATGTATGACTACGACTTTCCCATCATATGCACTGTATGCAAAGATTACAGAAAATACAATTTTTAAAAATAAAAAGTGTCTGTTGAGAGTGATTGAGGAACACCCACAGCCCAGACAGACTTCTTGTATTCATGTCTTGTATGTGCTATCAGCTATGTAAAGGTGAGTCAATGCTGCACGATTCACTTACTGGTTGTACAGAGACCTAACAAAGCCTTTCTACTTTCTCTCCACACACAGAGCCCCTATCAAACATCACTCCATAATAAAACACCTTGAGAGAAATGCAAACAAATTTAGAAATAATGTAACAGTGGAGTGCAGATAGAGTGAGAGGCTACCAGCAGCTCTGAAGATGCCAATTGTTTGTCTGTTTTATTTAATAGAGCAGAGATACTGACAGTGAAGATAAAAGCTGTTGATGGTACTGCAGAACAAACATCTGGAGACGTTTAGAGATGTGTGGAGAAGTTTATTTGAATGAAACAAACAAACACTTGTGAGGGAACTCGACACTGTGTCTGGTCTGAAGCTATAGGGAGGGCCTTCATTGTGAAGAAGCTTTATCCTTGTCAGGCTGTCTACCTGCATGTGTCTGGGCAGAAACCCTGCGGATTGGGTCTCACCACTGTTGAGTCTTAACAAAAGACTTTCTTACTGCCCCACTAAAAGATGTGGCTGGATTGTGGACAGGATTGTGGCTGAGCTTTCCCAGCTTTCCTACCCCACATGAGGAGCTGTTGCATGTCATGTCTTGCAGGCACGAGAAGTCAGTGGTTGCTCATGACTTTCTGACTGGTCATGACCACGAAGCTCCCATGCCCCTTCTCTTCCCAGTCTCACAGAGGTGAGAGAGTTTCTGTTTTTGTCATAAATTTAACAAATTTAAAACATCATTCAAGATATCAAAAATTCAGGGCAGGCAGCAACCAATCAGAAAAATGATAAACAATCCAAGTGATAACAGGTAATCCAATAACAATATAAACGCTCAGAAATGTTAGCCGGGGCAAAACAAGACTTCGCAATAAGCTAATCAAAGGCTGGGGTTTAAATACACAAGAGTTAATGATAATCAGGTGAACAGAAAGTAATCAGCCCCAGGGATGTGGCCCTATGGGAAATGTAGTCCAAAAGCAACCTAATATTCAGGTGACGGCTCCCTCTAGTGGTTCAGGGGAGGCGGTACGGGAGCCTCCACCGTAAAAGGTTCATTACTCAAGCTTTTTAAAACAGAGCTCGACAAGGGCATCTGCTGGTGAAAGTTAGAGAAAGCCCTGTGTCGCAAAATGTTTCATAGGATTGTGTGTAGACTATTCTTGTAAAATAAATTAATAATACACAATAATAAAGAATAAAAAATCATGGACAACTTTCTGACAGCAATACATGATAAAATGACAAATAAGGGCGAGGATAGGCTGAGATGTATTGGTTCTGTCAGATGATAATAGCTGGTGCACCTGTACCTTGCGCATGGCAGTTTAGCAAACAAGTCTAATAACCTAATATTAGGCTGCCATTTATGATGCAATTAGGCATAATAAACATGTACACTATGCTAACACAAACGGTACATCCCAATTGGCTATTGATGCATTAGGTTACTTGTGGGAATAATATAAAAGATGTGAGTTAGAACTAAGTAGTTGTCTATCGCATCGGTCACAATTTGTTTTAGCAGTTATTATAAAGTTGCAGTGTTGACTTAATTAAACTCATTTATGGCGTCTTTTATTGTATGGACAACCATAAAGGTATTATCAGTTTCTCTACCGGGAACAACATGACATCCAATAAACAAGTGTTACAATTAAGATAATTACAGAGATCATTTTAGGAAATACCAAGTTAATACGTAATGAACAAGTCAAATAACGACATAATTGCTATATACTGTACAGAAATAAAACTTTTATCAATTACATTGATTATATTAGTTACATTACCTTGAGGGTGATTTGAGTGTCTAAAAAATCACAACAATAACTCTCTGTGGCACTCCTGGTATTTGTAAAGGTTTTACTCTCTGTGCCCATGTATTGAAAAATACACACTTTACAGATCCTTTTTAAGAATTTAGTGTAAGATGACCTTAACATAAGCTCATTGTATTTGTTTTTAAACTTAATGTGAATGTATGTTGTCTTTAATCTTTACTTCCAGTCCAAATTACTTACATTTTTCAAATACTGCTACAGCAAAACAAATGTAAAATGTAACAGTTGGATATCTTTATAAATTTTGTATTAATTGTGCCTGTTTTCATTCTACAAAAACACTTTTGAAAGCAAAGATTCTCACATGCTATTAATGTAATTACAGTAATAAAGGCATACTCAAGGTCTTGTACTTCAAGTCTTGTACTTGTACTGTCTTGTACTTCAAAACCACATTAAGGAAAATTCAAACATTTTTTAAGGAACATTCAAAACATCTTTTAAATGTTTTTTTTAATCATATTAACAGTTATGTAGCTGGTTTGTTTACTTCATGTTGGCTTTTTATTTATTTGGGCTGAGTGCTTGAGAGTTGGCAACCCTCCTAACATAACTAAAGAATTAACTTACTAACATTTACTTCCACTAGATGTGAAAAGGAAATGTTCCTTTTCACCTAGGAGAGAGGCACCTCAGTGCATGGGTCTCCATCCTCTTAAGCTATGAGTGAAACACTGGGGAAGTACACAAACCCACAGGAAAGGATCCTACGGAGACCACACCCCACCAGTAAGGAGGTGAGGTGTGGAAAAAACATGGACTGACTGGGGCAGTACCATATATGAGAGGGAGATCTCTTTGCAGGTCCTACCTAACCAGGATGGAGCCACTGTCAGTAAAGACTGGCAGCATTAGAGCACCAAGGGAAAGAATACTGGGCCTTCACTGAGCCTGTACACCGACAGGTGCTGAAGGAAATTTAATGCAGGGTGAGCCAACTGGGGGACTCCTGTTGGAGGGATAAGGGTGGGTGTCCACCTCACGCAAAGACAACAAACATGTCCTCCCACCCATTACGTATTGGGCCCCATCACTCAGGAGGCCACTGGCTGTACCATGAGGTTGTAGAACCTCACAAAGGTATTAGGTGTTGCCCAGCCCACAGCTGATGTCTGCTAGAGGGGTGCTGTGTGCAAACGCTCAAGAGGAGGCAACACTCCTAGTTGAGTGAGCCCTCACTCCAAGGGGGCACAGCACGTCTTGGGAGTGGTACACCAAGGCAATAGCTTCCACTATTCAGTGGTTCAACCTCTGTTTGGAAAGAACCTTTCCCTTTTGCCGACCTCCGAAGCAGACAAAGAGCTGATCGGCGTTTCTGAAGCTCCAGGTACGGTCCACGTAAATGCGCAGCGTGCGAATGGGACACAACAAAGTAAGGGATTGGGTCTGCCTCCTCCATGGGCAGCGCTTGCAGGTTCACAACCTGGTCCTTGACAAGTGTGGTGGGAACCTTGGGCACGTAGGCCCAAACTCTAGGCACGAGTCACTGACTGACAGCACCTGCAGGTCCCCAGCCCTCTTGATGGAGGCAAACTCAATAAGGAGCACTGCCTTGAGAGACAGACTCTTCGGCTCAACTGATTCAAGCGACTCGAGGGGGGCTCCCAAGAGGGAAAGAGGGGCGGCAAAACTTGACTTTGTAGAAGTCATTGTCAACATCCTGATCACCTTATAAACAAAATTTTGTGACAGCACCATCTATTGGACAACATTTATATAGTGTTTTATTGTGTTGTAATGGGTTTTACATATGTTTTTTAGCTACTTTTCCTAACTTAATTTTTCTCACAGATGTCCACATTTTCTGCAAACACATTGTTTGCAGAAAATAAACTCTGGTCAAAACAACCAAAAATATGCAGTGTTTTCAGACCTCAAATAATGCAAAGAAAACAAGATACTAATGTTTACATAATATTATCATACGCAATACTAATGTTTTAACTTAGGAAAAAAATCAATATTTGGTGGAATAACCCTGTTTTTTAATCACAGCTTTCATGCGTCTTGGCATGCTTTCCACCAGTCTTTCAGATTGCTGTTGTGTAACTTTATGCCAAAAATTCAAACAGCTTAGCTTTGTTTATTGGCTTGTGATTATCCATCTTCCTCTTGATCACATTCCAGAGGTTTTCAGTGGTGTTCAGGTCTAGAGATTGGGCTGGCCATGACATGGTCTTGATCCATATCCTACATTTTGACTGACCTGGCTGTATTGCATGGGCATTGTCCTGCTAAAGAAACCAACCTTAGAGTTGGGGAACATTGTCAGAGCAGAAGGACGTTTTCTTCCAGGACAACCTTTGATTCAGACAGCTTTTGGAACAGCTTGATTCATGCACCTTTCACACTTATGGTCTTTTGCAAACCTGTCTCTTTGCTTCTTTGCACTTCACCTCAGCTGCCATTTGCCATTCTTTTTGTAGGTCACTTGATGTCATTCTATGGTTTTGACTGGCATTCGAATGGGTTAGTGGTCATCTCTTTTAGTAGAGAGTTGTTTTCGCCCACTATCTGTCTGTAGTTTTGTTGTCCCCAACGTCTGCAGCTTGACCTTGTTCTTATGAACCGCTGTCTTTACAATTTTAATAATGGAAGTAATCTGACGCTCACTGTATGCCTCTGCTAATAAAGCCGGATTTGAACCCTTTTTTTCCTCACTCTAAACTTTTCAACTCCTTTGGCATGGTCAACAGTTGTTATTTGATTCCACTTACTTCTAAGGTTCTACTAGCACTGTTTTTGCCATCCAGCTTATCCTATTGCAAAAGGATAGTGATGACCACAATCGTTTTCTATACTTTTCCTCATTAAATGATGTGCATTTAACAAAGTTCAGGAAGAGCATGGTCATGTAATCCAACCAATCATCACACAGGGGTATGTATATATATGTGTTCCCGAGCTCTGAGCCCTAGCCTGGAGAGCATGCCAAAGATGCATTTATTATCATTTGTGATTACATGTTAGTGTGAAAAAAATCTGGTTCAGGTGATCACTTAATTAGTACTTCATTACATTTACATTTAGTCATTTAGCAGACGCTTTTATCCAAAGCGACTTACGAAGGACAAGAGCATTGAACATTTTGTCTTGCACGCCAATGAGCCAAGTCTGCAAAGCTATATTTACAAGTGGACATTGTATTATGTTACTCGAGAGAAAGATGGACTAGAAACAGGGATTTTTTTTTGAGGACAGAAGAGCATTAGGGTTCAGACAGGTGTCTGCGAAACAGTGGTTGAGTGTTTTGAGGTTGTGATGGTCTCAGCAGATTGGGTGGAGGCTGGGAGTTCATTCCACCACAAAGGAATGGAATAGGTGGAAGTTTTACAGATTGATCTGATGCCTCTTTGTGGGGGAATGGTCAGCCGTTGCTCGTTAGCTGACCGTAGCTGGCGGGAGGGGACATATGTCTGGAGGAGTGAGTTGAGGTAGGAGGGAGAGGTTCCGGTTATTGTCCTAAAGGCAAGCGTAAGGGATTTAAATTTGATGCGGGCGGTAGTCAGTGGAGTGAGGTCAGGAGGGGTGTGACATGGGCTGTTTTTGGTTGATTGAAGACCAGACGTGCTGCAGCATTTTGGATCATTTGCAGGGGTTTGGTTGCATTGGCTGGAAGGCCAGCCAGAAGGGCATTGCAGTAGTCCAGCCTTGATATTACGAGTGCTTGGACTAGGAGCTGTGTTGCGTGCTCGGACAGGAATGGTCTGATTTTCCTGATGTTGTAAAGCACATACCTGCACATACATTGTAAAGCACATACATTAGAGTATTGATTCATTAGAGCAAAATGAGATGTGCCTGTGTTCAACAGGCGCTGGAATGGAATGGCTGCCATAAATGTAGAGATGCAGATTTAAGAAATTTTTTAAAAAATTTGGAGTGTCTTAATTTTTTCCAGAGCTGTACATGCACACACCTGTACAAAACTTGGGACATGCATTGGTCATGTCAAACCAAATAACACCCATTAGCTTCGCACACCAAAGGCCAGACATTTTGAATTTTCTGAAAGGTACATGGCGTGAACATTTAGGTACTCCTCTTAGGGATTTCATGTGATTGTTACCAAACTTGGTGAACACCAGGACATTAAAGATAAAATATTATAAAGGGATTGTTGATATCTCAAAAAGTGTTGCCATGGCGAAATGGTAAAAATGTTGGCACACACATCACAGTCATTGGCCATTGCTGTGAACTATTAAATACTCCTCCTATGGATTTCACATGATTGTGACCAAATTGTGCCATATGCATCAGACTTTCAGCCTGCGGTCCATGGGCATGACGTCCGAGGCTGAGACTGCCTGATATAATGTTTAAAAACGTTCTACTATCGTTACTGCAAGAATGTTTGTTATAACTTTAGTTAGTTTTTAAAACCAATTTTGAGAGAACTCAAAATTAGAGGGTGGGCTAGAGGGTGATGGCTGTGCTAGAGGGTGATGGCTGGAGCCATCTGGTCCTGGCTGGGATGGCAGGCAGTGGCAGTGCCGAGTGGAAGGGAGGTGCAGATTCATCTACAGAGGTGTGGGTTGCCCATTGGCCAATTCAATGAGCAGCCGTACATCTCTGTGCTCTGAGGTGTTCTGTGTTCTGTCTTTTGGTGGTTTTATTTTCCTTTTCTGATTTTGCTAGTTATTCAGTTTGAGCCACACATTTCAAACAGTCTGTCTGTTCTCTTGCTCTCTCTCTCCTTTTATTCAATGTCTGTTTTTACACTTTTACATTTTTACACAAGACATAAACATCCAGACAACACCTCTCGATCTTAACATACATCCTCAGATGAGTGGCCGTTGTCCTATGCAGTAACCCTTTTATTCAGCCTTTATTGTGATTTCTTTTAAGCCTGTTTCACTCTTAAAATAAGCACAGTTGTTTTTGGGAAGCAGGGTCACAGTAAGGACAGAGCTGAGAGAGATGTAACAAAAGGCTGAAGGGTGCAGCGTCCAGCCTGGTCTTTTGAAGTGTGTTTGACTCAACTCTCTCCCTATAATTACAGTCGAGACGTCCAGATGAGCTATCTGGCACAGCTCAGTGCTCCTTGAGTATGTTCTGTCCTCACAGCTGCTAGAATGAGGGCAACGACTCTATTTTGGCTCAGCTCTTTAGTATTGGACAGTGTTCTGTGTCCACTCTGTGTCCATCACGGTTCACCTGCTAGATGAAAGAAAGTTGATGTTGAGTAAACAACAGAGTGCATACGCTATACATAACTTGTATGCTGTGACTATAGGTCACATGTGTTAGAATCAGTGCACAATGATTTGCCAACATGGAAATGACAAACAGGTTGAAAAGAAAATGGAAGATTCAGGGGTGAACTAACTAGACAGTTTTGCATGCCATTTTTCCACATAGCACTTGTGGTGGTTTATATATATATGTATATATATATATATTATATATATATATATATATATAAATATAACCACCACAAGTGCTATGTGTATATATACATATATATACATATATATATATATGTATATATATATTCATAATCCAGTTTTACCAAGTAGTAAGTGTCAATGGATATCTGATAATGTTAGCTGTGATGTTTTCTTATGTAAACCATGGCCCAGCCATATGATATGGTATTTTTTAATGATTTTGTAGCATGCTTTATGTGGTAACATTTTTGCAGATGGATGATTAGTTAAGAGGCCGCTTTCATGTCCAATAATCAGCCATGGAGAATGAAATCAGTTGATGCCATTAATTGAAAACACTGCTGTGAAATACAGAAGCAAATGGCAGCATAATCATGCAACACAAAAAATCAAGAGAGAGTGCACAAGAGATAAAACTCCTTTATATAGGAGTATACCTATAGTAAACCTATAAAGCAGAGCTCCTGGTGATCAATGTTCCTGACGAGTTTGGTTCCAAACGCACACTAACACAACTCCCTGTAATGTTCGAATGAACTTTAAGACTAGTTAGCTGGTGTATTTTATTAGAGTTGGTTAAGTGTAAAAAATATACAGTTAAGTGTATTTCGTCAGAACTGATAGGCTCATGGCCAGCGCTCTGACAATTAGCCAATATTCCCAGTTTGCCAATTCCCATTCCCTTTTCTCTGCCTTGTACTTTCCTGTCTGCATTGTACTTTCCTGTACTTTCTATTCATTTCCTATTTAAATATCCATACACATCTTAAATCCTTTATACTGGAGAGGAATGAGTGGGTTAATAATACAGATGTGGACTCTTGGCAGACTTACTGCATGCTGGCTTTAATCATATTGTCAGTTTGCTTCTCCACACGTGAATGCTCTGTCTGGTTGACATGAGTGGTTGAGGATCTGTAACTGGTGTTCTAAACGGTCAAAGGTCGTTGTACTGAAGTAAGCAGTGAGTGGCGTTTGATTGGCGCTGATTATGAATTGTATGTCTGCATCAGAATTTTTCTGTCTGTGCTACATCTGCAGAAATGCCGACTGTTGTTCAGAGGATGGCTTGGCCTTTTCTCAGAGATGATGCCTTTCCCTGTGTACTGCATTCTTACTCAGCATTAACTGACATTAATTGAATGAAATCAAAGCTGTCTTTGCACAAATTTGTACAGCCTTTTGTTAAAGGTTGTTTTAGACTCAACAGTCTCAATAAACACCGACATTTAAAACAATCTTAAGCTGGCTGTTGCATTTAAAATGTTTCTAAATGCAGGACAACTATGACATTCATATTCTCCAAACAGGGTTTACACTGATCGAAAACTAAACAACTCTTGTAATTTGGTGTTTTTGGTTGTGACTGTCAAGACTTTGTATGACACAACAATTGCAACCTCAGTGGCCACAAAAACAGTGCAATGTTAAGGAAGTGACTAATGCATAATGAATAGAATATGACAAAGCAATTACAATTATCAATATAACATTCCACTGCTGTAAACAAGAAACCTGTCTGATGTTAGTAAATCTTGATCAAAGTAAGGTTAGCAATCTGAGTTGAATTATTGTCAGGCAAATGCGTCAATTGTTAGTAAGTGGATGTCGACAGAGGTCTCATGTTTTGTTTATGCTCATTAAACTGCTGCTAAACAGTTTGCTCTCTGGACTGTAATGGATAATTGTCCCATTGGCTGGTGGGAGCAACTAAAGTGGAGAGACATAATCTTCAGCCTTTGCCTTGCACTAATTATGTCACTGCATTAACAAGTTGTTATCCAAACCTCTTAAGCCCTCCTAAGAGTGTCTGGTGTGGGACCAGATAAGGTTATCCTCCGCCAAAAATCTATGTTTTGAGATACTAGCTCTGTGCCAGTGAAGTGAGAGACAGCTGTGCACTCTTCCTAAGAACTCTGAAAGCTTCCTCTCATCCTTTTAAAGCTGCATCTGCTCTTCTTAATAGGTTGTATATCAGGGTTTGTTGTAAAAACAGATTATGTAGCTAACTATGAAGCAAAACAATATGTTAAACATTTTTAACTTTTACTAACACTAGAATGAGCAGTTATATTCCATTAACTCTTATGCAAACTATTCACTTTTCTCACAAGCTTCCTTACAAGCTTTCTCACAAGCTTACTGCATTTTTTAGTGTGGCTGACATTTCCAGTTTTGAAGTGTGAGTTCCTATTTGCAAGATTTGTTGCAAATATGAACAGTTTATTGCAGTTTATATTGTGTATTTAGGGCATGTGCCAACCGCAGCATTTCGCCTGCAACCTGCGTATTTTCTCAATGGCATTTTTTCAGTGTATTTTCTCAAATGTGGTGGGGCAACACATTTTTAACAGCACCAGCAGCTGATGAGGCACTGTGCATAGATTCCATGCTGAGCACTTGGCATTTTTTTCTCCAGGTGCAGAGAGTTGAGAAATATTCAACTTTGGGTAAAACCCCACACTTGTCAATATCACCCAGTTGTCCAGATCACAACACAGTAGGGGCGGGACAAACACTTTACTCTACAGACATTCTACTTACAATGACTGAAAAATAACAGAGAAGTTAATATCACTGGTCTCTGATACATCTATACCAGATGACATCCCTAGACCATAATATTATTTTTGTTATTGTTATTATGTTATTATTTGTATTATTTGTATCTATCTGCAGAATTACTTCACTTCTGTAGATATTATATATCACAGCAGTCAAATAAGCATCTCAGATGAAAAAACCTTCTACTTCCAAAAATCTTACCACTAGCAGCCGGCATTTTCAGCAGAGCACTTGGCATTTTCAGCTGTATTGGTGCATGCATTGTATGCATTGGTGAACACCTTAGATGTTCTTAGATGTTCTAATTAAATTAGCCAAGCAATGTTCCAAGACATTTAGTATAACAGCACTGCAACTTCACATTTAATTTCATCCTGCTTGTCTGTCTCCTTGCAGTCGAGACCAGAGCATGGGTGGTGCAACGTTGTGTGATTTTGCCTGCAAGAAGAATCAGGTTTTAATGTTTTTTATGTGATGCATAAGGTGGACATAAGGTGATAAAAGCTATACTTGCTGTCATTACCTTCTGGTCCTTGACCCACCCACTCCCTCCACCATGCCAAGAATAAGTCTCTCTGCCTATGTGACTACACTGCTGATTTTCTCCTATGTGCTTCCTGTGTCATATAAATTGGCAGCTTAAACAATGACGTTGGTGTACAGAGAGAGTGCTTTGAAGGAACAGTCCTTAGCCACAGATAGCATCTGGAAGCGTAATGATCTGTTCAAAGACATACAGCGTGACATACTAAACACCCCTAGCAACTGCAGAATTTCAAGGGGCCCCAGGACTTTTCAGTCAGCTTTGCTGTTTAAGTCTGCAAATATGTGCAAATACATTGCAATGTATTTGTAGTGTCTTGTATATTTTTTTAAAGGTTGGCTGTGTGTGGTTGCTAATAGACTTGAATAGTGGATATAAATATTTGTTTTCAACACAGGTCTTTAAATATAATCAAAAATGTCATCTAACATGAAAAGTTCAATTAAAATAGCCCAGGCCAGAAGGACAGTTTAGCAGCTACGAATAGAAGCTAACAGAAAGAATAAAGGTAAGGTATGCACTTTAAGATTACCAAAATATAGTTGATTGTTCTTACAGTACTGTGGTGGTACAGTAACTGTATTAAATGATAATACTGTGTTTCTTTGTTAAACATTACCAATCAAAACTTTTCACATAAATTCTGACTAAATGTATCTTTCTCATGATCCTACAGACCTATTGACCTAACATCTTATGTAATTATGATTTATGAGTTATGAAATTAGTTTTGTAGACCAATATAAAATAGTGTGATAGTGTACTTTGTAATGTGCAGTGTTTTAGAGAGAATAGGATCTTCAAACATTTATTCACTATTCTCCTTTAAGTGAACTAAACCAAGCCTTTATTTGATTGTATCCAGTAACCCTATGGCTGAAACCAAACTAATCTCTTTACTAGCGCAGTTTAAACTATGAAAAGCAGAATCATAGCACCTAGTAACAAAATCATTTATGGTACAACAACAAAGCCAACCTATGACTGAATTTAAATTTTTGGGCTTGGCACAGATGAATTTTTTGCTTTGTAATGGTCCTCACTGATGTGGCGGAGACCAGTGTCTTCTGCAAATAAAGGGAAAGGTCAAAGTGGGTAGTTCCCTGCCATGTTAGTATCATTAGCCACAGGAAACATTCATTTTTAATGACTGCAGCCAGTATAATAAGTCCAGATAAACAGAGTTTCATCAGTGGTGCTTTGACCCCATTTGACATTTTTAAATGTGTCCAGTCACAGGAAGAATGTGGGATTGATGTGTGAGGTGAAATGTTAGCATTACTGATGTGTGAAGGGTGCTTGTGCTCAGTGGAGGGGGAAACAGGTGTTTGTGGAGGCATCACATCGACAAAGGCACTCCCGCCTCCCTCCTGTGTCTGAACAATGGAGTGATACAAAGCTAACCCCTCCTGTCAAATCACTGAACATAAGATCCTGTCTTTTTCTTGTTCTCATTATAAACCAGGTGAACTGTGTTTAAAAGCTTAACAATTGCTAAAAACTAGCCGATCTGTATTTCCAGAGAGATACAAGTGTGCTGCATTATGTTTTTTCCTTTTTGTTTTATATTTAATTACCCAAACAATGTGTTTATTTTACCCATCTCACATCCTGACATCCCCTTTTAACACACATTTTCAGTAGATGTTGCCAGGTCATTTCTCAGAACCTCTAAATTGACAGTAGAATACTGACTTGTGTTATTGCCTAGACTGTAATAGATACAGTAGCAATGCTTTATTGAAGATTGTGGTACAATATTGTAACTCTTTAATAATTATTTATAAGATGCCTTGTATGATTAATGAAAAGATTAAATGAAAAAGTGTTAATGAAAAAGTTTTGATTTGTAATCATTGTCTCTTTTTCTACACTGTAAACCCTAATGTTGTCTTTACTTAAACAGTCAGGTAATCTTGACTAAACTTTACCTAAAGTGTTGCATTTTGGCCCCATTTAATATAACTTATTTATCTTCAAAATCCCAAAATTTAAGTTTTTAAAGTGTTGTGAAAATCATGATTAATCATCTGTAGAAATTTGCGCAAATTGTGTATCCTTGACTGTACAATTCTTCAAGTGCAAGTTGTCGTTGTTTTTTCAGAAAAAAATGGCCTTTCAATAGATATACATTGATCCCACATGTAATTCCATGGTTTTGACAGGTTTACTATTATTCTAAAATTTGAAAAGGATATGAAAAAGAATGAGTAAACAATCCTAAACTTTAGACTGGTAGTGTACATCTGATCCATGACATAGAGATATACATCATATACATCAAAAATTATTTCTCATGCAATTGAACTTGCACAGGCATTGTGACATAACAGTACGTTGTCAGCAAATTCAGATTTGAGAACTAAAATTAACTAGCAGCCTTGTTTTCTGTTTACTGAGTGAAGCAGAAAAGCTCTTCAGTCAGAATTTTTAACCATTTTTTGCTTAAGTTAATAGCCATAAGTGTCACCATTTTTTGAGTGAATTTTCCATATTCTAAAAAGAACCTCTCATTGCGCAAATTCGCAGGGCTGGGTATCTTAGACTGTAGATGTTTTCTTTATCAACTAAAATATTCTCAGATTTATTCTTGGGTAACTCCTCAATTTGGGGTACTTTTAACTAAATTAAATCTAAATTGTTTTTCCTATGATAAAATATCATGTCCTGGAAGTTCTGATCATGGCCTTAATTAACATTTTGGTAAAATGTGTTTTTGATATTGTGGGTGATGGTGGATTTCTTCACTTGACACTTTCTTGATTTTACATTTTCTAAATTCACAGTTAAAGTGTTAGCTAAGGATTATGCTAAAATGTGTATTTATCATTTTACTTTAAGGGACAATATGGAGAGGATATTGTGTATGTAATCAGTACTCGCCCCATAGCAGCCAGGTGTTCGTGGTCTCAACATTTCTGTTTGCTCTAATTTCTCTGAGATTGTTTTATTTAGAGCTCCAGGTCAAAGCCCTGTTGTTATGCAGTGATCCCAGTAAAGCTTCTCTCATACACACAGAAACAGGTCAGGCTATATTTACTGCCCCATATTGATGTAATCAGTGGAGCCTCTTATTACTGATGAACTGCTATTATGGTCATGACACAGTTCAGTGATAAAGTTACCTGTTAGTTTGGCGTAAAAGCTCAAGAAATCCCCATAATCTGGTACAAGGAAAACTAGAAGCCATTGAATATAGCACTTATTATTTTGAACCATTAGGAGTAACAGCTTTGTACGATCACAGGTGTATGCGCCTATTAATTAGGGCACTTACGTTTGCCCTAGTACTTTAAGTTTAATTTGTTTAATGTAGCATTGTTAGGGAAATCAGTTACCAGCTCAAAATCATACGAACCATCTCAATATACATTATGACACATAACAGAAGTTTTTAAAGGACAAATCATTATTCAAATATATTTCAACAAAATCATAAACATATTGTTAGACAGGTAGGGTAATTAAGCACATAAGAACGTTAAGAACATAATACATGCTATAATTGTTGCCAAAGGTGCTTCTGAGTAATTAAGTATCTGAATACTTATGTAAATGTGATATTTCAGTTTTCACAGACATAAAATTGTACATAAAATACTGTTTTTACTTTTGGGGTTCTGAGTGTACATTAACAAAATTTAATTTAAACAACTGTAGTAGCAGGCTGCAACATAATAAAATTGAAGGGGGTCAAAATACTTTCTGAATGCACTGTACATTTAGAGGACTGTGTTTTAACAAGTTATGACATGCATGAACTCACAGACATCAGCAAGTCTGCTAATCCTAAAAAGTTGAACCCAATAAAATAAATACAATTAATAAATTACCAATTTAAAATACAGAGGACATATTCCAGAATGGTTGAATTGATTAACTTTGCCAAAATATTAAGAACTCTTAAATTAATTAAGAACTGTTGAATATACCCTTTTAAATAATTACAATAACGATAAAATGAAAGCTTTAACATTGTAAGTAATGGTCTTTAAATTGCATTGTCTACAAAAAGCCCAACATTCATCTGACTGACTGTCTGACCATGTTTAAGTGAGTACAGTCCTGTACAGTCCACTTAAACATATTCCAGTCTCAGCTCACTCTTAGTACTCTTGTCCTGTATGTGCAAGTGAGCATTCACATGATTAAGTTTCCTGTACAGTCTCTTTTCCCAGCAGACCACGAGACTTGTCATTCCCTGGTAGCTGTTAGAATGTAGTCCTGAGTCATTCGTCCTGCTTTGTAGCTAATCATGACTTGCCTCTCCAGTCGGACACAAAATCCACACCTCTGATTATTGGGAATACTGAAATATGTTTCATCATCTGTTATGTCTCATTCTCAATGATAGAATTCTGGTTTCATCCAGAGCATTACACAAATCTAGTGCAATAGCTTGTAAATGCTGTATAACAGTTTGTCCAGTTTTGTTCATCTTTCAGGCAGATTAATAACTGGCACCCACTGGTCCATACACCGGCTGTCTATACAGAATCGATTCAGTTTGCTAAGTGCAGGGTCCTTCCATGTGGACAACTGTGGATTCTGTAAAAGAACAGACAATGATATGTAAAAATATCATTGAATGTACCTTTAAAATTGTAAAGCTATGCATTACAGAGATCTTTATGAATTTACAAGTCTGACAGTGTTATCAGCTGCTAGCTAACTGACAAGTATTTCCTTTAAAGGGGTCTCTTTATAATTTGTTAAACATGGTCACTTTACAGACCTTTTCTTCCAGGAAACTCAGTTTTTAGAAATGCTCCACTGTTGAACAGGAAGTTCTGTGAATACTAAAGGCAGCCACCAAAGTTTAGCACTGGTATTGAATCACTCTGAAGAGCTGCCAATTTACTGCAGCCCCAGTCCGGCTGGAATTCCACATCACAGACGCTCTGATGGATCATTAAACCTTAAACAACTTCAGTAGAACCGCCCTCAAAGAATTTAACTAAACCTTTCACAAAGCCATTAAATCTAAACTATTGTTGTGCAAAGTTGGCTGTTACTATAAATATGCATAATGATTTCTGCATCCATTTTCAGTTACTGGTCTTTTCGATAAATGCTGGAGGCTGTGTCAGGTTCTACTTAATATAACTGCTGCAAGGATAATATAATGAAACATACTGTGATTAATACGCAGTGAAGATCCATAGACTCTCCTCCGGGTTTCACCCCTTCAAGGATTTCTGCTAGACGTTTTATATTGCTCACTCGCAAGACGTTGATGTCATTCTCACAACAGAATGCTTGTATTAAGGTGAAATGAATCTGGAGGGCAACATCCTTCACATCTTCTTCATCCGTGGCCAGCAGACACAAGACTACGTTGTCTGGGTCCCTGAAAAAGGACATTTAGAAATGTGCAAAAATTAAAAACACACATAGTGATCAATATGTGAATCCTAGGTGAACTCAATAAGTATAAGTCAAGATCACTTACACATTGAGAGACTTTGCTGCTTCATAAACGCCCACGGTGATGCAGCCCTGAGGTAATGCTGCAGTTAGGACCTCTTCCAGTGCCTTTGACATGGAGTCCATTCTGAGAGATAATAGATAAACTCATGAGTTTGCCCGTTTTAGACAGTATCACTTGATCTACCGTTGTTCAGTGTTGAAAAGTGGATGAACGCAATGTGCAGAACAGTGAAAATGTAGCGAATGCGATTCGGGCATGAGATTTTTCGATTTCAAGAATCAAAGCATTTGTACAATAACACATAGGAGACAAATGTGCAATGCAGACGTGAGCACTAGAAACATTAACAACAAAGGGAGATTATTATAAGGTACCGATAGGACCTTCTGCATAACTGAGCTTCGAGAAATGGTCATCTTTATCATCTCTCTAGGCACAAACTAACAGGAATGGACAACAACTGAAACACAATTTCCTAATAGGGTGATAAAGCTACTACTACTACTAGAACATGCGCGTAATGCAAACATGCAGTACAAGTCAAATAAAAATGTAAGTAACATACCTTTCCGTGGCGTTATCTCCACAAGACTCTCCAAAAGTCATATTGCACATTACAGACGGATATCCATAAACAATCCTTAAAACCGTTGGATTTCCTGTTGGCATGTAGTCCTGTATAACACAAACCCTCTTCACGTGCTAACTCTGCTGAGTGAATTTAAGATCAGGTCTGAAGACTGTACTCACTCCCGTCTCATTTACATATCATCCCTGATTGGTCAGCGTGCATAGTGTCACGATATTAAAAACTGCATTTATACATATAAATTTAAATATATTTTAATATTTATAAGATTTAAATATTAAATATTATGCATGCACAATATATTTATTATTTATTATAACTTATAGTCGACCCAAGAATATACTGATTGCATTGACAATGACAAGAATATGATTTCTTAGTTTACATGGAAATGTATAAAAATGTCAATTACATTACACACGTTTAAAAGTATTCCTGAAAAAATATTTCCACAATAACTTCACAGGTGGAACAACATGTATAGTTTGTAAATCACAAAATCAAAGGCCTAATTTCTATGCTAATATTGCGACTTCAAATAAAAATGTAAATATGTACTCCTCTGCAATAAAGACCTATGCAAAGAGTTGTGTGTGACACTGATGAACATAATATAAAATGAAAATGATAATTTCAAATAATCTTGCTGCAATAGGAAATACTTTTAATATAAAATTCATTTTGAATCTTTGAAATTGTGCTTGACCATTTCAGTTAATTTAAAAAGCCTAGCATAAGAATACCACACTAAAAACATTACAGTAGACATGTTTAAAAGAATACAGTAATTTAGTGTTGTCTTGTTCATCAGAGGTCAATTTAGATAATAAACCAATTGACTGCCGCTTCTAATGAGCTGGTGTGAGGTTACAAGAAATGTGTTGTCTTTATGAACAAAATTCTGTTGTACTTGGGCAGATACATGTTTATTTAATTATTAAACTCTGAGGAAACTGTGAAATTTATTTTATGTTTTTCTTCTTCAGAGTTATATACATTTGGACGTGGACATATCGGTACACTTTACCACACCTATTTTCTAAATGACTGTTAAGGTGTTCCAGGTCATTCTAAATTTCAACATTATTGACCTAGAGAATTGTACTTCACAGGTTTTATTGATGATAAGTGGAAAAATTCAAAATGGCAGGAAAATTTTCATGATGTATCATGGTGTTCTAAATGGTTGTTAAGGTGTGGTCAGGAAGTTGCCAGGGCAATACCTAAAGCCCACTGACAGCCCGAGACAAATAAGCCCACCCACTTGTTTCTACAATGTTCTAATGCTGATATATTGCTTATTCATTTTATTACATGGTTGCTAGGGTACAGTAAATGGTTGCTAGAGTGTAGCTAGACAGCTAATAGGGTAAAACCGACAGATGGATGTGTGTGCGAACCAAAAGAGCCAACTCCCATGTCTCTATGATGCTCTGGTGCTGAGATATAGCTAATTCATGTTGGTTGTTAGGGTGCTCTAAATGGTTGGTAGGGCATGGCTGGACAGTTTCCATGGTAATAATTAAAGACTACTTGAAACGTGTAGTCTTTTCAACTTCATAGCATGCTATGAAGTTGAAACGACATTCTGATGTGGAGCTATGACATCACAAATATCTGCCCAATGTTACGTCTATGGGATTTTTTTAATGAAAGTCTGTGGGGAGGTTGCTATGGTACCAACGTTTTGTCCAGAAAAAGAAGTATGCAAGAGAGTAATAGTGATGCTTTGCTTCGCAAGTACCACTAATAATAACTAGATGAAAGATCAAAATATGAGTGGTGCTTGTCGTGCCAAAGCTTGAAGAATATTTAAACAATGTTAACGTGTTTTAACATAATGATAACATGACTTAGCATGATGCTAGCATGATTTAGTATGATAGATATACGAAAATATGGCATATTCATGATGTTATGAGGTTGCTAGGGTGATCTAAATGGTTGCTAGGGTGTGGTCAGGAAGTGGTCATTTACTCTTCGGTCATGCCTGTGATGACATATACCAGGTAGGATTGAAGGTATGATGACATACCAAGTAGGATTGGGGGTTTCTTCAAATGAGCAAAACTAATGCATTTAACAGATAACAAAACAAATGTTTATGACTGCATGACGTCCCACAGAGGCATGTGTTGGGAAACACAAAAATCTGAAAAAAATATGATAAACATGTCTCCACACACAACTACACTCTTTAGAGCTTTTCTGACAAATGCAAGATGATGCATGCTGTACAAATATGTCAAGAACATTTTATAGCTATATCTGAGATAAAATGTTTTTGTATTTTGTATGTATTTTAAGTTTTGTATTTTGTATGTTGCAAATAGGCAAGAAAACAATTATAAACTGCAGATTATTCTCTAAAACTCATGTCTGGCATACGTTGTCATTGTGACAAAGAAAACCCGGGTTCAGGGAATGTGATATGAGATGACCCACTTAAAGGAGGCGAAATAGGCCAGTACACACCCACGCCCCCACTCCCCACCCCTCTACTGACTCTGATACTCCTCAGATAATTTTACAATATGCTTTTGCAAAGCAGAACAAAAGCAGAATCAACCATACTTAGCCGGTCAGGCCCTAAGGGTGGACAATACACATAAAGAGCACTTCCTGTCTCCTGCTAGTCAATTAGTCCTCCTTTTCCAGAAGGAAAGAGTAGATGGGGAACACAGCAACACACAATTTAGACACTGTTATCAGAGCTATTAGAGTTAAACTAATCTAACTGGAGTCAGCAGACCATAACTCCACAAGACATTTAACAGATTCAGCCATGAGGGAGATCAGCAAACACACCAACTCTGTTACAACCGTCTTAGCAAAAAGTCACTTTGGATAGTGGTTTCCAAATCCATAAATTGTCAACTTTTCAATATGACACTAACAGTTTAATGAAACCTTACAGGAATGGTTTGGAACACTTTTCATAGGAAACAGCTACACACACCACACAAATAGTGCTCCTCATGCAAAGCTCATGTAAGCCCAGTTCCAATCCTCATGTAATAGATGTTGCATATTCAGAACAATAAGAGAGGCACAGCTCAATGATGCTGTGACATAGTGCTCATTATCTGTGGAAATCAGTCCGACAGGGCTAACAAATCATGTTCATGGATGAGATCATGAAATAAAGTTTTATAACCATTTGATCACAATTTTAATTAATTATAATTAATTAGCCACAAGTAACATAATGTTTAATTCTAAATTACTACTACTATTACTATGCATCTCACTTCATTTATCAGATTAAATGGCGGGGTAACACAGCACAGAAAAGTAAAAATAGTTACATCATTACTTTGTATTGTGCATTAGTTACAGTATGCAGTAAAAGGTGGTGTGCTCTCTCTCATAGACACACAGAGAGAGAAAAATAGCCAGGTGATCCACAGACTTGTGTTACATACTATGTAAAGATTCACTATGTATTTTTTTCACTATGTAAGATATTTATTTACATAATTACTATGTAAAAAAATTCACATATCTTGTTTATTATCTAAAAGACAGCCCTTTATCTGACAAAATGTTGTCCCCACAAAGTAGGCAAATCCTGCCCCACACACGCACACAGAAACAAGGAACTTAATACATATTATGTTAACAAGAAACTACAAGTTATCTGTGGTCAACATCTGCACCAACAAAAAGACATAGAGAATAACAAGTCCAAATTGAAGCACTTCCTCATTTTCCTGTGGGGCACATTACAACACATAATCAAAAAGACTGATCCTACAGAGCCAAGTAACATTACTTCCTGCCAGTCCACGCCTGTCTGCGCTTTGTGGTGGTTTGCATGGATGTTGAGTGTGTGTCTTTTCAGAAAATGTCAGAGAGCAGGGAGCTTAAAGACAGAACTCCAACAAACAGGAAGACAGATATGTCTTTAATGAGAAGGGCCTTAAAGCAATTATGAAGTAATGTAGGCCAAAAACATCATTTTCACTAACATTTCCTTAAAAGACACTCCTTGAACACACAAAAACACAACACTCAAACTTGTTGAAGCATATGCACTAATACAATCCTATATCCTGCAGGCACTCAAAACCTTTCTAACTCCACATTCTGCTTGAAAACAGCCAAAGAACAACTTGTTCCTTCCAGTGGCGTCAGAGTTAGAATCATTCCCAACATGGGTTGTTGACATCCACTGGCACATCTCTAAAATCACAGTAGTGGGTAGCAAAAACCTGCATTAAAATCACTAACCACCCTTAATCCAGTTTAACCAGATGCTAAATGTGCTAAAAGAGCACAAAACTCTTCACAAACCTCAGCATCATTTGCCTGGTGTGCTATTACTGCCTTCACGTAGTATATTTTTTGTATATTTGTATATTTTTTGACTGATCAGCAGTCAATGCACTCATCAAATGATCAACTCATCAAGCTTTATAACTGTGAAAATACCCAGACATGCAACTTTAAAGTGGTCATGGCGTGTTATTTTATTTTGTTCCCTGAGGTGTAATTATAATATTAACAGCACACCCAGGAACAGCATAGGGAGTGCTGGAGCGGACGCATAGTATTCACAGAATTTATAGTTCAGTGTCTCCACCTGGTGGCGATTGTTCATGACTTAGCATGAACATTAGTAGAGTTAGTAGAGCAATGGGATTATCTCTAGTTCATAAGTCCAAACTGTTCCACACACAAATAAAGAATTTCAAATCAATTAGTTAAAACACTTTGTAATATATTATTATTATTATTATTATTATTATTATTATAACATTGTATACGAATCAGTTATTTGTCAGTTATTTTATATAAGCTAATATATTTAATTATATATTTCATTTATATAGCGCTTTAGAATGATGCATTGTTGCAGCTTCACATGGAATAAAATAAATACACAGAAAACAGAAAACTATATTCATTTATTTTTTGTATACATAATTATTTTTGTTAAGTATACAATCTTTTTATTACTATGTGATTACTGTGGAGTTAATGCTGCCATAGCATGACACACAGGGTTGACATTTACCCAAAAGAGGGCAGTGTTCTCCTGCAGATTTTACTACTTAGATCACAGAAAATGTCCCCATAATACAGGGGTCTTCCACGTTCACCAGCCAATACTCATGGGTAATGGAACTAGTACCCACAGTCATTTGCAAGAGCTTTCTTCCCCTAATAGCTGCCCGCTTCCCAGTCACTATCCGCATTTGCATTGCAATCACTGACCAGCCGAGTGGCTGCAATTCTCCAGTTTTGGCGAAGATTCCAGGGAGGACAACACAAATGGTGGACCCAATGTCAATTAGGGCTCTGCCAGGATGACCTTTTATGTTACAATACACACACAAGCCCTGAGTATGGCGTTCCTGTGAACACTTGCCATGGAGGGTAGGAAGTTGTAATGGGAGTGCCTGTCCCTCCTCCTGGCCACCCACTCCTAGTTCTCTGGCGGCAGAAGAATGGAAGAATGTGGGGGCTTTTTCGGCCACATCACATGCCTCACCTCCTCACAGCAGTAACACTGGTCCTGCCTATTAGAACGTCACCGTCATCTCAGGGGTTGCTCCCTACTCTCATTTTGCTGAATAGCAGTGTTGGTCCAGCACATCCCCTCTGCTTAACTGCATCCTTAACATGCTCAGCCTGTCCTACCTTTGCAGGGGATTGATACGAGGATGATCTCACTCGTGTTGTCATGAAAACAGACTCAACCCGCTCTGCCTCTGCCTGGGCCAGGGTCTTTGGAGCAGCTAGAACAAGGCCTGCAGGAATACATGGAGAGCTAGTTTCTCTTGTGCAGCTCCCACTTGGGGTACCCATGCCAAACATAAAACCATACATCTGCGGCCAAGCAACCAAGGCTCTCTCCTTCCTTCCTCCTTCTTGCAACCAGCTGATCTCATCTTTGCTCTGCCATTTGCCATGCCCCAAACCGTCTCTCAAGCAGGCCTGTAAGAGCCTCATAATTCCCTTGCTCTGCTGGCCTTCAAGCACCAGTGCATGAGAAAATAAGGAAACATGGTTTTCACAGGGAGTGATAGAAAAGTTTGTGTGTCAAACTCACTACAGATTGAAGTTTGCAGTAGTCACATTCATGAACATTCTGAGTGGCAGCTCAGTTGTTTCGTGTAAATCAGTCATGCATCCATTTGCATTGTGCAGCACAAGAACGAATTGCAAGAGAGTTCGGTGAGAGGCCCTGCTGTGTTTATTTGTTTTATTGATTCAGATTGTGAAATCCAGAAGAAAATACCAGTGTTTATTTTATTAATTCAGTGTTACAGTATTACAGTGGTGTATGTGGAGTTTATTTTCTGTGCATTCTTATTGTCTTAAAACACAGATCATCAAGACAAGATCTGTGTGAATCTTCGTGGATTCTACTAACCAGTTTGAGGAGATAGAAGTTAATAGGGCCACTCAACATCATTGTGGGATGTGTCACAGATGCTGCTTTTCATCTCGTATAGATTTAGCTTTAGAGATTACTATTCTGGAATTGGAATCTTGTTTCTTCTGAATTTGTGAGTACAGTAATTTTACATCAAAAGAGCTCCAACTAGCACGCCAACTGTGTACTGAAAATCCCAGATGGGTAAAAATTGACATTTGGGGTTTTTTTTGGGTTGTGGTGATTATTGTGATTTATTACTGTGGAGATTGTGACTTTATGAATTGAATTACTTGGTCAATAAAATGGGAGGAAACAAGATAAAACTCAAAGACAACTCAAAGATAAAAGACAAAAGAGTTCTGAGAAATAAATCCGTGTTTATTGATCTACTATAATTTTAAAATTAAAGCTGGGTAGAGGAACAGCCTGAAGCTCCGGGACAGACACGTTCTATAAAGTGCAAAAGAGTCAAAGCTGAGCCAGCAGTTCTTCTGAGCGGGTTAGTAGGACCTAGCTCTGTTCTTCCTATCCTGGTGAAAGGGATATATGCTAAGGCTTTGCTGGATAGTAGATCACATGTCACTCAGCTATTAGGGAGGTATATAGGTATGTATATAGGTACTTTTATTTTGCTACTCTTCACGTAACGTGATATCTGCTACGCATTTTCGCAAAGTTATGCATAATTTCATTTACTTACTATACTCTCTGTCTGTGCATCATATTGCGATGCAACACAGCGGTGGTAGCAGAGAAATGACAGATACAGATGTGACAGACACAGATTTTGTGTGTGGTGTTGAATGCAAATCGTGGGTATTGAAATATTTTGTATTTGGGAAAATAGATAGGCAGACAAAACCCATGTCATTTATAAACAGTGCCAGTGAGAGGTAAAATCCCTGGGAAATATGACAAACTTATTTAAAAAAAAAAACCGAATTAAAGAAAGCACTTTTGGCTGACGAAATACAGTCACTCTCGCCTCAAATCTTGTGCCCATTTATTATTTTTTTATTTAAAAATATAAGCTAAATATATTATTAAACTAAACTAAAGGTGTATTTTGTTTGTTGTCCAAATTGGGATACTGGATGTGCAATTTTCAAAGAGTTTAATTAAACATTCATGTTATGTATTTTGTTGCATTTGAGTTTTGTGAGAATAAAAATGTAACTGGCAGTGTAAACTAGGCTCATAATATTTGAAGGATTTTGGAATTTCCAGGATATGTGGCAGAATCCATAGATGCACTTTTGTTGGTCTGTCATGATCCTTTAATGAAAGGTGTCAACATTCTGGTGAATCAATCAATGTCTGGTTGAATCTTTCACACGAAACAACCTAGAATACTGTCTTACACTTAATGAATGCTCTACAAAGCATGCTTGATCAGCTAAGAATCTGGGTGTCGTTTAATAGAACTGTGTCCCTTGAAAACCACATTTCCAAAATTTGTAAAACTCATGCTTTCTATGTCAAACACCAAATAATTTATTCATGCCATCATTTTCCGTCTTGAAAATTTTTCCATTTTTAATTTTGCTGTAAAATGCAGTATCTAACAAACAGACTTTCCTATCATTATTAAACTTGTCTCATCATTACAGTATACTGAGGTAACCTGCAAAGTTTGGGGCCAGTGCCACCTAGTGGTCAAACGACATAGCAAAATTTACGATGCCTGTAACGTGATGGAAATACCATTTTCAAGCAACCTCTTTCATTAGATTATTTGGCTTATGTCTTGTCATACGATACCAGATTTGACGTAGTCAATGCTACTTCCTGTCGACCATTCTACAGCATTTGTCCAATTCTGTATGTAGTCTTTAGAGACACAACAAAAGTAATGGAATTCATTTAAATTGCTGGAATCTCTTATACAGTGTCAATACATCTGATGGCATGCATACAAAATGGATTTCAGGCTTTATCTTTGAAAACGGTGAGTATTGACTTGAAACTTACTGTCATTGTCACGCAATCTTGTTCATCATCATCATGTTACCATAGCAAATTTGGAGTCTCCATTTCAAAACCTCTAGCGCCACCAACAGTTCACAGTTTTACTCAGTGAACTGTAAGTCCTAGAAACAAAATTCTATTTATTGGCTTATGCTTGCCAACACACGTTGATTCCAATGCACTCTATATCAGAATTTTCATTATGAAAATTTTCCAAACATTTTGAATTTCCAAAAAACACTTTTTCAAATTCCTCCAATTTGCATGAAATTTGGTACATAGCATCTAGGGACACTCAGGACATAAAGTTATTAAAGGCGTTTTGATTACTGAGCACACAGAAATAGATATGAGGCTATATCTTACCAATGCTTTGGTGTATTCACAACAAAAATTATCAAACATACAACACGAAATTATCAAACATTCATTAGCTTTACCCAACAAAGGTCTGGAGAGTTTGGATTGTGTGAATTTTTACCAAAACATGGCAAATATTATGCCAAGACATTTTAGATGCTAAATTGCAAATATTTAAAAAATGTTAATATTTTGAACAGTGTCGCCATGGCAAGGCAAAAAATTATAACAGGAATTGCCCCATATCGTCTGTGTCATTGTGTAATTTTATTCAGGCTTAAGTTGTTTGGTCCTAGGGTCTGATGACATAAATGTGGCCAAAGAAAGTGTGTCACTTACAACAGCATTTAAAAGCGTCCTCTTAAATTATATTTATTACACTTCAGACTTGGTAAGTGTAAAGGACTGAAGATGCTACATTGTTAATGGATTGTTAATAGATATCTTGAGCAGTGTTGCCATGGCAAGGCGATTATTTATAGCAATATAAAGAGCAGGAAGTGTCTTCTGCAAGCAGAGAGTGATTTAGCAGAGTGAATTACATCAAAGATTCCTGGAGCGACCAAGATTGGTAATTTTCTTCTTTTAAATTTAAATAAGATACAGATATTACTTATTGGACCAAACGTAAGTAAACAGAAGCTCTCTGATTACAGTTTCCAGTTAGAAGGAAATTAGTTTGTATTTTGAAAATCATGTGGCTTATATTATAAAAAACTGCCATCTTCCACCTTAGAAACATCACTAAGCTGCGTAACATCTTATCTCTTTCTGATGCAGAAAAGCTTCAGACATTCAGACTGGACTATTGTAATGCACTTCTAGGTGGCTGTCCAGCTTCCTTAATAAACAGGCTACAGTTAGTCCACAGCAGCTAGAGTACTTACCAGGTCCAAGAAATATGACCATATAACCCCAATTTTGTCAGCTCTACACTGGCTACCTGTTCAGTTCCGTATTATTTATAAAATTCTCCTGATTACCTACAAAGACTTAAATGGGTTAGCTCCTATGTACTTAACTGATATTCTCTCACGCTACAAGTCAATGCATGCCATACACTCTCAAAACTCTGGTCTTCTGGTCATTCCCAGAATTGCAAAGTCCTCTAAAGGCGGCAAAGCTTTTTCACACTTGGCTCCTAAACTCTGGAATAGCCAGGGCTCAGTTACTCTCTTGCAGTTCAAATCTAGTTTAAAGACACATCTCTTTAGCCAAGCATTTTCATAATGCTTCTCATCACTTGTTTCTCATTCTGCCTCAAAGTAAATACAATTTTATGCTCTAGTGTATGAACAGAAGCTACACTAATTATTCTCTTTTCTCTTTTGGTTTTCTATCCCAGGGTTTCAATCCGAGGGTAGCTATAGATTACAGCTACAGGCCTAGCCAAGCTCCAGTTCCTCCTGAAAATTGCCCCTGCTCCAGTACAGTCAGGTGCTCATCCTCAGGCCATAGTGCAATGACTACAGCGATAACCTGGCCCACCCAAAAGCATTGCGAATATGTGATGTACATCTAAAATTTTAGCTTTAGTTACAGACTGCAGCTTTAGGGTGCCAGAGGAGAACTGGCCCTCCTTGCTAAGCCTCTCAAGGTTTTTTCTCAATTTATATATCACTGGAGTTTTGGTTTCTTGCCACTGTTGCCCTGTTGGCTTGCTAACTGGAAGACTGCTGATATTAGCTTAGAACATTCGCGTTGTACATAGTGTTATTATCATTGTTTATTAATTTTATCAATTTTGAATTTTCTTTTCCTAATTTTCTCTCATTTCTCTTTCATTTTCAATTTTAGTTTTCATTGTTAAATATCTTTGGATAATTTCATTTGTACAGCTGCTTTGTAACAGTGTGCCACTGTAAAAAGTGCTATATAAATGGAACTTGAACTTAAACAAACTTGGGCAATATGTTTAGTGTTATGGGCTGATCACATTGATGTGACTATGGTGCCACCTGCTGGCAGCAGGAAGTGCCATCTAAAATGGAATTTATAAACTCCATTATTATGGATCAAGTTAAATGCAAGTGTCCAACATGCATTGTTTTCTGAGAAGCTCCTTGTGGCAATGGCAATAAATAAATCTTATAAACAAACCACAATACTTACAATACTTAAAAAACTTACAAACTGTATTTTTAAACAAGCTGTCTATTTCTTCATATTACTTGTTATAATTTGTTTATGTTGACAGATGACAGTTGTTTCTTTAATTTTTACGTGCCACACATCTCTTCACAAAATAATACTTGATGAAAGTCGTATAATAGACATATAAAGGCTTATACATACAGAATCAGCTTGTCACTTAACATATCTTGGCTAGGTGGACAAAACAGGAATAGCAAAACAAGTTTTCTGCGGTATTACCAAAACAGAGAGATTTGCCAACAACAATTATTATCAATGACAAAATCTGTGTATAAAGTTCCCCTTGTAACAACTGTCACCTGATGAACTGTCAACTTATATACTCTTATATTCTTGACTGACTGTGTTTTATAAATAGCCACAAATTCTATTATGGTGAAGGCAAGCTTATGAATATTAAAACATACAAGTTGCTTAGTAACCAACCGATAACATCCTGTCACTTATTAGTGGTGTTTGCGAAGCAAAGAAAATCATTATTATTCTCTTGCCTACTACTACTACTACAACTTTTTCTGGACAAAACTTTGTACTACTATGTAAATCAACTGGCTTATTGAGGAGAGGTGTGCTATGACTTTCATAAGTGATCGAGTGTACAGTGTTTTTCTGGTATGTGTGCTAAAGTGGGTGTACAATTCCACAGACCTAATATTGGGCTGAATTTTTGTGATGTCATAGTTCCACATCAAAATGTCATAGAGACTAGGGGGTGGGCTCATATCGCTCAGCTTAGCAAGCAGCAACAAATGGTGGCATTACAACAGTTACAGTACTAAAGAGGTGGTATCTTTGTGGTGGGGAAGGGTGGATTATATTCATAATCAATAATTAATCAAAAGTTATGTTTTTATCTATCTAATAATATTTATTCCAAACTGATTAAGACCCAATCAGTATTTAACCTTGTGTGATTCTGTTGTAGCTTAGAAACCTTAGATTCATTGAATGTTACTAAAAGAATCCCTAATTTGGGTTCCAGGAATTCTTAGAAACATGTCCCAAGATGTTGGTAAGAAATAGCACGAGACAGGTGTTTCTGCTGGTATGAAACATATGCCAGGGCCCTAGCTGATCAATCAAACTTATATAAAAGCATTTACATTTACACAGCTTATTATTCAATACTGGAAAAGTAGTTAAACCTTGCCTTATGTTCTGGGAACGTTCTCTGGTCTGTAGAAAGCTGAACACCTCTACCATGAGGAGCTATGTAAGTGTGCGTGTGTTACAGGATGGTTGCAGGATGGATCAGGAGAAGAGTAAAGTATGTAGAAGTGATGACATGACATTTTCAAGCTGTTTCTGGACCTGCTAGATTGTCATATGTGACAAAGTGCTGATATTTGAAATGTTTTCGGACCTTGTGTCCTAGTATGTAGAAGACTATTTATATCCTAACCAGGATCAAATATTTTTTCTAAGCTATGACATATATTAGTTGACTCTGTTAGCTTAAATACTACTAAATTAAATATAACAGCAGGTTGGCCTAGAAAACTCCTTGAGAATGGAGAACCTGCCAAAACTACAATAAATTTTCCTTCAGTACACTTTTCTTTCAAATTGAAAATACTTGTATCTGCCTGCTTGTATTCATACATCATAACTGATGTACAGGTCATAACTGTAAACACTGATCAAACGAACCAGGCTTTGAGGGTTAAACATGCCCAGGTGTGCCTAGTGTGAGTACCCCCTTAGTTAATTGCTTAGCCCTTCTAAGTAAACGTCACCAAACCTAATCTATATTAATGAGCCACACCTTCACCCTAGTAGGACTTGCCTCTTTATCACAGTTACAGGACTGCCATCTGTTGGTGAGGTGTACCTTGCTACACCACCTCCCCCTTAGAAAACTACAGACCAGACAGTACAACAACTCTGTTTCTAGTGGTGGGCAGAGAGGTATCAAAGTGGTATCAAAGGCTTTGATATCTGTTTGACAACTACATGAGCTTGGTTTGGGACCTGTAGACTCATTGTGAATAACTAGGTTATTTTGGTGATGAAAAACAAAGGTTAATAAAAGAAGTCAGGTCACAATGTCTCAGATTTGTATTCAAAAACACTTTGCTCTGCCGTGGAAATGGGAATTAGGTTGAAACATGGGCAATTGTGTGGCTAGTTCCTGACCCTGTCAATTAGCTGTACATCTGGCAGGTATGCCAGCTCATCAAAACACATGAAAAGTGCAGAAACTTCATTTAGCCAAAGTCACATAACATAGGTGTTTTGAATCAGTTCGGAGCAGTGTTTCAAAACAGCTATGCTTTGTGTTTCGTGTCTGCCATCACTATCTATTTCTCTGTTTAGTTTAGATATATAAACATTACAATTTTCTGCAGTCATTTTTGCAGAATTGTTTAACCCCCACGAGAAAGGCAAAGTGAAAATAAGATTACATGAGAATAAACGTGAAGACATTATTTGATCTGCTGATTTCAGCATGCTATTTGTTTAAAAAATTGATTGCTCATTGTCAACTAACATTTTTCAAGGAATCTCGGATCTGGTAAAAACACTTATGAATGCTTTAAGAATTAATGTCATGAAACTCATATTAAGCCATAAAAATAAATGAACACAAGCTATATCTATAAAACAGGTTGACTTTATTGCTTAGAGAATACAGCTTACAACTTTTGCAAAGGCATGTAAATACACTTCTCAACTACACCTTACCCACACATTCACAATGCAACTTTTACACACTGCACCTGAAAAAAAATCTATCAAACATTGTACAAAGTGAAAGTTGCCATCAATAGGTTTACAGAGACTTCAGCATTTATTCAATACAAAGAGCAAATACCATAAGTAGATTTCTGAATCCTACCTATAGTTTCTTCTATCTTTGGTACTTTGAGTCAGATATTACTCTGCAAATGTAAATCTTTTTCTCGGAATACTGTTCTGAACACTGGGCAGGTGAAAGCCTATCTACATATAATCTTTATTCTCACTTAACTAACATCAGCCAAAAGCAACATCCTACATTACAAATCACATCTGTTCATCTCTCACTCAACAGAACAATGTCAAATACAGAAGCAACTGCTGTAAAAATCACATTCCAAAAATGGTTCCCCAAATATATCTCTTTAATCTATTTTACAAAGACAAGTGTAAGAGAAATATGCAAATTACCTAAAACAGGAGACAAACTGTCTCCCGAACTCAAACAACGACAACCAATGAATTCATTTCATAGCCACACTGCATGACTTAACATCCTTATCACATACAATATGGTGAAACTTGCCTTCAATTAACTTAGGAATAAACAGGAAAAAACAGAGCTAATAATTCTTTAAAGAGCTAATAATTCTAGTTAACAGGAGAAAAGATGCAAACATAGCAACATATCACAGGATAGCACCCATGACTGTTCCTGAATTGTCAGTATGAATTCATACTGATGAGCTGGATTTAAAAATTTAATTACACAGCAGAGCCACCACCCCGCCCAGCCCCCCAAGGTTTAAGGAGGACAGAGTATGAGTGGGAGACTGTACATGTCTCCCACACATACATAATATATATATATTATACACACACGCACATCATTTTATCTATGTGCTTCAGTGAAACAATGCCAGGATTCACATGTCGTCCTCTTCATCTTCATCCTGGGAAGATCCACCCTGCTGAGCTGCACTGGCTGAAGCTGCAGCTAACTGTGCTTGCTGGGCAGCTTGCTGCATCTGTAACCACTCCTGCTGTGCTAATTCAGCCTGTTGCTGCCGTGCCTGTAACAAAGTAGCGCTTATAAGATCTCCCGAACACCTGGACAGGGTCAACTCATTTTGATAAAGACAGTGTCAAAATTAAAACTAAAAGATTTTTAAAGACCTTTACCTTGGCAAATAATTCCTGCTGTTGACGAAGAAGTTCCTCCTCAGGAATACCAAGGTTCTCTAATCGAGAGCTGGCCTTCCTCCGTTTAAGTGCGACAGTTTTACACTCCTGCAAAACGTCTTTTACTTCAGCGATATATGACCCAAAACCTAGACTTTCAAGTGCTAAAGAAAAACAAGCAAATGTTGAATTCCATGTCACTTAGCCAACTTTTAGATAAAATGTGAAGCACACATGACATTAATCTTTACACTGTAATGTAATGGTAATACAACCATCGCTAACAGGGCTGTCATGTAAATGCACAATGAATGCTTAATTAACCCTGGGCATAATACCCATTAACTTAAAGATTGTAGGGTAAATTCACACACCACACCACCGTGCTCTTGATCAAGAACTTAACCTCAGCTTGCTGCAAAAGGCATGAAAGGTTATTATTGGTAATCAGAAGCACACATATTTTAAGCAGTGACATCCTCACCATTTATAACGTGCTCTGGAGATATGGTCTTCTTCTCTGATTTATTGCAGATCTCGTTGGCCTCTGATGAGATGAGGTGAATGAACTCCGTGCAGCAGTTCACTACCAGCTCTCTGGCATCGTTAGCTACTCGCACGTTGGGTAGCGTTTCTTTAATCATTTTATTGATCGCCGCCCTCGGGATCGTCAGGTCATCATCGTTCCCCGATGAAGAGGCCATGAGGGATGAGTTGCCGTGGCGCTTTAGAGTTTTAAAATTATCGAAACAAGGCGAGGGGTTTCCGTGGGCTAATAATGATGAAACCCACAGCGGCTGCTTTGTGTGGCGCTTCAGATGGTGCGGCTTTCTTATAACAAATCACCAAAGCATTACAGGTAACGCTTTTTTAAACTACAAAGAGAAAAGTGTAAGTGTGATGATGAAAGTAGTCGGTACCTTTCGGTTGATTAGATCACGCCGAGTCTCCACATACACACATCAGTGCAGCTTCTATCATTCCTGTTCGCGTTTAACCATGATTTAATGTCGGCTATTCATTCTCAAACTAACGCAGGTTAGTTCTAGAAAAGCTAACAAATGCCGTAGCACGGGCGTATATATTATAACTCTGAAGCGTTTAATTCATTACATTCAGCTAACGATGAACGAAATGAACCCCACAATACAACATTTCCGGATATCCGCTGGTTCTTCTGCCTGGTATTGGTTCGTGGATTGCTTGGCACTGCCCTCTACAGCAGAAAACGAGAATGGCAAGTTGTAGACTAAAACAACAGTACAGAGTTTATTGGGTTATTGTTGCGTTTATTGTCAAGCCAAAAATATTATTATTATATATTATTATATTAACAATGTTATTGTTAGTGGTGCTTGCAAAGCTATTACTATTACTCTCTTGCATACTTCTTTTTCTGGACAAAACATAGGTACGTAACTCATCCCGCACCGTTTGTCATAGACCCATTAATAAGGTGTCAAATCGACCGGTTTATTGAAAAGAGGTGTGCCAATTCCAATGCACAATATGATATAATTTTCCATCATGAAAATCTCGTGATTTGTAATTTTTTTGAAAAAACTACTTTTTTTATTTTCTCTTAGGATGTTTGTCTGATTGGCAAGAAATTTAGTATGTAGCATCTAGAGACACCCCTGACAAAATGTTCTAGAATTCACGTTGATACCTATTACCGTTCTTGTACATCGCAAGTTCTTCAATACCAAATTTGTCATAGTCAATACTACGTCCTGCTGGCCATATTTAATTATATTGAAAATCTACTTTTTCGAACTCCTCCTATAGCGACTGTCTGCTTTTCATGAAACTTAGTATGTAGTATCCAGTGACACTCAGAATTAAAAGTTTTGGAATTTGTGTTGATAGCTCTGATTATTCTCTTATAACGTGTCAATGATTTGGACGACATGCATATACAACAGCATTCAGGTTGTATCTTTGGCAGGCTTTTGTGTATTGAACATTTGTAGGTATCATTGTCACAACATCCTGAGTGCTTCATATATAAAAACTGGTGACAGCTCCACCTATTGGTTATAAGTTATATATTGTTTTATTGTGTTGTAATAATTGTAAACATTACGTGTTTTCTTTAGCTGCGCTTCATAATCATGCCATTATTTTCTTTTTAGAGTAACATTATGTGTTATGAGAAAGGATGGATGGTTCACAAGGGCCTCTAACAGTGTTGTATTGAATTGCATTTCATGTTTAATTTTTCAATTATAAGAATTTTAATTATTTATGAAATAGGAAATGTGTATGTAACCCCCACATCCTCCTACCCACCTCACATTTTGCTCCACCTTTTTAAGAACTTCACCTGCTGTATAAGGTTAAGCAATATCTAACTATTTATTTAGGCATTGCTTAAGGCTACTGTTGGTAATGTCCCAAAGAAAAGAAATTAAACCCTAAACAAGATCTCTTTAATGTATCATTTATTTTGGTTTAACTCTCATGCGTCTCAGTTTTCTTTCCTCCTGCAAACAAAAGCAAGCAAGCAAGATAACATTTTGCACATATCACTGCATTTTTGTAAGTTATTAGTACAGTTTTCTGTAAAGCTTTCACAGCTTCTCCAGCATAAGAGCTTACGGAAATTGAGACTGAAAGATTTGAAATTGATCAAAGATATTCAAAGCATTCCAAAAGATTCATAGACAACTGTCGAAGTTACTGCTGCTGTATATCATCTTGAACAATATTATCAGGTTATTGTCCACTCAGTCTAGATTCATTTTCAAACCCATCAGCAATGTGAAGCACATATGAGTTGTAACACCTGGAAAATCTCTGTATTAAGAAAAACAAATTCACAAGGTGTGTATGACATAATAGTTTAAAACCTGAAACACCAGCTGGCTTGAGTAGTTGTGGAACAGAAGCATTTATGTTTTTTCTAACAAACATAGACTACAAAACACAATAAGAAATTTGCATTACACAAACATTTGCAAACATTTATTTTGAGTCACAATCAGTGAGGATTCCTGGTTCCTTATTCCTAATATTGCAGGCATAAAACTATGGCTGCTCTGACTATATCAGAAACTTTATTATTATCAATTATGTAAACAAGTATGAACTTGTTTAAAAATACAGTCACCTTTCATTCTTTCTTTTCCATTAGTTTTAAAGGACATAACCCATATTATTGTGAGCATGAGCACACACTTTAGATTGAATCTTAGAGCCTGAATTGGCAGACCCTCACAGAACAATATTCCTGTGTAAGAAATGAGTCAGAACTTTGTGTGGTCAGATGAATACGTCAGTGTTTTTTCTTTCAAATACAGGTACAAATGCAATACCAAATCCACAGCTGGTGTAATAAGCATGAATGTAAACATCAACGGAGAACACACTTTTTGGAATCATAAAACTTTATACAAAGGAGTCCATGATGGTTTTCATCTCATCAATAGATTGACCCTTAAAGAGGCCAATCAGTGAATCAGAGAGGTTAAATTATTTAAAAAACAGCTATGATATATTTATAAGCCTTAAACTTTGGATTAATGTTCAGTTTTTGTTTATATGGCATAAAATTAAAACATTTCATGAATAAATGTAGATTGCACATTTTCACTACACTATACTTTAGTACTTACACGCTCAGTGCCTACCATATTTTGTACACCTGCTTATTATGTAAATATCTAATCTACTGATTGTATCAGACTTTTTCCACAGAACACAACATGGAACACAAAAGGGATTATTATTAAAACATCAACGAGTCTTTCTTGTAAAACTAGTTGACCAAGAAAGTCTTGCTGGTTAAGCTAATTAAGAAGCCTGGTGGGGATACCACATCATCAGCATCCCATGCTGGCAACCAGCAGTACTGGTCTTTTTTTTTAAAAAAAAAGGGTAATTATAATGACTGCCTGTCAAAGCTTACTTGTAATTTTGCTTGCAGACATTGCATTAAATATTGCAGGCATAAAATATGTGTGTATATATTGGTTCAGGATTTACTGAGAATGTCAATCCTGCACATGGGTAGATAAAAGATAGCAAATTCATTTTGCAGAATTCAAAAGATGCATCATTCTGCATTGCTTAATGGCTCCTCGGGTCATTCTGCATTCATTACAGCATTAATATTAGTATTTACTTTATTTTTATTTACTCTATCTCTATTAACTGTCCTTGCATTAACCTTTTTTATTTTTATCTTTAGCAATGAGAACAGCAAATGCCAATCCAATGCCAGGAAAACAACCAGTGATCAGTACAACCTTTTGATTTATGGCTGCAGTGGACATGTTTCTTTTACAGGGGACACAATGAGATGGAGAACAGCGAATCCACTGCATACAGATATATGTGTGTGTAACATATAGCAATGTCACTCTAGGTATAGGGACATTTATGTCATATATTACAGTTTTGTATGAGAAGCCACGTTTCCTTTTCAATCTACAGCCTACACACGGTGCAAATCTCTTTAAAATCTCTGTAAAATGAATATCTAACAAAACAAAATCAATATTAATCTGCCTGTATCCATTTGTGTTCCCCCAGAAAATCAGCTATGCAAACAATTCACATTCTTAATAACCTCAGATCCCTTCTCCACAAACCATGCCCACAAACACAAGTTTTATTATGTTTTGGAAATTAGCATAATTGTTGAGATACATTAAAATATTTTCTATTAAGTACAACATACACCCAGAATTCAATTTCCATATCCAAATGCACATACAGTTTCTTATATATCTTCTTAAGTATAATCTTAGAGGAATGTATTCCAACTTTATAAAACCTATATTTTAACATTTTATTTTTAATTCTTATAAAATGCATGATGAGCATGTATTTGAAAAAAATTAATGGTATTTAGAATTAATCCAAAAAGAAATAAGTAAACAATATAAAAGACTTGAAATGTATAACAAGATACAGCAATTGAATTTAGCAATTGAATTGAATTTGAAGTAGTAAAGTACAGGCATAATGGCTTAACATGCAGCACTACAGCATAGCATAGCATACAGCATAGATAGCACCAATCTTGACCCATAAAACACAAGAACACAGATACTGGAAGCTATGCAAAAATGTATAACTGTATTTATATCTGTGTGATTAAATGTGTGCGCATTTAGAATTTTGCACAGATACAACGGAGTGGGTCTGTCTCCCACATATGGACGTCCCAGGCCTGGAACCACCCAGTAAATGTGGGGGGCTCAGAGCCTTGCTTTATAGTGACAACAGGGGTGCCACAGCGACCAGAGGGGTCAGAGTCCACGTATTCTTTGGCTGACAGGAAAGAAACAATCCATATCAATTAAAGTTAAGAAATTACATACAGTATTCAATGATAAACCACACTTAATTCTCAATATTAGTAAATAAACAATGCAGTTGGGTCATATGTTGCTTTTTGTACTATAAATAACTTATTTCTGTTTCATATCTTTTTAATAAGACAAGAAATAAGATAGACATACACAGTAAGATAGATTTGCAATACCATCCAACAGAAAAACAAAAACATACAATAAAGAAATAAAACATAACTACGTTATGCTAATTCAATTCAAAGGTGTAATTTATACTTGCATCAGGAAATTAGTGTTGGTTCTATTTTACCTATTTTATTTGATCCAGTCCGCTCCACTTCATTGGCATCATTACCAATCCAGAGAAAGATCTTTGGGGAGAGAATTCAAAATATTGAGGCTTACACATTCAGTATATTGCAATAAGTTAACATTAAGACGATGTGGGCACATGCATAATGGCCAATGAATATCTTGTACATACTTAAACAGTGTGTGAAATATAATGTAGTACTTTACATGCTCACCTGATCCCAAGTATCCAGGAGCATAACATCATCAGTGGCCAGATCCGACTGTGTAAAATCTCCAGGCACCTCCTCAGCCTATAATTGGTAGTGGGATGAACAGTACAATATATAATCTCATTAAACAATGAAATACCTCTTTTAATTTATTAAGTTCCAGGCTATGTAAACTCACAATCAGACGTCCAGTCTTGTTGGAACAGCCAAAGAGGCGAGGAGGTTTAACTGTCTTCTGAAGACTTTTGGAGGTCTGATAATTCTTCTTTCCGCCCAGAGCAGACCAAAAACCAGCTGAGAGGAGAAAAGTTGGAAAGATTGGAGAAAAGAAAAAAATGATAAAATGAAACATGGGAAAGAAATTGGAAATCTGTGGATGACACAACTGACCCAGGACAACCTTGTTAATTTCCAAAGCTATTCCTCTCATATTTGGAACATAAAGAGGTACAAGGTGGAATATTTATTACCCCTGTTAAATACATTTCTCAATTCATTTCAAGTCTGTAATACAGAAATACAGTACTGATGAGTTGATGTGATTCAAATATGCCTAATATGAGTTTGACATCCCTAATGTGTTCTTTTTTTGTTTGTCTAATTTACAATGCCTGATCGTTTACAAACAGCAGGCACCCACCCGGCTCTTTGCCTTCTGAAATTTGAGTGCCACTGCCTCCAAGCAGGCTGCAGACATATTTTGCAGCGGCCAGTTCTTCGTTTGAGGCACCCTCTCCTTTCCACTGAAAAATGCCTTCAGCACACTTCAGCACAAACACATCATTAGTGTTTAGTTTATCTGCAGAGGGTTCTACCTGAATGAAACAGGAGAAAGAGAAAGAGACTGTTCACTCCTGACTAAACCCAGGTATGTAGTATGACTAAAGTACAATAATCACCAACCTCCACAGCACGTGTTGCACGGGTGGAGCTCTGGCGGATGTGGAAAAGGCATGTGTTGCCAGCCTTACTCTGACCGCCTTTGCGTGAAGTCCCCCCCTTGTGGATGATCAGGGGTTTTCCCTTGAACAGACTCATCAAATGGGCAGGTTCCTGGCCTTGAGTAACACGAACCTTCAGGGTGACATAACAGTGGACTCAGGTAAATCAAGTACACCCTTGCAGCATATTAGAAACAAAATAATATATATCTATAATTATATAATTATATACAGCTCTGGAAAAAATTAAGAGGCCACTCCAAATGTTTCTTAAATCTGCATCTCTGCCTTTATGACAGCCATTCCATTCCAGTGTCTGTTGAATTCCTATGCAGACACATCTTATTCTGCTTAATGAAGTACTGATTAAGTGATCACCTGAACCAAATATTATTTAACACGGAAAGTATAGAAAACATGGTTGTGGTCATCCCTATCTTCTTGCAACAAAACCAGCTGGATGACAAAAACAGTGCTAGAAGAACGTCAAAATAAGTGAATTCAAATAATAACTGTTGACCATGCCAAAGAGTTGAAAAGAAAAGTTTTTCTTTTCATCTCTTTTGGAAAAGAAGGGTTTAGTTCTGGCTTTACTATAAAATGGATACAGTGAGTGTCAGCTTATTTCCATCCTAAAAATTTCAAAGACAGCAGTTCATAAGAACAAGGTCAAGCTGCAGACATTGGGGACAACAAAACTACAGACCGGTAGAGGGCAAAAATGACTCCACTGAAAGAGATGAATATCATTTGAATATCAACTCATTTGAATATCAGTCAAAAACCAAAAGTAGAATGATATCAAGTGACCTACAAAAAGAATGGTATATGGCAGCTGGGGTAAGGTGCATCGTGAGGACGGTTCAAAACAGGCTCCTAGAGACAGGGCTGAAGTTGTGCAAAACTAGAAAAAAGCCCTTCATCAATGAGAAACAAAGAACAGCCAGGCTGTGGTTTGCAAAAGACCATAAGAATTAGACCATAGAAGATGGGAGTATGGTCATCTTCTCGAATAAGTCCAATTATCTAATGGTTAGACAGAGACCTGGAGAGGCCTACAAGCAACAGTGTCTCGTGCCCACTGTGAAATCTGGTGGCAGATCTCTGATAATCTAGGGGTGCTTCAGCAAGGCTGGAATTGGGCAAATTCGTCTTTGTGAGGGCCGCATGAATCAAGCCACATACAAGTTTGTCCTGGAAGAAATATTGCTTCTGCTCTGACAATGTTCTCCAACTCTGATTTTTAGATCAAGAACTTGTTGTTGGCTAGTGCAATCTCCAAACCTGATCCCCATTAAAAACCTCTGGAATGTGATCAAGAGTAAGATGGATGGTTGCAAGCTATAAAACAAAGCTGAGCTGTTTCATTTTTGAACCAGGAGTGGCATAAAGTGAACCTCCAGCAAAGTGAAAGACTGGTAGTGCATATTTTTTGCATAGTTCATTTTTTATTCTTCAAATAAATGCTATATGTATATAGTTCAGGGCACAGTTTTATTTTATTTTGTATTTATTTTATTATTGATGGTTTTGATATTATTGAGCAGCTCTCAATACCAGTAAATTTATTTTGCACATACAACATAGAGATTGTGTACAACATGGTGTTTGGTATTACCTGGACAGGTGAACCTCCCATGCTGTCATCTAGCTTCACTGTTAGAAAAGCTGAGGCAGCCAGCTCATCTTGTGTACACTTCAGTCCTTGCCTGAAAATGAATCAAAATGTAGATAGGCTATTAAACATTGACATTAGTCCCATTGTCAACGGAATTCCCATTTCTTGGCACAAGCCTAAAACTGGGATATCCAAAGTAAAATTAATTTACTGTTTATGATGATACAGTTCACGGTATCTAGCTATTAGATATTAAAACTAGAGAAGTAAAGTTTGTAAACAAACTTTATGTTGGCCTGAGAAAGCGTAGTCTCAAAGTAAAAAATAGTATAACGAGTTTTAAGCAATTAAGATTGTTGTAGTTTTTAAGGTGTCAGTTTAAATAAAGGTAGACAGATAGATTCAAATAAGCCTACCTACATATCTCCACAATATTCTAATGCAGAGATATGGCTTACTGATTTCATTACATGGTTGCTAGGGTACTGTAACTGGTTGCTAGGGCATGGATATGAAGTCCAAATCATTTGTTGCTGCTTGCTAAGACGAGCAATATGAGCCCAACCCCAAATCTCTACGACATTCTGATGCAGAGCTATGTCATCACAAAGTTTTGGCCAATGTAAGTCCAAATGGAAATTTTGGCAAATTTGGAATTCCCATATGGGAATATCATAAGTCTGATCTCTTGGAAAAGATATAGCATACTTCCTCGGATCAGGCTGAAGATCTGTAAGTTTGGTGGCTCTAGGGGGAGTTAGAGAGATTTTTTTGTCTCATAATAATAATAATAAGTTAAAAGGAAATAACAATATGTTGGCTCCCTCAAGCCAACATTACTAGATAGGTATGTTTTCTGAAAAAAATGTGAGTGGTGCTTGCCATGGCAAAACTTGATTTAGTATGATGCTAGCATGACTTAGACATGTATTCTCTCTTAAAATGGCTCAAATCACACACCGGTGTATCACACCAGGTGTACATAATTAGTAGATTGTTACTCAGCATTTTGAATGAGGCTTGCCCTATCTAAACCTCAGACATTAAGTTTGGTGTGCCCCTGACTGTTGAAGTGAGAGTGAGCACCATGGTGAGAGCAAAAGAGCTGTCAGAGGCCTTCAGAAAAAAATTGTAGCATCCTATGAGTCTGGTAAGGGATTTAAAAAGATCTCAAAAGATTTTGTAATCAGCCATTCCACTGTCCGGAAGATCGTCTACAAGTGGAGGGCTTTCAAAACAACTGCCAACATGCCCAGGTCTGGTCGCCCCAGCAAGTTCACCCCAAGAACAGACCGCAAGATGCTAAAAGAGGTCTCCAAAAACCCTAAAATGTCATCTCGGGACCTAAAGCAGGCTCTGGCTACTGTTGATTTTAAAGTGCATGCCTCTACAATCAGAAAGAGACTGCACAAGTTTAACTTGCATGGGAGGTGTGCAAGGAGGAAACCTTTGCTCTCTGAGAGAAACATCAAGGCCAGACTTCTGGAATAATGTTCTTTGGACAAATGAGTCCAAAATTGAATTATTTGGACACCAGAGCAGTGGACATGTTTGGCATAAACCAAAGACAGCATTCCAGGAAAAGAACCTCATACCAGCTGTGAAGCATGGAGGTGGAAGTGTCATGGTTTGGGGCTGCTTTGGTGCAGCAGGACCTGGTCAGCTCACCATCAATCCATCATGAATTCTACTGTGTATCAGAAGGTGCTTGAAGAACATGTGAGACCATCTGTTAGAAAAACAGAACTGGACCATGCAACATGACAATGACCCAAAACATACTAGTAAATCAACCAAAGACTGGCTGAAATGGAAGAAATGGAGAGTCCTGGAATGGTCAGAGTCAAATGAGTCAAAGTCCAGATCTGAATCCCATTTAGATGCTGTGGGGTGACTTGAAAAGAGCTGTACATGCAAGAAACCCCTCAAACATCTCACAGCTGAAAAAATTCTGCATTGAGGAGTGGGGTAAAATTTTCTCAGACCGATGTCAGAGACTGGTAGATGGCTACAAGAAGCGTCTCACTGCAGTTATTTCAGCCAAAGAAGGTAACACTAGCTATTAGGGGCTAGGGTGTCCTATCTTTTTCCTCACTTAAAATAGGCATTTTTGTAGAATTACATTTACAGAAGATCTTAAAGACTTTTCTTCAGTTTTAATTGTTTAGTTATATTACTTTAATCTCTCTGTATTGTTAAAATTGAGACTAAATAACCATATATTAAAAAATGTTACAAAATACACATGCTTTCACAGGGTGTCCAAATTTTTTCATGACTGTGTATATATAATAAATTAAGAGTAAGAAAATGAATTTTTTCATATTGAAAAATGAAACCACTACAAGTATAACTTACGAAATTAAGAGACATTTAAAAGACATCTTAGGCTACTGTGGGTATTTTTTAACTACTCTTTACTTTGTACTTTGTATTAGATTACAAAACTGGAAATCTAGGCAAATTACATAACATCTTTAACATCTAAATTAATGAATTTAATTAAAAGTAGGTAACAAGCACCACTTTAATCCCAATCATTACTGTTTTTGTTTTTGCCTCAAATGATGATATAATGATATACTGATTTTTATTTCACAGTTAAAACAGGCATTACATGTATATAAACGCATAAAAGGGAGTCTACCTTTTAAGATGCTACTTGGTTGTTTAATGACTACATGTACCAGCATGTAAACCTCTGACTGTCCTATCTTACCAGGTGTAGATGATATGCTGCTCTTTGCTTCCTTGGCAGTAGGTGTAGAGGATTAGGTAACAATCTCCTCCATAAAACTGCCCATAGCTGGAAGGGTCCACAGGAACTTTATCGCCACTTTCCACACGCCACACCTGCCAAGGTCCAGTGCATAATCGCAATACAATTATCAAGTGCAACATACAGCTGACACCCCAAGCAACAGCATTCTGGAAATTCTTCATCCCATTTATAGCTCAATGGCTACACAATTAGCATTACATACATTACAATATTGCAACATATAAGCTGACATAGGAAGAAATAAATATAATTCGATAATTACAATTTCTGAAGAAAATGTAAATGGTGCTTGTCGTGGCAAAACTCAGGCCAGAATATTTCAACAATGCTAGCATGATATAACACACACACACATACATATATACACACACAACTGTGCATCCTCCACCTCCTGTACATACTGTACATAGTCTTATGTTTAAACTTATATTTTATTATCACTAAGATCACTTTAAAACAGAACTGTGTACTGCTCGGTGCTGCACTGGGAGTTACAATGTTCATTGTCTGTCCCAGTAGTCATTGTACTGTCTTTGGCTGTGTGCATGTTTGGACTTTATGTATAAATTATGTAGCCTTGTAGTTCAGTGTTGTTCTATGTTTATGTGGATCCTGGAAAAAATGTATTTGTATATGGTTGAAACATAACATGTTGGCATGTTTTAATGTGTTAGCATAATGCTAACTTATTCATGATGTTATGCAGTTGCAACGATGGTTTCTAGGGTGTGGCTAGAAAGTTGTCAGAGCAATACCTGAACCCACTGACAGCCCAAATCAAATAAGCCCACCTATATGTCTCTATGATTCTCTAATGCTTAGACATGGCTTATTTATTTCATTACATGGTTGCTACGGTATGATAAATGGTTGCTAGAGTGCAGCAAGACAGTAAACAGGGCATGGCTGGACAGTTTTCATGGTGATAAGTAAAGACTACTTGCCAGTCCGAGTCGAAATCTGTTCATATGCCCAAAATACATTGTGCACCCAATCACCATGGCACATAGTCATAGCACACCACTCCTCAATAACCCAGTTGATTTGACCCCTCATTTATGGGTATACGACAAACAGTGCAAGACAAGCTCCATACCAAAGTTCTGTCCAGAAAGTGAAGTATGCAAGAGTAATAGTGATGCTTTGCTTTGCAAGCACCACTAAGCATGTAAAAGAGTAATAGTTATGCTTTGCTTCACAAGCACCACTAATAAGTATGCAAAAGTAATAGTGATGCTTTGTAAGCACCACTAAAAGCTGACCTCCAAACTAAAAGCTCTCAGACTAAATACTTCTCCGCAGCTGGGTTCACAACTTTCTCACTGGCAGACCCCAGTTAGTGAAAGTAGGCCAGTTCACCTCCAGATCCATTACCAGATCTATGAGTGTAGGAACTCCACGGGTTGTGTTCTAAGTACCTTGCTCTACTCTTTATACAAATATGACTGTCTGTCCTGTCACAGACAGGATGTTTGCTGATGATACAGTGGTGCTAGGCCTCATTACCAACAAGACAGCATACGTGGTTGAAGTAGAGAAACTGACATCATGGTGCCCGGACAACTCTCTTGATCTGCTGATCATAGACAACTGGAGCTGATCATAGATTTCAGTAAACACCAATAGCGGATCTACTTCCCACTCTCGATCAGCTCAGGTGAACAAAGCCAGACAACAACTGTTGTCTGTTGCAAGACAACCGTTGCTAGACTGTTGCAAGACAAAGCCCTGCAGAGAGTAGTGCGCATGACATCTACCTCAGGCGACGTAGGACCAAAATCACCCTGACTGCACTCACCCTGCTAACTGCCTATTTAACCTGTTGCCATCTGGTAAACAGTACCACAGCTTAGGAAGAGCTTCTTCCCCCAGGACATCAGGCTCTTAAAAATAGTTCCCTATTTCCCCATACTAGGGGTTCATTCTTGGAAGCCCAATCACCTCCGATCTTTCATATAAATGGTCAATGAAAATTGGTACACATATTTCACTCTCCGCCCGGATATCCAGGTATATAAACAGGCTCGCATGCAACAGTCACTCAGATTTTGTTCTTTGGTGGCATGAATGTGTGGTCCTGACACCTCTATGTTTGGGAAAAAACTGAGCTTTAACTGAGCTTAATCTCTTATAAAGGGTGATTGTTGGTCATCAGAGGGGGCACTGCTCCTCTCTGAGGACAACTATCCTGAGGCTACGCTCTCTCAGGGTGGGGCCTTAGAAGAGGTGGATGCGGAGTTAGTGGCGGTGTTATCTCAGACAGCAGCCAGCCTCCACTCTCTCCCAAGTGCTCACGGCTTGATGATTGGTATCTGGAGTCGGTGCCTTTCTTTCCTGAGGTGCATGATGAGCTCACAAAGTCATGGAGTGCACTGTTCACAGCGCACACACGCTTTGCAGGCTTGTCCACCCTCACTACCCTTGACAGCGGAGTGGCCAAGGGCTATGCCAACAGTCTTCAGGTGGAACGTGTGATTGTGGTGCATCTGTGCCAGCAGAACGCTGCTACCTGGAAGAACCGACCTAGGTTCCCTTCCCACGCCTGTAAGTTCTCCTTGTCGCTGGTGGCAAAGGCTTACATGGCTGCAGGTCAGGCCGCCTCCGCCCTCCATACCATGGCCAAGGCCAAGGCTCTGAGGGATCTGCACGAGTGATAGATATCATTCCTCAGGTTGAGATAAATAGGGGCTTCTACAGCCCCTACTTCACCGCCCCTACTTCACTAGGGTAGTTGTGTCCTCCTGGGCTCTGGCTAGGTGCGCCTCGTTAACAGACATATGCAGATCTGAGGGCTGGCCTACACCCAACACCTTTGCGAGGTTTTACAATCTCTGTGTGGACCCGGCTACGACCCGCATCCTGAAGGGCGGCTAAGACAGCAAACGTTTGCTTGCTAAATCTAAAGAGATTTAGAGCCTTCTCAGTAGGTTTCCAAATGTGTACTACCAGGTCCAGTCTGTTCATATGTTGTATTTGCCACATGGCACCTATTATTATAGGATGTGGTCTCCGTAGTGTTCCCCCCATCAGCCAAAGGGGGGGACACTGTCCCAGCTTTACCAAGCAGCTGGCCACTGCTCAGGTCTTGTTTGGTAAGTGTCTGCTTCCACCTATGTAGGAAGGTGCCTTACATGCAAGCTGGAAGGTTGTGACACTGGAAGGGCCTGAATCTGCTCCACTTAGCTTGTAGCACAGTTCAGCTCCTGTTGCGCTTCATACAGGGACCCCTAGTGTCATCAATGACACAACGTCGAGTGACCATCAGAAAGGGAAGGGCTCAGTTGCATATATAACCCTTGTTTCCTGACAGAGGTAATGAGACGTTGTGTCCCTCATGCCACAGTACTGAACTGCACTGCTGGGGGTCGTGACCATCTGCAATTCCTCAGCACAATATCTGAGTGAGTGCTGCACACCAGCCTGCATATATATTTGGATATCCAGGATGGCGACCGGCACGCAAATTCCACTCGCTAATTTTCATTGGCCTTTTATATAAAAGATCGGAGGCAATTGGGTTTCCAAGAACAAACCCCTAGTGTTGTCATCGACACAACATCTCATTCCCTCTATCAGGGAATAAGGGTTACATATGTAACCAAGACATTTTCTAACATGGACATTTCATCTTTTATACCCTTAAAACATTTCATCTTTTATACCCTTGCGCTGTATATTCAGTTATAATGTGATCAGCACATTACTATGATACACACATTTATACATTCAGCATCCTTGTAAATCTTTCAATCATTTTTTGCACATCTTGCACACTCCCTGCATATTATCTCTTGCACTATCAAGTTCACTTTTACTTAAGTTACTTAAGTTATGCTAATTTTTTTTTGTTCTTTATATTCTCTGTAAATATTTTGCACTGTCTTTGGACAGTTAGCCTAACATTTCACTGCTGGTTGTACCTATGTATGTGAAAAATACAAATCTTGAATTTTAATAAGTATGCAAGAAACAAATAATGATGCTTTGCTTCGAAAGCACCACTAAGTATACAACACAGTAATAGTAATACTTTGCTTTGCAACCACCATTAATTACTTAGTAGAATTATTTTTACCTGGACCTTGCCGGAGCCGTCATCCACCATACCATGTTGGGCAGCCATTGATTTGTTAGAGTGCAGACTGGAGGCATTAAAAGGGATTTGCTCAACACGAGCAATGCGGCCAATGGTGTAGGCCTGACTGGGACCTGTGGTCTGATCCTTATCTTTCCAGTTACTGAAGAACTGCTTAAACAGCGTAGTCTCACCACCAGCTGGCATAACCTCGATCTGTTTACATAAAGATGGTAGACTGACTGGTTAGAATTATGCTTCCACTTGTTTTGTTTCCATTAACAAGGTGACTAAGGTTAGTCTAAGTCAGATTGTTGATGAGGTCAATACCTGAGTGTTTTTGGGGTAGTTCTTCTCTTTAATAAACTGTTCAGCTGTCTTCATGGCTGACTTTCGTTCTTCTGAATTAGCATTCACTCCTGAGATGGTAAAATCCATAAAGTCTATAGGTAGCTATCTTGCAGTAGCTGCACTTTTAATGTGTGCACTTCTAAACTTTTAACTTTTAATTTAGTGTACATGTAATATAAGGACACCAAAATACAGTTAAATGTTAAACCTGCCTTTCCAAAGAAAGATTTTGCTGTCCAGTCCATTATCCAGGATGTAACAGTCGTTTGACGTGAGCATTTCCTGTTTAAAAGGGTTGGTCTGGGCCACCAGAGTTGTTTTCATAGAGCCTGCAGCATCAGACACCTAATCCACACAAAACACACAATACATACATTAATTAAACTCATTAAAATGTTCTAAACTTATCTGAATTAAAAACTATTCATAGAGTATATCAGAACTCTGTGTGCATATTACATAATTTGAACACACCTGGTAGAGAGAACCCTTTTTCTGATGGCATTTGTCTGTATCCCCATCATCGGGACTTCCTGCTGGGATACTGGGCTTGAGTCCAAGAACCTAAAAACAAACATTTCCACCAGTTTTCTCCATGGCAGGACAAAATCTTGCCAGTATTGTGTAAAAGCACTAGCAGCAGTCAACCAATGCCAGAAAAAGGACTATTATGCAAGTCTCAAGCACAAAGCCAAAATCAAAACCGTTTTTTTGTTTCATTTAATGTAACACTAGCTGTACACACATTTAACATTTTAAAGTTGTTGTATTTTAAGTTAAAATACTTTGTCCTGTCCCAGCTTAATGTAGAAGTAAAGTAAGCCATTCATTCAAGTTGACGTCCCATAATGTGTAAACCCCTTGGGGTCTGTGATACTTAGCTGTGTTTAAACAAAGCAAAGGTGTTTTATTTTTGTGTTAAAATAGGCAGCCCTATCCCAGCCTAACATGCAGAGATAGCTATAAGCAAACAATAAGCCTCACAACATTGTGCTTTCTGCACAAATAAAATGCATATATTTTCTTTCAAAATGCTTATAGAGCATATTTAGCCACTAGGTAAATTCACCTTGAAGTTCACAGCTTTTCTGCTTTTCTGACATCATGTTTACTTTGCTGAAATAGGTTTTTCTCATGCATGTACTTCTAGAGAACACGGGGTGTTCTCTAGATAAATGTGTAGCATAGACGGACCACTACAGAGCCAATGACTATCAAACCTTTAAACATACAGCTCACTGCCAGCCTTCACTTCCCTTACAAAAGCACCAGAGCCCATAGACACATTTCTTTTTCATGTAATTAAAGATTCCTATGTGGCATGCCTCAACTGACCCAACTGTGTTTCCCACTTCCTGCCACAACCCCAAATCCAAAATATGCTCATTGTTTTTATGTGCTGCATGCTCAAACTTGCAACATAATGGCATTTAAGATATTTTTAGTCTTGTTAAAAATAAGACTTACTTTAAGGACAGCTTCTGGTTCAGCTCCGTCCTCAATCATGTCAATACTGGCACGCCCATTTCGTTCATTATCACGGATGCCAATAGCCAATCCAGCGGCCTTCAGACGCTCAAAGCGGTTACTCTCCCTTCCACACCATTGGTAGATATCCTAGTAAAATCAAAATATTATATGTGAGGGTATGAATCCTTAAATTTCACAAACAGAGAGCTTTGAAGATGTACATAAATCCATTATCATTTTACTACATGTGGTTCTGACCTTGCCAAGGTCAATGATAAAGCAGTCTCCTTGGTTAAAGCTGGCCCAAGACATATCCACTTCGGTGGCACGAATGACCCGTCGGCCCTTAACGTGAAGCAGACGCTTCACATTCATGTCATTAGTCACCACATGCTGGAATCCAGAGGCCACACCTCCTTGCTGTTTAGGGAATAAAGAAAATCTGGTATTGACTACAGCAAAATGTACCAGAAGGTCCAGAAGGTAAACATGCTGAAATAGGATAAAGTGCCCAAACATTGGATTGACAAATATTCAGCACAGCAACACAATATTTTCTGCTGGATTCATCTGCTGTTTACTAAAAATATCTTTTGCCATTTTTAAAATCATTGGAATGATCTAGGCAGGATACACACTGAATAGATGGCCACTCTATTGCAGGGCACTCACACAGCTAAGGGCAATTTACCTAGTCTGCATCTGTCTTTGGACTGTGAGGGAAAAAAGAGTATCTGAAGGAAACCCATACTAACACAAGAAAAACATGTAAACTCCACATAGAAAGGCCTTAAGGTACCTTTTTGCTGTAAGGAAACAGTGCTACTATATTATGTGCTACTAATCATTGTGGTTTTGTGTCATATTATGTGCTACTGTGTTGCAAAACAGTTAAAAAGCTTTAACTAATAGTTTGAATGTATATTCATATATGGAAAGTATATGGGATCTTTCCAAAAACATCTGTGTGTTTTGTAACAGCTTTACAAGTTTTTTTAAAGAGGCTATTATTATGTAACAAAGTGCAACATATTTTGATTTTACACATTGGTTTACAGTAAATTTTATAACACAACATATTTTGCATTAACCACCCCATAGGAATTATTACCTTGTACTGAATTCCAGATTTAAAATATCCAAGAAATTTGATGGACTCGTTGTTCTGCACCTCACGGTTCTGAACTGGTGCTCCACCGAAATGATCATCCAGCTGCATAGCAAAGATGGCTGCAGCTCCACTCTCATCCTGGGAACACTCATTACCTACAGTTTAAATAAACATAGATTAAGCGCAAATTTACAACAGTGCGGTGGTGTGTCTCAAATGTAAACACAGATTAGTTTGCACACCTAAAATATGCCACGTCATTGAAAGCGTACTGAATTCTTTTTGTAAGCTCTGAGGTTTGACAATAAGCAGAGGTTTAACATACTAAGCGAAGCTATTCTTACCCAACCACATGTGAATGTTGTATGAGGGAGCAGAGGTGGTGTGGAGGACAATGTAGGCATCTCCAGTGAAGAAGTTTCCATGGAGCTGTTTGGGGACAGGTTTCAGGTCCATTTTTTCTATTCTCCAAATCTGCAGTCCAGGCTCCTTACCTGCATTCTGGAACTCCTTATGAAAAACCATGATTTCTGGAACATACAAGGATTTTCACTTAGATAATCAAAAACACTGGTATTGATGTCAAGAAGGAGAGATTATTTAAGTAGTACCAATTCTGATTAAAGTTAGGACTACTCAGTAAAAATAATAAAACAACAACTATGAAATATTGCTTGAAAACAGTCTGGTAAACGTAATTGCTGGGAGGGTTTTAAATTGGATAATGGATCTTATACATAAAACAACATGTGGCTTTATTTTTACTCACATATTGTGAGCATGTAGCTTTATTTTTTTATCTACATACGCTATAGCAAAACAAATAATAAAATCCATTTTATTTAAAACACTATTTAATATTTAAATGTAAGATACAGGTGTGCATGCACAAAGTAAAAATTTGAATTCCTATGCTGAGAGTAATACAGGTAACAGGTGCATTTATTTTTTTCCGGGGGACAGCATTAGTGAATGTATGTTTTTATTTGTTTTCTGCATCAAACATTTATGTAGTAACAGGTACTGCAACAGACCTCCAGTTTAAACAACAAGCATTGTAATTGCACTTTTAATTTACATTAAATATCAGGAAGATATTAAGTTTTTATTATGTACTTGGGTGGGTACAGCCATGCAGGGTGTGGCTGCCAGGGTGAGTCATGGTGTATGCTTACAACCATAGGCACACAGGCATGCATGTCTTTTATCAGTTTAACAGTGCACAGATTTTAACAATATATTTTGAATGTGCCCCCAGTCCCAATTATAGGTTCATATTATTACATTAGAAGAGAAATTTGGCAGTCCTAAGTACTTTAAATTTGAGAAGTGATATGAACATGGAGCATCACAGTAAAAGAGCATCTAATCTTGGCAAAGTCCATCATGCTATTATTGCATGCTGTTGTCCGTGATAGTTATTGATACTGCATATGTTGTTAATATTACACAGCTGTATTTACTAAAATTATTGAATTGTTGAATTGTTCAAGCTGCAAGTTATGGATATTTTGTTAATTATTTTTGCATATTAGTGTTGCGTAAAACCGTATTGTAAAACACGGAGATATAAAAGTTTATTCCGCACCTTACTGAACTCCGAAAAAGGGTAGTAGTTGTAGGGTTTTCATAACTTACCTTCTTTGTCAAGAAAATGCAAACAGACGATGAAAAAGAGACTGTTTCAAGCTGCCCTTGGTTCCAGATTGCGCAGTTTATGACTGCAAGCGACTTTAAACGATTTGCCGTTTTTTGGGAGAGGCAAATGTGAGTCTTCAGCCAATTACATTCTCTGTTTCTCTTGCTCTGGAGGCTTAACCATAAACCCACATTATGTAACATAATGGCACAAAGTCATTCCACTCCCCCAAACTTAAACACACCACAAACATGCATACCAGTACAACATAACGTGGGCTACACAAACAATACATTACCAAAGCTTCATAGGTGCAAAAGGATTGATCTATGTTTTTTATTCCTGTGCATTGTATGTTTAACTATTGCAATGCACAATTATTTATAAAAGACAATTAGTTACCATTCAAATTTTAACTAATAATATAAATAGTAATCTTTGCATCTTTGTTAAAAATTGTACAGTAAATTATATGTCAAACCAAAAGGAAAGAAAAGTTTACAGCATAATGCATTTGTTGTACCAATGTATCATGACAACACACATTTCCAGTAAGGTGACATTCTCAGTAAAGGTGAGACCACTCCTTTCATTTGCCAATAATTATATCAGCAAACAAGTCTATTTATTTGTTGTCCATGCACATTGGGTTCACAGAAGCCAAACAATTCACTCCATAATGCTCACTGACTATATGTGTTGACCTGCCCTGCCCTGCCCTTGCAATTTCCAACACTTCCCCACCCAGCCCTCAATGCTTTCCAATGTTATTACAATCTCAAGACTTTCACTGAGCTCTGCTACACCTGCAGAACTGAGAATCTACCTCTGAGCAGCTGGCAGAAACCATTACTGCAATATTTTACAGAGCTTGTAATATTACATCAGGACATCAGCCCAATAAGTGTTGAGCTTTCTGTTTAATATTCTTGACAGATCCATCAGTATTACTCTGAGCACACTTAAACTTGTTTGAATATGCATTTGGATTATAAAGCTGCAATGCAGGTTTTCACAGGCATTCAATAAAATGATATGTAAAGAAATCATATAGATGTATGTTTCCAGTAAAAGCTGTATGCACAATTTGTTGCAAAACAAGGTCTGTGGATTTGGAATTTTAGACATAAGGGCTGTGAAATGAGAAAAAACAGAAGGAGTGGCAATACGTGGAGTGAGTGAGTCAGTGTGAGAGAGTGAGTCATAGTCACAGGCTTTCTGTACTAACGTTTGCCTTGTAGTGGTGCTTCCTTCTCTGTCTACCCTTTCTTGCATTACATAAATTACACAGAGCTCACAATTATGAATAAAATAGATTTACACATTATGAATAAATTAGATTTATACGTAATTAAGATCACAAGTACTCCCTAAATACAGACATTTTGTGTCATTTCCTTTAAAGCCAGAATGTGCAAAACCACAAAATAAAACCGGAGCGTTAAAGCATTGAAGCAAGAGCAGTTTTCAGACTGTCTGTAGCTTCTCATCGTAACTTCCTTTTAGGAAAAGCAGTCACAAGTGTCTAAATCTAAAGTTGTTACTGCAGTGTTGTTAGCCATAAGCCCAAGAAAATGTTTCCAATGACAACAAAAAAAGGTGTAAACAGACAGCAGTTTCTACATAAACAAAAGAAAACATACAGGTGTAATTGCCCTTTTAGTTGTCAGTGTCTAATTTATTGCTTTTGTAAATGGGTATTTACAGTGTTTCAAAGAACATTGTGTGTGCTTCAGTGGAGACAAAAAAATCTTTACATTTTTTGACCCCACTGCCAAGTAAAAATGTGACAGGGTGTTTGGCGCAGGGGCAGATTCAGGATTTTTTCATAGGGGTGGCCAGGAAAGGGCCAGCAATTACTCTGAGGTGGCACAGAAAATGTCTTCTGTTCCTATCATAACTCTCTGTTCCCTAAAAGACGGAAACAAGACATTGCATCATGGGGAATCCCTTTCTAGAAATGTGAAATCATATTGAGTAACTCCAGTACAATAACATAGTCAATGTCATCTAATTATTTAAATTAAGTGCAAATACTGACAGGGTCCCTGACCAGTATATAAAGAGCTACATGATGACATCACCTCAGAATCTTTACACTGAATGAAAAAACAACTGATCTGAGCAGCGAACATGGCAACTTATGCAATGTTCGTGAACGTCCTTTTTTATGCAGACGTTCCTTTTCATAAGGTGTTCACTTAACATTGCATCAGTCGCTGACACTATGTGGGACTGACAATCTCATAGAGAGTGAGAGTGGCAAAGATTATCTTGGTAACACTGCAAAGAAATCTACACCGTACATAAGTAGTAATACAATACAATTCCCAACCATTTAGCAGATCCACAAAAGATATCCTAAGTCATAGGATTAAAGGAGCCAATAAACAGCTACCCACAGCTTGACAGAATCTGCATACCCAATCAAAAAACTGAGTACACTAAATATCTTTACTCAGGACAGGGCAGCAAGTAATAAGACACGTAATAAGATAGAACAAGGAGCACAGCGATGCTGTGCTCAAAGGCAAAATAATAATAATAATCTCCATAGTGAAGAGGAAGTCCTTTAGCAGCTAAGGACCAGACACACACAGCATATACAGCAAACTGTGGTAATAAGCTTTGCACAAAAAGGGCAGAAGCGATAGAAAGCAATTTGCCGCTGCTCTGCTATATGACCTGGTTCAGTAGCAGTGCTAGAGGTGGAAATGAGGTTAGCACTCACTGAAAGCATTCAGGAAGCCAGGGAAGCCACATCTAAGTTATAAAATCTCGCAAAAGTATTCTGTAAAGACCAGCCAACTGCTAAACACAAATTCATTTGAAGTCCATCAAATGCCAATGATCTGTCACAGAAGTTGTACCATCCTGTCCCCCACCATCTGGTCTGGATAAAGTCCAGATCCAGCTGACTACAGGACCTTGGGGAAATGAAAGACAGATTTAGTGTGGAGCCATCTGTTCTTATGGGAAGTGTAAGGCATTCGAGAATTAAACTGATAGGACTATGTGTATGCTAGATTAAAGAGGTGGGTCTTAATCTAGATTCAAACTGACATACTGATATCCGCCTCCCGGACAATACTGGGAAGACTGTTCCAGAGGTTGGGCGCCAAATATGATAAGAGATCTACCACCCACGCTTGGATTTGAAATTCTGGGTATCATCAATTGGACAAAATTTTTTAGATTGCAGTGAATGTGAATAAGGACTGTAATAAGAGAGGAGCTTACTTAGATATTGAGGAGCTAAACCATTCAGGGCCTTGTAAGTAATCAGCAAAATGTTGTGATTACAAGGCCAGAAAGTGTCTGTGCTGAGGGTCTAGCTGAGGGGATATAACATTTAACAGCCACTCTGAAATGCCTCAAATGGCCCTCCACACACTCGGAAACTGGTGCAGTGGTTGAAACTCGCCATCTGCCTGATATTGAAGCCAGCATCTTATGTTGAGAGCCCACCCCAGAGAGGCTGTCTGGGTAACCTGAGATAGAACAAGGCACTTGGAAACTGGTCCTTCAACCAGTGCTGTCCTTCTCTAAACAACCCCATCAGGAGCTGGGTACCTGATGAGGAACTGTCTCTGTGGCAGCCGCTCATCTTGGATCTATGGCACTTTTATCAGACCCCTTCCATTGCTTAGGACAAGCAGCAGGCTCTGGCTGAGCAGCATCGCTGGTCTCTGCGATGAGCAGGGAGCAGATGAAGATCTGGACCTTACCAATGGCTGGTGTGATAAGCACCTGATCAGGAAATGATTTATGGCCCTAAAGGAGGGTCTTCCTGTCAGCCTCCTTTACCTTAGTGAGGGTGAGCCAAAGGTGCCTACGGAGAAGCCAAGGTCTGCGGCAGCAAAAAAGTAGATGGACAGAGATGCACTGCGATGGCCTTCTCAATGAGGGAAATGCTAATCCTCAATCACAGCAAGGCGGTAAAAGTCACTTCTTAGTAATGAAAATGGCAGACCGTGGTGATGGCAGAGGGTGTCGACACAGAGCTGACTCGTCAGCCTCACCTCAGTGGGAGTCCCACACACAGCAGACAGAATGTAGCCATACCGGAATGCAATGAGGAATTCTAGAGAAATCGGTCAGTGAGGCGTAGGTCACGGTTGTGGCAGAGTAATCCAAACATGAAGGAGATTATGTCGCCATGCAGTGCATTATACACTGGTCAGAGACCCTGTCAGTATTTGCATGCAATTAGAATTACATGACATTGGCAAGTTTATTTTACTTATTTCATGTTATTCAATAAGATATTATAAAATTTCAGAGAAAGGGATTCTGCAACAGTATACATAAAAAGAAGGCACTTGTGCAGTCTTAAAATTGCTTTGTAAAGTATTTTAGATGCCCCAAAAATTACTAAAATTACAATAATGATATTTTAATTAAAGGAAGATCACCAAGTAATTGAAAATTGTTATAAATTACTTAGCCTTATGTTGCTCCAAAGTACTTAATGAAATAAAACTTATGAATTCTGGTTTTAAAGTAAATTTGTATATTTTTCAAAGCTGCAAAAACTATTATGAAAGGACCACAAAAGCACAGCAGTTATGTGCTGAGTTTAATTTATTTCAAGCGCAAAAAGAAAATTTAAGCAAACTCACTAGCTGTTTTTTTTAAAACCCTTGACAATATCATCATAAGTAACTACAATCAAAGCTGGATTGTCCGATTACTGTGGTTTAAAGCATTGAAAGCAAGACATTTACAGAAACTCTCATGTTATTAACAACGAAGCACATGAGTGGCAGGTATCAAGGGCAGGCAGGTAAGGGGAATGAACCAATGATGGGAGGATAAATGAGGAAACAAGAGGGCGGGGTCAAGACTCCAGCATGGGTCTGGATCCAAAGATGGGATCACCAAATACAAGGGATGTCAGGATTCTGGCAAGACAAATAGGAAAAACTCAAGACAAGAAGCCAGGACCCTTACTAGGGACACCTAAAATGTCCTCTTGAGTAATTAACATATTTTAAGTACTTTGTAGTACTTTTAGTACAAATTTTTAAAAATTTGGCCCTCACAAACTCTTGGACCTCACAGACACACATTGCCACTCCAGGAAACTCCTGAAGGATGAGTAATGCACTGTGATGGGCAAAACTTGCACAAACCTCTTTTATGCATATGTGCACAAATACAAAGCTATGCACTGGAGCCCAAATACAGCAAAAGAAAAGGCTGTAATGTTTTCAGACCAGAGGAGCCTGAGTGGAGCATGCCATGAAGAACGTAAATCCAGATAATTCCACCACTATAGGAACAAAATCTGATGGATGTTGTTTTAGTGTAGTTGAAGTCTTGGTAGATGTACCAGTTTTAAACATTACATCACAATTTAGTATATCTTTTAGTCAATCTAGCTCACTTTCTTTTGATGCAAAAACGTTAACATCATTATTTGGAAAGTTTAAGAACATTCAAAACATCCAGTTTTTTAAACATTGTATTACAGTTATTGCTTGGTTATAAGAATGTTATTCATGCATTAATTCTATAACATTTTCCAAACACACTAAATACTTAAGAGCAATGTTTTTTACATATATGATATATAGTGTTTGAAAAAACATTTTACATGTTACTGCAAAATAAAGTTGGGAACCATAATTAGACTTTATATAGTTAAAGTCTTTATATAGAGAATTTATATGGATATTAAAAATGAACTGCATTTTGTTGACAGCAAAACAAATGGCACATTTTTTATGCAAAGTTATCAGCTGGGCTGGGAAAAGACTTACTCATATGACAGATAGTGTGGTTTGTGATTCACAAATTGTGATGATGCTAATCTGAAAGAAAAGTCAAACATTTTTAGAGACCACTACAACCCTTTTCTAACAATTGTATGTCCACTTTGAAACATGTAAACGTAGCCTGATTGAGATCACATTGAAGTCACATAACCAGAATCCTTAGGGTTTAATTAAGAGTTGTTTTGATCATTTCAAAACGACCACACAGCAGTCATACTGTGTACTAGCAAGTAGAATTTACAGCATACTATTTCTGTTTCTTAATGAGATGTTTTAAAAAAATCGGTTGAGCTGAAATCCTGAGTGGTTATTTATACTTCTTTTGAACATCTATCATGTCTGATATCACTGCAATCTCTTTAGTTTGTGTTATATAAATTTCAAGGCCCTGCTGATGTGTTTCTAGCATGTATTCAGATTGGCCAACACAGTGGCTATGTTCAAGCCTTGTCCAAATGCACTTTGCTATATTTTTGAGTATCACTAGAGTTTTAGGGTGTACTCACTCTAGGAACTGCACCCTGAAGAGCGTTTGACCCCCAAAGTCTGGTTCGTTTGACCGAACATAGCAACTGTGCCTAGTGTGAGTATACCCTTAATATCACAAATCACTGTATTAGAGCTTGCAGGAGACAGGAAAAACACAACTTTCACTCTGATCTCTCCAAAAACACCTGTCAATGGTGAAATATATTATGTGAAATATATGTCCTAGTGATAACAAAACAGGGAGTTTCTCACACTGAAACTTCTATTAATGTGACACTTACTTCCACATTTGAAAATTACCAATTTAATCCTATGAAATGCACACACTAAGCTGCATATAGAACCATTCACAGTTAAACTGCTGCGCTACACTGCCCCCACCCCGCCCCCCCAAAATAACAGACAGCTGTTCCCAGTGTCCATGAACTCCGTAGCATGCAGATTGGCTAGTCTTAGTCCAGGTTCACTTCTTGCACATTAGCTGCATCACAGACATAGTCTTGTCACTTGTTCCATAGGTGCTTCAACCAGGTATTGTTGCAGAGGGGTGTGAGGTCGCTGTGTAGGCCCTTTTTTGGCAGTGCATGCATCACAACAATGGACAAAGAGCTCTATATTTCAGCAGCATTCCATTCAATGGAACCGGATTCTTTCCTATTCCTCCAGCCTCTAGCAGTACAGCAGTCAACTACTTCACATGGGTGGCAAGATATGGCATCTGCATTACCATGCTGCCATCTTGGTTGGTAAAGTCCTGAAGGATCTCCATCCATTGCACCACCTGGCCCTCTGGGTTTTGGAAGCTTAACGACCATGTGGTGGAAGTTTGATCTGTCCATAGCCGGAACCTCTTCCCAAAGAGATATGCCGGAAGTGGTGGAGGGCCCATACCACTGCCAACATCTCCTGGCAGGTAACACAGTAGTTCTTCTCTGCCCGGTTTAAGGCTTGGCTAAAGTATGCAACAACAGATTCGCTGTTGTCATTTTCCTGCGATAACACTGCGGCAACTCCCACATTGCTGGCATGGGTATCAACGATAAATGGCCATTCAGATCAGGATTGCAAATACAGGAGCCCTTGTTTGTGCTTCACATAGCCGATTATAGGCTTCTTCACAGGTCTCATTTCAAATAAAGTGTCCGTTAGCTGGTGCAGCAGACTAGCAATATTGGAAAAGTTCTGGACAAAGCATTGGTAGCATGATGCCAGCCCAAAGAAGCTACGCAGGTCAGCAGTGTTCTTTTACCTGGGTCACTCTTGCACCACTACTACCTTAACACAGTCAATGGCGACCCCTGTAGTGCTCACTACATGTCCCAAGAAGGTTGTTTCTTTGTGTAGCAGATGACAGTTCTTGGGACTGAGATGTAACCCAGCCCAAGGAAGGGCAGCGATGACAGCCTGAAGATGTTGCAGTGCCCCCTTAAAGTCAAGGACATGCACTAGCGTGTCATCCAAATATACCACACAACAGCGAGAGAGATGACATGCCGGCCAAACTTGCTCCATTGAACGTTTAAAGGTAGCTGGGCCATTATAACGACATAATTTGTAACTGTCACAGTCCTTGGCCAATGGTGAACGTGCTTTTAGGTTTGGCCTCTGGAGCCAATTCCACCTGCCAATATCCACTTTGGAGATCAAGGGAGCTGAACCAGCTTGATCCAGCAATGTAGTCTGGGGTGTCGTCAATCTGTGGTAGTGGGTAAGAGTCCTTCTTGGTGACACTGCCAACTACTTGGCTAGTGCCAGTCATTGGGGCCCTAACCAGAAGGGTGTAGCTGTGCCTGTATCAATCCTGTGTTGCACTAGTCCTGTTCTGGTACTGATTCTGGTCGCTTACTCCTAATTTTTCTGCAGAGGAGAAAAGCAAAGAAGGGGCATTGGTGCAGGACAATCACAAATCACATGCCCCATCTCCCTACAGTGATAACACCTGTCCTGCCTATTAGGGCATCCCAGTCAACTCAGGGGTCACTCCCTACTCTCCATTTGAGGGGTAATAGTGTTCGCTTGGAACATCTCCTCTGTGATATTGTCCTCAACATGCTGGCAACATTCTGGCTGCAAGGCACTTCTGCAATTGGAATTTACTGAATTAACCCTATGAAATGTACAAGCTAAGCAGTATATAGAACTATTCATAGTTAGACTGCTGCACCACAATATGTTTCACAACAATAATAATAAATATATAATATAATAAATTTTTGCCACTTACATGTTGCTTACAACCATTTTAATTTTAAAATACACATTTTCTTTGGTACAATAGACAAACATGCTTTAGCTTGCATAATGGTGTATTTACAGCATTAACCAGTAGGGACCAACTTGCAGTAGCTAATCAGCCAAACGCCTGCGTATCATACTGAAATTATCCCGAGTCATTGTAAAGTCATTGCTACAATGTCAAAAGCCCTCTCAACATTTCTTCTCCTGCCAAGTCTCCCGTGGAACAAACCAATTTATGTATACTTACACAATGCACACATTCAGTACAGAAACACAGTTCACAGTTCACACACTTGATCAAGAAGAACCAGACATGGAAATATTAAAATGTATAAATGCTAAACAGAACAGAATACTGAAAAAAAGGTCACTAGGACACATTGGTCACAAACTTGCAAGTTACCAGAATAAAGACACTCAGGACATGCCCACAATTTGTGTCCTAGAATATCTACATACAGTAAAATGCATAAAAGACCATCTTCAAGCCCTTTAATACTGCATATAATAAACTTTGTGTGTGTTGAATATACCTCCATACCTCCTCCATAAAACACAACAAAGCATGTCTTTCACAATGAAAGAAATTCCTGCGTCTTTATCATGTTTTAGAACGTATCATGAACAGTACTGTCTTGTGCTTATCATAAAGTGTGTAGAGATCATGGATGAGATTTACCATTTCTGTGACTTACTATTAACAGCATACTAAACTTAGTCACTTCATTTATTTGAAATCTTTTTATTTTAATTTTAAATATTATGTAATTGTAATGGTCTGTATAAAAACGTCTTTAATGTTGCTCTCTTTTAAGTAAATACATCTAAATATAAAATAAAAGAATTTGTCTTGTCCATGCACTTTTCCCCCATATAAGTAAGTCTTCATGATTTTTAAACTTACTGTGTCTATGGCAGTTACGGCCCTTGTACTTTGGGCCTGCACTTGATTTACCTTCTTGTTTTTTATTTTTTAATCTTGTTTTTTCATTAAAACTATGTAAACATCCTTTAGGCAGCAGAGTCAAAAACAGTGCAGTCTTAGCCAATACAAAACTCAAATTCATATTTTTCATAAGGCTTTGTCAGCAGATAGTATTGCACAGATGGTATGGAAGAGTCTGTGTGCATGCATATAGTTTTATTAACATGGATAGGGCAGTGGCATTACATCTTGACAGCAAGGTTGAACTGATGGTGTTAAGCATGAAAGAACTTCAGACAAAGTGGAGAATCTAAAAAGAATAAAAAAATTCCTAAAAAGGAATTAAATCTTACAGCCAAAGATCTTGAAAGTAACATGAAAACAGTAGTCTTTGAAACACAGGGAGCAAAATCCATGACTGAAATTAAAAAACGTTCTGTGATGACATATTGTAAAAGAAAACAAGAATTGCTTGCCTAAAGTTACCACATATTCACACAGAATGTGTCATAATGTGACAAGTTTTGAGATTTATTTCATAAGATGAAAGAACATCCAATGGATTTATATATATACTTCAGACAAAGTACAAATTATGGTTGAAGGATGCATTTCTGCAACAACAAGATATAAAAACAGGATGTTACCATAAACAGAGCACACATCTTTAAATTATCCCATATAAATTGGTACAGAATGTGTTGTTTGTGACAGGGTTTGAGATTTATTTCATAAGCTAAAAGGAAATCCAATGGATTTAAATATACTTTAGACAACTTACAAATGATGGTTTAAGGCTGCATTTTTGCAACAACAGGAAATAAAAACAGGATGCAACCAGAAACAGAGCACACACCAATCAAAATAGGAGAATGAAAAAGCTACAGTTTACTTCCACTAAAGGGTAAACACATGCTCTCTAAAATAGTTTGGCATGCATTAATCGCTTAACAAAGACATCCCTGCTGTTTGACCAGCCTGGCCAAGCCGGTCTTCAGATGGTCTAGTTGGCTAGGCCAAGCTAGGATCCAGTTGACAATTATCCAAAATCCCTTTAAAACCTGGAAACTGTACCTAACCAGGCTGAGAGAAACAAGGCAGGCATTAGGCAGAATCTGTCTGCACAAGCAATGAGTGGGACCAGTGTGGAAAATGACGTCACTCTGGAAGTGGTGGTCAAACAGATATTTCAGTTGAACAGTTTAGCAGAGTCTTCATAATGGAGTAATAGATGAACAAAAGGCAGACAGGTGGTGTCTCACCTGAGCCCTGCTGCCAGTTTTTGCATGGCTGCTTCTCGCTTCTCTGCATTCTGCTGTGAGCGTTGCAATTTGTTCCGCAGCTCCTGCAGGTGATCGAGCGTGCCGACAAGCTCACCACGAACTGTCTTCATCTGACTCTCCAGCAGCTGTGTTCGGTGGAGGGAGTTACGACGGTCTCGCTTGCTGCGCTGGACCTTCTCCTCCAGATCAGACACTTAGCAAGAGGACACGTAACAAATAATCAGACTTAACAAACAATTACTGGTATTATAATTTGTCACCAAAAAGGAAAAAATAACTTAAAGGTCATAACTATAACATTTATAAAATGTAAAGACATGCAAAATACATCATAATTTTGTTTTTTATTAAACACCAAATAATTTAAATTTTACACATTCATGATTCAAACAAATTAAAATGCAAAGCATATATTAATATCTATATTAAAATTTTAGTTAGTTTAGATACAGACCCATGACATCCTCACAGTCTTTGCTTTCTGAATTTGTTTCTGTCTTCATTTTCATTAGGCCTTTTGTGTCTTGTAGCATCTTCTCCATTTGGGCCAGCTGAGAGGCTTTGGCTCCGCTGGCCCTACGAATGAGCAGCAGATCTCTCTCTCTGTCACTCAGCTCTTTTTTACACTTACTCATCTTTTCTGTTAGCAGTCTGTCCAGTGTACAATGGAACACAGACTGTAAAACGTATTAGAAAAAAAGGACTCCAAACGGCTTTTAACGAAATCTTCAAAACCTGTTTTTCTTGCTACTTTGTGCTAAGTAAATAAAGAAAGGCAAAGTCATGGTGTTCAACCAACACCACATTGTCATTCCATTTTCTGTCTTCCACTGTGATTTTTGTAATGTATGCCTATTTTCCCTGAATTCTTATAAATCTTTTAGTCTGTATCATTTGCAGCAGTTCTGCAACTATAAGCAGTCTGCTTTAGAGAGAAAGGAGCAGTCTTCTTTTATACTTGATATCCAGAACAAATTTAGCTTTCAGACAAACAAAGAGTGAATAGAGAGTTGTTGCAGTCATGGGATTAGCCTGACTCACAGCCTCCAGTAACATGGCCTTTTATGCTTAACCACATACCAATGGACAATACAACCAGTAAACATAAAAAAATTCAGGCAATACCAAAATATTTCTGTCAGTTTTGAAAAATCACAAATAAGGCCTCTTTAACATCTGAAGTAGTTTGCTTTCCTTCTGAAAAATAGACCCCAATTTCACATGTCTAATGTTTCAGAATAGATCTGTTCTCTAATCACAGAACAGAACGTGATCAAAACAAGAAATGTCAATATGAACTTGAACATTTCTCCACCAGAGCCAACATGACACCTAAGCCAAACATAACTGAGAACTCTGTGAAAGCTCCTGAAAGAGAAACATCTAGGAAATAAAATACATACACATCTAAAATACATCTAAAACTGTGCTCATTACAAATCATTACAATTAAATAAGGATATTAAAACATTTTAAGCAGGTCTGTCTTTGCTTATGAAGAGCTGGACACTCTGTATTTCAAGATTTGTACCTCAGTGGTCTCTTGACTATTTGAAAATCTATGTTCATTCATTCTTTAACTCTCTCATTTGCCTGAGGGCACCAGAGCACAGACAAAGCACAGCAGCTCTTCATGTCAATAAAAACAAAAATAAATCTAACTATAGGCAATTTATCCAAGAGGCCCTCTCTCAAGAGTGCTGCCTTTCATATTTATTCTCTTTCTAAGTACAGCTTAGTCACTTGTGATGAAGCAGTCTTGTGATTAGTCATGATGATCACTTTGTTGATTTCATATCATGTTTGGCTAACAGGAGATGGAGCCTTTGTCCTCATATGCTATGACAAGAGTATCAGTACCAGGGACAGCATGTTCAGTTGTTGGCCTTGTTATAACCTTAAAAATAATATTAACATACACTTTTTTATGAAAATAAAAGATAGGTTTATGTTTAATATGTTTTAAGGCACATATGCAATAATGCATTACTGCAGTACTAACATGTGCCACCAAGCAGATCTAAAATTGTGGCTTAAAGATAAACCAATAATCATTTTAATGTGACCTTTCCAAAAGGTCCTTTTCAATGTCATTTTGAAAATGCTAACCCTTTTGATCTCAAGATGAGTTTGGTTAGCAAAGTACTACATAAAAGAAGTAAACAATTGCTCATAAAGAACCTTGCTGGAGGTTCATATTATTAGTTGCTCATAAGCTAAAGAAAAAGTTGTAGAGGATGAAACATTTACATTTATTTCTGTATACTCTAAGCCCACAACTGACTATTCAGCAGAACAATGGAAGCACTATACTTGCACATACAAAGAAATAGACAACTGTAAAATAGCTGCCTTATTAAACCTTGATCATTTGGTGATCATTTGGTTCTTGATCATCAAATTCATCCTATAAGTGGGTGTGAAAGGCAAACAGCATTTTGGGATGCACCTCACACGCTCTGTAATTTCTGATCATAGCTAACATCATAGCTAAAATGTGATTCTCTATGTGAACTCTAAAGCGTGACAGAATACATTATGATTGTGGCTTGTTCTTCTCACCATCATCTGGTTGCCAGGGAATACAATGTTTGGAACTTTTGATATCTTCTAACTTTCTGAGGGAGGCAAAAAACTATTGACTCTATGTCAGAGCAGAAACACGGTGGCCAACTATGCTCTGTTTTTTTGCACTCTGGCAAACCTCGTGCTGTGGCCAAGCCAGACACCAATGTAAGGAATGCCCTGTTCATGCTCCTTAACCGAGCTACTCGACATTGAGTTCTGCTATTCATTCCATTAACTATGCAGTTTCCTGTCTGAAAGTTCCCATAGTGGTAAAGTTCCAAGGAGGAACTTTTATTCAATGCCCACTTAGACTTTGGTGGTGCTGGCAATTTTATTGATGAGAGTCTAGCTAAGAAGTATAGCTTACCACTAATCCCATGTACTTCTATACTGGCAGTGGCAGCACTAGATGGAACCCCCTGGGTTCCGGTCTCATTAAGTTTCTCATCACTGAGCTCACACTTCAAGTGGGAGCATTACACTCTGAAAGATTTACTTGTTCACCTCAAATTTAGCAAAGCCTCAAATTTCTTGGCAGGATGGGCAGATTATTCAATGGGACAAAACATGCTTACAGAACTGCATCACACCAATCACTTTCAGCCTGTGGTAACTACTATCCAGAATGACACTCCTAACTCCCAACTTATCTGCTTAGTATGCTGATCTCATTGAGGCCTTCAGTAAGTCCAAGACATTTCACCTTCCACCACACCATGACTGTGCCATCGATCACCTAACAAGGACTACGCCACCCAAAGGTCAAATTCTCCCCCATCAGAGCCCAAGACCATGACTATGGAGGCATATATAGAGGAGGAACTAGCTAAGGGGATTATACATCACTTTACATCCTCTGCTTCTGCTGTCTTTTTCAAAGATTATGGCTTACACCCTTGTATCAACTACTGTGGTCTCAATGAAATAACTGTTAAGATTTTATACCCTTCACCACTGGTCCTAGCAGCACAATTACTAGAACAATTACGTCCGCCAGGTACTTTACCAGGCTTGACCTACACAGTGCCTATAATCTCATCCGCATCAGAGAGGGGGATGAGTGGAAGACAGCCTTCTCCATGAGCATAGGGTACTATGAATACTTGGTGATGCTCTTTGGTTTGGTCAACAGTCGCTCTGTTTTTCAGTTATTCATTAATGAAGTTTTTAGAGACTTGCTAACCAGTGGGTGATTGTCTACATAGATGATATCTTGATCTACTCAAGCTCTCTGGAGGAACATGTGACACATGTCTTTCACGACTCATACATCACTATCTGTATGCCAAAGCGGCGAAATGAAAGTTTTACCAGATGGCTTTCTTAGGTTACATAATCAGCAGTCACGGGCTGGCCATGGATGACAACAAGGTGTTACTTGTTGTCATCAAGTAGGCAGTACTTAACTGGCCTACACCTGGAACTGTGAAAGAAATTAAAGGTTTTGTGGAGTTTGCAAATTTTTACCGACTTCCATTGTAAAAGGAGGTACCACCAAGCTCAGCTGTACCCCTATAGCCCTCCAAGCTTTTGATGACATTAAATTATGTTTCTCCTCTGCTCACATTCTGCATCATCCATGCTTTATCATCCATTTATCCCTGCACATTTTGTTCTCAATTACTTTCCCTAGCTGGACACAACTATGATGTGGGTAACCATGAACTCCTGGCTATGAAAGCAGCATTTGAGGAATGGAGACACTGGTTAGAGGGAGCCAGACATCCCTTTCTTGTGCTCACTGATCACTGTAACTTGGAATACCTTTGGTTGGCTAACAGACTGAACCAAAGTTAAATGAGGTGGGCATTGTTCTTTGCTTACTAAACTATTACTTACCATTGTGGTTCAAAGAATATCAAGGCAGATGCTCTCTCACATCAATTTGATAATGACACCCATAGCGCAATTCCAGAATAGTGTCCAGCCTCTGGTTCAGTCCCTCTGAGACAGACTCTGGACATCACTTCAGCTAACTTTGTTACTCTCCGGAACTTGATGAACTCCATCACATCTGAACCACTCAGGACTCAGGACTCTCTCTCTCTCCATGCGCATTTGGATTCACGCTCTGCACTAGAGCTCAATGCATATTATAATCCATCATAATCCATATTCTATACACATAGAATAGCTGCGCTAAGTTGTGCCCCTTTATTAAGGTGATTCTACTGGTGGTTCATACAGAATGCTTAGCTGATTTGACTTGTATGGGCTTAACAAACTGTGTTTGATCTTTCTACATGCTCTAAAGTCCTGTTAAACAGAGAAGTGTTGTTTTCAAGGCCAGACAAATAATGTTTCTTAGATTCAATAAGACCACGTATGCACTCGCTGGACGAATGCAAAAGCTTATTACTGTAATCACCCTGCTGATCAGGTACTACAAAAGATGTATATTTAATGACGATTAATTATATGTATTTTCCTTTGAGCAAAATGAACTGTTTCCATGAACGAAATGGTGTTTTAAACAACACCGTTTCATTGATTTGACATTTGATTTGCTACATAATTGTGGTGCTGGTTCATGCTTAAAATCTGGAGTCCCTAACTCTGCTGATCTTTACTACATGCTCTACAAGAGTGTTAAATCAATGTATTACATTGATTAGGAATTCCCCAAATCATTGATTGTAACCAATTATTAATAATTTTATATATGAATTTATTTATATTTATACATGTATGTATGTATGTATGTATATATATATATATACAGCTGTCCCACTTCTACCAGGGAGCACCACCACTTTGATAGTTGTTGATCGCTTCTCCAAAGCATGCAGATTAATCCCTCTACCCAAGCTTTCCACAGATGAACATCTTCTGCACTTTGTCTTCCAATACTATGGCCCTGTTTCTGATTGTGGGCCCTAGTTCATCTCAAGGGTATGGTCAGCTTTCTTTGGTCTGCTAAATGTTAACATCAGTCTCAGTTCAGGTTACCACCCTTAATTCAATGGCCAGACAGAGAGCTCTCAGGACATACTACAACCAGAATCAGTATGACTGGTGAAGGGCTGAATATCTTCATGGGCCGAATATGCTCAAAACTGTTTGATTAAACCAGCCACAGGTCTTACCCCTTTCCAGTGTGTATTGGGCTTCCAGCCACCCATGTTCCCTTGGACAGAGGAAAACTCAAATATGTCTGTTGTTGATCACTGGTTCTGCAGAAGTGAAGCAGCTTGGGAGCAAGCTCATGTTTATCTCCAGTGAGCAGTAGAGAGGCAGAAGGTACAAGCTGATCTTCATTGGTGTTCAGGGCCTAGCTACAGGCCTGGCCTCTGGTTGCCCAGCAAAAAGCTCAGCCCAAGGTATGTTGGTCCCTTCAAAATCCTAAGACAAATTTCATCTGTGTCATTCTGTCTACAAGTGCCCTCTGATTTCTCCTACCTTCCATGTCTCACTCTTCAAACCTGCTGGTGGTCCTAGATGAAGAGAAGATGTGAAGAATGAGATTGTGGATGATAAGGAGACCTATCGAGTTAGAGAGCTCCTGGATTCAAGATGTCGGGGTTATGTACTTCAGTATGTAAGGCAGCTGGTCTAGAGATAAGCACTGGGTTTGTTTGCAGAAACGTACCATAAAACAACAAAACACCATTTGATGCTTGTTGCCAGGCTATGGTTCCTTGCTTCCCCCATGTGGCACTGATACCCTGAATTTCACCTCTGCCTTCCCCCCTTCCCTCTCATCCTTCCCCTCCCTCTAGGCTCAGATCAATGGAGCTCACTGAGCATATATGTGCAACATACAGTGTGATGTCATTAAATTTCCATTGTCATGTTTGGTATCATTTTGAAGGTTATAGTGTGATGGGTAAAATAGTCTAGTTTCTATTATTATTGGATACAGTGTTCTAGGGATCTACACCCCTGGTATGGGTGTGTCTTTCCCAGGAGTCCTGGACTTTGTAGTGTTAACTCTCCAAGTGGGGTGCCCCTTTAGGTCACGAGAACTCTCAGGCCATATCTTGAATTGCCATAGAGTTTATGACTCTTTGTCTTTTCTGTGTATATAAAGTGGCTAGGCAAAAGTCTCTGGGAAGCATTCTGTAACCAGAACTTCCCACACTGCTGCTGTGTCTCATTTGCCAGGTATGATTTAGACTTTATACCTCATTTTGTATTCTGTTGATCATATTAACATTTGCTGCATACCCTGACCTCCTGACTGTTAGGTAGACTGTCTGGATCTATTACCTTCTAATAAACCACTGAGATAGGTATGAGACTTTGCATGCAAAGACAGGTATTTCCAATGCACATCCATTTCTGGTTCAAATGTGTGTGTTACCAGTTCAGTCAACTTTATATTTATAAACCGATTACAATCTTTTTTGTAATCGGTTTTAATATTATTAATAATAATTATTTAATAGTATTAATAATTAGTTTTACTAATATTTATCTTTGTCAGGGTCCCGCCTTCTTGTCTTGAGTTTCTCCTAGTTTCTCTTGCCAGGATCCTGACAGCCCTGTGTTTTGTGTCAGAGCATGATGCCTGGATCCTGACTTAATCCTAGTCTTGGTTTTTGTTTCTTGGAGTGAGGATCTAGACTCATGCTCTGAGTCTCTGTTGTCTGTGGAAGCACATGGCCATTGTTTGTTTACTTTGTGCCATGTACTCTGCTGTCCTGTGTGTGTCATGTCATGGCTTCATGTTTTGAGTTTCTCCTAGATTCTCTTGCCAATATCCTGACAGCCCTGTGTTTCCCTGTGTTAAAAAATAACAATAAAAAGATTTCAAGGTATATAATATATAGCACCATTGCCACCGGGTGCTTCTCAGAAAACGATGCACAGTCACCTGCATTTAATTCTGAAAATAATTGAGGACAAGTTTTTAGGGCAATATTTGAGGACAATATTTTAAAGTCTGATTTAATAATAAATAGTAAATGTTTAATAAATGTTGTAACACCAGTTGGTGGCACTATACATGTGACTTGTACACAACACCAAACACATTCCAAACACAATACTTGTGTTCCTGTTCCTATTATTGCTGTAAATTGATTGCCTTACCATGGCAACATCATTCAAGATATCAACAACTCGTTCACAGATTAGCTTTTTTAATATTTACATTTATGCATTTGGCAGACACTTTTATCCAAAGTGACTTCTTCAAACCCACAACCTTTGCGTTGCTAAGGCAATGCTCTACCAACTGAGCTACAGCAATAGTTCTTCTTTTTCTGACCAAGTAGAAAGCGACATGGGTAATTAAAAAGGACTCTTTTAAATGGTGACAATCCCATAAATCCCTTAGGATAAGTATTTTAAAATTCAGAGCCTGGAATTGACAAAAAAATCCGCATACAATCCAAAATGGCAATGCCTCTACATTATTCTGACCAAACCTGAAGTGATTTGGCTAAATGTAAACTGACTATTTTAATGTTTGTTTTAAGTGACTCACTTCCTGTTACCAGTTGGTGGCTCTATTCCTATGAATCACAATAGTCATATCAGCCCACCACAATAAACATATTTGCCAAGTTTGACATAAATTGCTCAATGCATTCTGTAAATTTTAGAGACTTCCTGTTTCACATTTTTCACCATAATGTTACCCCCTCGCCATGGCAACACCATTTGAGATATCAAAAATCCCTTTATAATTGTGAATCTTAAATGTCTTGGCATGATGCACATCAAGTTTGGCAACAATCACATGAAATCTCCAGGAGTATTTTAAAGCTCATGGCATGTACTTTTCAGAATATCCAGAATGGTTGACTTCCTATTGGGCAGAGGGCGTCAGGGCAAAAGTTGTTTGGGTCGACATGACTGATATGACTGGGGTGCTACCTTACCCTCCTGCCCCACCCACGTACCAGCCTTTGCCCAGCCCTAATGGCCAACGATTCTGACATGTATGCCGAGCTTTTGAGCATGTTAAGAGACCCATCACCATATAGAGAAGCACCATCGCCACCTGGTGCTTCTCAGAAAACAATGCATAACTGTCACATGCATTTCACTCCAAAAATAACTGAGGACTATTTTAAAGTCTGTTTTAAGTATGTCTGTTGTAAGCGACAAACTTCCAGCTGCCAGTTGATGGCATTATAACTGTCACTCACAATAGCCACATCATTGTGATCTTCTTGGAACACCAAACATATTTCCCAAGTTTGATGAGACACTTCATGTTCCATTTATTACCATTTTATAAGGACTTTATCCTATCAGCGTACCAGTCATGACCATCTAGTTTCCTTTTGAGGTAACTCGACATTGCATCACGGCTATAGGGAAACGTGCTTTTTGGTACGTGGGGGTATGTGTACATGACAAAATCCCAAGCTTTTCAAGCCACCTCATGGGTTTTGCAGGTCAGCAACAAATGGCAGTTCATTCTACTCTTGTTTCTACCCAAGCATCTCCTGCCAGTCCTCTGATTCATGTTATTCAGGTTAGGAGTTGGAGAGGATGATACCTCTCCTGAATTTTCTGGCAGCATGGAAACTTCTGCCCAGTATATCCCTATGGCTGTTAAACAGCAGAGAAAGGGTACACAATTCTGTTTGCCTTCATGTTTCAATAGCATCTGCAGACTGTGGTGTCAGGAAGTGTCCAGACAGACATTTAATCTCAGACTCAGGGGTCAATCTTTCACCCCCTGTTGGAAATTTGAAAACTGTTGGCCTGGCTCCAGCTCTTAGATGCCGGTCTCTCAACTGATGTCTCAACTGACATGATTCTGAGTTCCAGAGCTCCTTCTACTAGAAAAATGTATGCATTATTTTACTGAGCTAATGGAAGTTTTTTACTGAGGATGTAGTGCACTGTAAGACAGAGATTTGTATTCAAACCTGGTGCAACTTCTCCAATAGTAGCTACAGGGACATATAGACATAAAGATCAATACATATAAATATATGAACACAATTGCTAAGTCTGTAAATCTTGTCATGCTAACCTGATTAGGCAACGTAAATAGCAGAGTAAATAGTTGTGTTGTGAGATAATATTATTGATGTTTCGTTTGTTACTTGGCATTTCAGCTATGTAGTTTTGCACACTGTACTACACCTCCTTTCTAGTCATGAATGTAGTGTGAATCATGATAAAGCATACTTTTTATGATTTTTACAATGTACTTTTACAGTACTCACACTGGACACACCACAAGTTGCTGCTTCTCACAGGAGAAAGGAGAGGGGAAGAAGAGCATCAGCTGACAGCTAGAAGAAACACAGCTTTTAACATAAACTGGCTGGGACTGACCCCAGATGCTCTAAAGGAACCCTGGAAAGACCCTCCAATAGCAAGTCCCACACTGGTGTTCTCATGTGCGTTGCAGGCCTCAACCTCACAGTACCAAAGAGGAAATGCACCACTAGCAGGTCCTTCGGTAAAGACTGACCACCTAAAGGCACAAGGTAAGCAGCTATGGCCCCACCATGTGGACCTTTAGAGTGAAGGAAGATAGCCCTGCTGAGAACCGATCCTGCAGGAACTCCAGCACTGAACCAACCAGGCAGTTAAATGAGTCCAACTGGCGATTCTCACACCATGAAGTGAAGAGCCTCCACTTCAGTTGGTATTGTTTTCTCATGGAGGGAGCTCTGAGGTGAAGAATGATCTTAACAACCTATGAGGCCAAGAATTGAGCCCCCTCCCTGAGACAAAAGGTCCCTTCTGATTGGAAACTCAATCAGGAAAGAAGCATATATGTGTATTGAGAAGCATAGAAGCATATAGGAACTCATCAATGTATTGTCAGTCTGGACAAGATGGGGTTTATAAACACTGCCATCATTATTGCCAGCAAGAGATGGCTTCTCCAAAGAACTCCCATAGAAGCACTCACGTGAGGTGTCAGCTAAAACTACTCATCAGAGAAGGTCTAATCCTACAGTCTAAAGCTTATGATCTTTTGCAAACCTCAGCCTGGCTCTTCTTTGCTTCTCATTGATGAAGGGCTTTTATCTAGCTTTGCACGGCTTCAGCCTTGCCTCTAGGAGCCTGTTTTTCAATTGTCCTCGCTGTGCACTTCACCACAGCTGCCATTTGCCATTCTTTTTGTAGGTCACTTGATGTCATCCTATGGTTTATGTATGACATTTGAATGAGTAGGCTGTCATCTCGTTTAGTGGAGAGTCATTTTTCCTCTCTTTCAGTCTGTAGTTTTGTTGTCCCCAATGTCTGCAGCATGACCTTGTTGTTATGAACCACTATCTTTGAAATTTTAAGGATGAAAAGAGCCTGAATGTTACTGTATCCCTCTGCTAGTAAGGCCAGAATTTAACCCTTTTTTCTCATTTAAAACTTTTAAACTCTTATCACCAGTTATTTTTTGATCACACACTTGATTACACTTCACTCTTTTGAGGTTCTACTAGCATTGTTTTTGCCATTTAGCTGGTCCTGGAGGATAGTGATGACCACAACCGTGTTTCTTATATTTTTCCTTGTTAAATAATATTTGGTTTAGGTGATCACTTAATCAGTACTTAATTAAGTGTGAGATGTGCCTGTTTTGGAAATCTACAGACATTCTGCAGTGGCCTCTTTTTTTCAGAGCTGTATATATATTTATATACATATATACATACATACATATGAGAGAGAGAGAGAGAGAGAGAGAGAGAGAGAGAGAGAATAAATATATAGATATAGATAGATATAAAGATGTTTTTTGTTGATGTTAATAACATTTTACTGGTAAGTGGCGTCATTTTTTTGTTTGGTTGCATTTATTACATTTAATAGTTTGCCATGACAGACAACATGTGATTTAATTGTAAATTTATATTTATTATACTAAATATAAAAATTGCTCTTATTGTAAAAATGCCCCCAGAAATCTTTTTCAGCAAATATTGCCTTGGAAGTATTCATTTTATATTTTAAATGAATCTGAATGATTTACTATTACTTTGGATACTTTAGTATCTTTAAAACCAGCTAATTTTTACTTATTTTAATAGGTGACATTTCTTTAAGTAATATATTGGTGAGGTATCTGGTTTTTTTTAATTAAGTGTACATTTGTCCACTTGTGTACTTTCTCCACGACAGCTATGGCAACAGTAGACTGCTGTTCACATGCTTTTTCAGTGACATGACACATCCACAAAACAATGTGCAGTCATTATTAATGTCAGTTTATTATAACTTTAGATATCACAGGTATTTACCAAAACCTACTGTGGCAGGGGCACATAAAATAATAATGAAATACTAAAACAGTCAAATTATAGTTTTGTCGGTATTAATTTAGGCTATTGCATTTTTCTTTTGTGACATATTTGTCAGTTATGGTAATCCATACCCGAAATGTGACCTAGTGTTTAAGTACAGGAAACTATGATCCTACAACAACCAAACTGCTGGTTCATACAGTGATTATACATATACTGACGTATACATACAATAGCAGGTTCATAAACAAGAAAAGTTTAGATTAGGTTAGAATAGACTAGAAAAGGTTAGGCTGCTTGATATAAGAACACTTTATTTGACAGCTCTAATGAATAATAGAAAGAATCTAATATTCTTTTTTAGTAGGTATACATGTTGCCCATAGATTAGAGCCCCTTTCCTCAATTTGATGAAATTCCACACATGAAATTTGAGTTGTGCATGAAAGTTACTTTATTCCAAACACCAGTAATTTATAATCTTTATTTATATAATAAACTGCTTATAATCTCTAAGAAAGATGTATTGTGAGTTTATAACAGACAGTGTTTTTTAAGATTTCAAATACTGCACTACACACAGCAATATTAAATAAACACAACAATATACATAGATGAACAGGTAAATTAACTGTAATTGTAGTGACAATGAGGACACTCGAATAACTGATTTGATTGTCCATACAGATGCAGGAGCTTATGGATCGTGGAGGTTGAAGAGGGGATGCCTAGCTGGTTATCTAGTTGATTAAAAGGTAAGTTCTTTCAACGGGTAGAAGAAACAAACTCACAGGAGACTTGGAACCAGGAAGAATGGACGAGGGAACAACACAGGAAACATCGCTGTAGCACGGAGTAACAGGTGGTAGACCAGACAGTGAGTGCGGGCTCCTTGTGTGCTGATATGCGGTAAGATAATGCAATGCCAGTGCAAGTTATTAGTATTCAGGTGAATTGGTATATTGGCTGATTGGTGGCTGGTAATTGGTTATGTGTAAAGCCTGGCAGATTTGTGATAGTACTCCCCTTCCACTGTCTTCTCCTGAGGGCCGAAGACCCTGGCATCATGGTGGTATACTTCTGCTGGGTGCGGGACGATCTGGATGGGAGTTATGGAAATCAGTGAGTAGGGTGGAGTTCAAAGATGTAGTCTCTAAGGACCCAGGAACATTCCTGTGGACTGTAGCCCTCCCAGTCTACCAGATACTCTAGACAATTACCATGTCATTGGGAGTCCAGAATCTCCTTCACTGTGTAGACTGCTCCATCCTCTGGGATGAGTGGAAGGGGTGGCTCCTCAGCTGGGCCAGGCTCTGTGGAGAGAGAGAGAGAGAGAGGTGGATAGTAAGCTTTCAGAAGTGAGACATGGAAAAGGGGGTGAATTCTGTAGTGCTAATGCAATTGTCATTGGTAGGACTTGACAGATGATGGAGAAGGGGCCAATGTATCTGGGACTCAGGTGGAGAGCCAAACCCTTTGCCTGGGTTTATAAGGTTGTACTTTGGTCCATTGGACATTGGCTTGGATCTATTGACAACGCATTGCCCTCTAAAGATAATGGTGTGCTTCATCCCAGACCCTCTTACTCTGCCAGAACCAGTAATCAACAGGTGGTACATTGAAAAATTCCCCAAACCATGGGAACAACAGGGTTTGGTAGCTGAGTATGCATTAAAAAGGGGTGACAGAGCAGGATCTGTGGCATCGGTAGAGGGTCTCTCAGAGTTCTCTGTCCATTTATAGTGTATAGGGTAAGGTTCTGGATTATCAGAGGGTTCTTCAGGAGCATGGACATGGGAGATAGCATCAGCTTTTTTGTTCCTGGAAACAGGTTGGTAGGAGATGGTAAAACAGGCAACACTATATGTACACACACAATATATACAGCAATTTTTTTTCCAAGTTAAAGTGCAAGTCTAAATATCTAGCTACATTTTGCTTTACTTTGATACTTTTAATCTGTGAAAATTAAAGTTAGGCTTGTTATTATGTTAAGGTTACCCTTAATAAAATATAAACATGGGCATACATTTTCATGTATTTTTGCTAAATCCCACACTCAACCCCTAATAAAATACTAAACCATATATTATGAAATTTGTTAGTCAAAATGGCAATACCTAAAAGTATTGACAAGTGCGGCTAAAAGATTCATTTGAATTCTTAAATGATTACAACTAAATTATTAAATAATTACTAACAATTAATACACTTTTAAGGATAAAGAGAATACATTCAAACAACATAGCTTTTATTGTTTTACAGCAACCAAAACCAATTACATACTCTCTACACTCATCTTATAAGTTTTTTCATTCATAGACATAAAGAGCAACAATGAATGGAAATGATTTTTTGTATTCTACAAGGATTCAAGCAACACCCATCAAGTAAACAATATTACTTAAATTACCCACATGCAAAACCACTGCACAGAGGTCATTACAGTCCCTCATATAGTACCTTTAAGAAAAGAACAAAGTGACAACCTCAGTCACTTAAGAAGCAACTGAAATGTCCCAGACCACCCCCAATTCCCCAAAATAAGAAGTACAAAAAGAAAGAACCGAAGCAGTAATCTGAGGAGTCCAGTTCAAAGAGTCTGCAAATGTTGACTGTAATCCAGACCAGAAGACTCTGCCCTGTTGTTGCTGTCAGTGGTGTGTCTCCAGGTCCACAATGGTCCACTCATCCTGTGGAGAGGCAGCATCCTCAGGGCAGAAGCTGGTCACAGTGATGCTGATGGTGGAGTCCTCTAGTCCAGCAGTCCAGCACTTACATGTGTCCTTTTAAATGATAATCCTTTTCTGTCAAGAAATCTTGGTAAAGAGACGGTGTCTGTTTAATCAGGTACTGTGCACATTTAAATCCTCTGCAACCAAGTTAATGATGCCCAGATTTGACTGTTGGTCAGACAGTAATTGTCAAAGCAGACTCTAGTTTCTCTCTACATACTGCCATCACTCTCCATTTCCTCTTGAATTTCTTCTGTCTCTACACCTGTATAATCTCGATGCTGACAGCTCCTGCTGTGGGTCATTGCTCCTTTCCACATCCATGCTTTGTTCAAGGGGTGATTACAATGATGTGGGCTTTGTTAAAAAACATTGTTTCCAACTCCACACGATGAACAGATTTACCCCTAGTGCAACTGTCCTCCATCAATGCTTAAGATACTTTTAAAGCATAACTGGAGGAAAAAAAAGTTTTCATTGCCATTGATATTTGATTCAATGACACATGCTTTGTTATTCAATAACAAGTTTTCCATGAAACAATTCTGATTTTGGAGGATAAAGATAAACAGCTGCCATAAAGGTGATGCACACAGAAAAACTTTTGTGTTGTAACAGTGAAGGCATGCTCCTGCCAGCACCTTTTGAACTTTGTTCAGACACAAAAGATATAAATTCTCTTCAGTTCTGATCAAACTGTGTATTTTTTTCCCTAAATACACACATTTGTAGGTAAGGAAGCTATTTAAAACTTAAAGCTACACTACATATGGACATGCACAAAGGACATGCTGGCAAATGACTGCTTATTGCTTTACTCTGCAAGTTCAAGATAGACATGTTTTAAAGAAGCCCACAAGGAAAATCATTGACAGTGACTGGAATCATGATACAAGTGTAATAAAAGTGAGACACAAAAGGACCTTGAAGTTTACTAGAAACATTGTATACAGATAAAAAACTACTAATTAAAAAAGAAATAAAATGAAATCTTTAAAATCTAGAGCTGAGAAAATGGTTACCTATTAGATCAGAACTACAAATCACACAATTTATAAAGTAAATAAAAACAAAAACACAGACACACAAGAATGGACACAAACATATATGGATTTCATAAATAACCAAATTCAACAATGAACCCTAGTATTAACATGCAAGAGTTGCTGGTGAATGACTAATAAACAGACACAGTCTTTGAAAACAGCAATACACTCAACATTAATACCGAGTAGAAACAAATACCCTAATTTAACACATTCAAACTATCACTGTGAAAAGGCTGATCCTTCATAGGCAGTATCAAAAGAAAGATATTTGTGCATACATTTAGTTTAATGGCAAATTCATGTAGTGCTTGCCTTTTGCATAAACATATGGAAAAGCTTATTATTTGGTATGTATAATATTTCATGGAAATTTTAAAATGAAAAACAAGACATTGAAATAAACACTACAGGTACTTGGATGTATATGCTCATGCACTGTTCCAACAGTGACAGCACAGCCATGCCACATTACAGATGGTCTAACGCAGACTTCACCATAAACAGATTTACAGTTTTCTGTAAAAAATAATTTATACTTTAGGGTTTCAGAGGAAGGAAGATGGTAATGTGCTACTATCTAAATGGATGAAGTATCACAAATTACCCCATTGAAAAATAGTACAGAATAAAGGAATTTTTAGATTTTCTGAATGGGTCAGGTTGGGAGACTGTGACTATGAGGTGCATCTGAGAATCAGGGGGATGGCCTCTAACATTATACATTACCTGGTGGAGAGTGTGCAAGTGGTAAATCTAGCCGTAAATCAGCTTTTTTGCTGTATATATGCTTGGTCTGCAGACTGCCACACTGTTGTGCCAGTCGCAAGTCCAGGTGACTACGGTGCTCCTGTGCAGGAAGGTTACTGGGGTTTCTGTCTAGCACAGAGGCACTGGATTGATTACATAAAGAATCCTCCAGTGGAGATTCACAAAGTTCTGCCATGAATACAGCAGATTTGGGCTCTTTTTCTATTTCCTGGTTGGAAGTGTGACAGCTCCTCACTGTGCTTGTGGAATGCTCTGATGAGTAGTCATTCTGAGTGTTTTCTGGTTCATCGTCAAAGACATCACCATGTGCATCACCTGACTGATGGAGTGGAGTCAGGGCACCTCCATCGTCACATCCAAGTTCTTCACACTCGTCCACAGAGAGCAAAACAGAACGATGGAAGTTAGAAACTGATTGGTACTCAGGTTGCTTATTCTCCTGGTCCACAGCATCTTCGAATGCCAGGTTGACAATACCTTGAAACTGGGGAGAAGGCTCTGAATGTGGGTGAGGCATACCTCTTGGCAGCACCTCAACTTCAGATCTTTCATCTTCTGTCTCCTCCTCTTCTTCCTCAGAGGAGAAAAGCTGGTGATCCTGCATACCCTTCACGTTTGTTATTGTAGTATCCATTTCACAAAGATTCTCCTCCACTGGCACCTCATCCTTTTTAATCCATGATTGTGGTCTCTGACGCCCTGTCTCTTCCTCACTTGTAGTCTCAGCATCCCGTCCTCTGAGTCGCACTTCTACACGTACCCCAGATCCACTCTCGCACATCTTAAGCTCCTCAGGTGTGCTTGTATCACTGCTACTACGACCCAGGAAATCAGGGCAGCGCATGGTTCCGCACTTAGAAACGCCATGCTCATGGGAACAGCCATCATCATCCTGCGAGCCACCGGCATCATAATCTTCTGACCGTGGCTTTATGTCATCAGAAGAAGTGGTAGCACTGCCGGTTTCTGAATCAGGGCTAACCTGGGGGTGAAGCCCATTCCATGAATCCTCTGGGGTAATCTCAACACTACCTAGACTGCAGGGTGTATCAGGAGATATGTCTGATTCCTTTGAAAAGTTAATGGAATTGAGGCCCTGACATGGACCAGAGAGATGGGGAGAACTGGAATGGGTTGAGGTCAATTTAGTCCTACTACATTGTTTAGAGGTATTTGTATTTACAGAGTTCACATAGTTTTGCATTTCTGTGGTCACTGGCTGAGTCTTTACCTCTGTACTGCCTAGTTTACTCAGTAGATTACTGCTTTTTTCCATATAAATCTTGGTAGAAGTTGCTGATGCACCCCTCGGGATGGGTTCTTGCACCATTTCTGGCTGGTCTAGCACAACCGGGTTGACTAATGAATGCTGCTTCAGAGATATAGAAACTTTGGAACTCCCCACACTAGATGTTACCACTCCCTGTCCTCTTGTCTTACCTTCAGCAGAAGCTGTATTTAATTGCCGAGTGACTTTTTTAGAGTTGGAGTGTTTGGGGCTAGATGTCAAATCTTTCACAGCAGCCACTGGTTTTTTAGAATCAGCAGAGGTGGTTGTGTTTTTGACTGCTCCAGATGATTTTGGAGATGATTTTGTTGCAGGTATTTCTGGAGTTCTTTGTTTGGATCCTGTTTTGTTCAGAGCAAGGGGCGACTGTTTGGAAGTAGACAAGAAAGTTTTGATGCTGGGCTTTGACTCAGAAATGGCTTTTGTTGTCTTAGTGGTTGAAGGTTTAGCTATATCTTTCTCTATCTCCTTTTTGAGGGAGACAGTTTTTCTAGAGCTACTGGCTGAGCTGGGTCTGGATAAAGCTGTTTAAAAGAAGTAACAGACAGCATTGTTCCAATGTCACAATTTGTAAATATGGCTTATTTGTAAATATGGTCTTTTCTAGAGTTGAATAGGATAGAGTATAAACAGCTAAATAGAGTTGATGATAGAGTGTAATTTTTAACAATGAAATTGTATGTGAAATGTAATAACATTTTTATTAAAGCGCAAAGCTGCAACTAATAGCTATCAGACATTCTAAAATATGAGTGTTTCTTACCATGGTTTTCTGTGCTCCTATTCTTTGGATCTGAGCGAGCTGCAGATATTCCAGGACTTGCTCGCTTGGTTGTGGTGGGTTTTCCCTTGTTTGCTTTATTTGTGGGGCTGTAGCAGCACAAGGACACTGACTATGAACTGAAATATATTGTTTCTCATAAACAGATAAAGTAATTTACAATTAATAACTGACATGCAATCATCACAGACTAAGGCTGTTCATAAATCTCACCTGCTAGTCTTGTAAGTGTCTGGTTTCTGAGCAGGTTTTGTTAAAGGGGATTTTGTTGCTGCCTTGGCTTGAGGTTTCGACCTGAGACCTAGAAAGTAAAAAGGATTATTAAAGATTTCTTTGAAAAACAATAAAAAACAATTACTCTGAAAAGTAGTGGTCCATAAAGCACTGATGTTTTTATATATTACATATTAAATGCTTCTAGTTATAATAAGCTCTGCTAAACACAAATACTTTGAGTCACAAAGGAGTCAGTACCAGGCAAACACCTGCTAGTGAGCAGGAAAATAGTCTGAGACTGAACCAAAATCACAAAAGGCAAAACCCAGGACTTTGCATTTTGTCCTTATGGGCTTCAAGATCTCTAATTTTTTTTATTTTTCACCTTTAGCACATTCCATAATTTCTTTATTTTCTTGAAACTGAGAAGCACATACAACTTTTAGACAGAAGGGGACATCTGTCATTGTGCTTTGAATGTACGTGTGTATTTTTCATTAGCTGTCTCTCATCTGCAAAACTGCGCTCAAAAGCTTTGTTCTTGCTGTGAAAGGACCACAGTTGAGTGCAAATATGGGCATACAAACAAAGAGGGTGTGGAGGTTATTCTAACACTAATTGTACAGCTGTGGTAAGGCCATCCTCCAGTCCTGACACAAAATTTAGTATGCTGTTAAACAACTATTTTGAGATCTTGTAGAGGTATGTATAATTATTTGATATGTTGTGTGAAGCCAGTAATGAATTGCGGTAAATTTTGCACAACACCTGTGGTTGTACTGTAGCCATTGTTGCAAGGACTCCCCATGCTGTTGTCTGGTGAGGTGCTGCCAGAGCTGGAAGGAGTATTCAGAGCAGGCTGGGCCTTGCTGATGCTGTCAGAGACTGATTCCTGAGGCAGATCTTTACCTGACATTGTGTGCTTCTGTACTTTTCCTGCTTTAGTCTGGCTTGCCACAAAATTAGACTTAAAATCAGCAGAGGAAGACTTTGGCCTTGCTCCTGGATTGGGCTTCCTGTCCAGCACCGCCTTTCCACAGGAACCTAAAGCAGTGGAATTCTCCCGTTGACCTCCTGAACCATCAGTACCATTCAAAACTGGTTTAAAAGCAGATGCAATCTTGGTTTTAGCTGGTGTGTGAGTTGACTTAACTTTATCATTTTTGCTTTGGAGTGAGACATTGTTGTTAGGTTTTGTTTTTACAACAGAAGCTGTCTGAGCTGTGGGCCCCAGAGGATCAGACTTCATGGTGCCCAATGCTGCTGCTTGCACATGGACCTTTTACTGGCTTCTGTTGTGGGAGTAGAGAAAGAAGGAAAGACTGTGATGGCTTTGCTCATTGTTAATAAGATCAGCAAACCATTTCACACAAAAATCTCAGACATACAGTATAAAGTCACAAAACTATGATCTTTGGGTTCAAAGCGATAAAAATAACACTTTCCAATAGCCAAAAGAATAGGGCTATATAGAATCATAATAGAAAGCTTTTCCCTTAGTTCAAAGTTTCTGTATGCATCTCGCTTATTAGAAACATTATTCTGATAAAATAAAATTGATGTCAAATGAAGAAATTACAGTAGTCAACAGCTATTGATGACTTCATGATGTCTAAATACAAATTGCTTTCTATCAAACACTACATAGCTGATATTCTTCTACACAAACAGGTAGTAGGGTTCCCTTCATCACAGCAAAAAAACAGCTGTTCTCATTAAAACATCCTTCAGAAGGGCACTCCTCTGAGGTTTACATTAAAGTAAGATGTAATTACCACAGGTAATCAAATTGTATGGCACAGTTATTACAATGATTTCTCAGCTCTGTAATTGTGCAGCACAGATTCTTTTAAGCAACCTTCAGGTTTCTGTGATGAGACAGCACTCATTTGAAAATAAGCTATTATATTTACAACAGCCAGAGTGTTTATTATAAAGAATGTAAATTTCCAGTATTTCATAGAACACCCACCTCTACATAAACATTTACTCAATCAGGTACACAAATACATACACACTTGCAACCAGTCCCAACCCTAATCAGTAAAAGAGGCAGCACAGCTTTACAGATAACTGCTGATTTTCCTGCTCCTTCATGTCCTTTGATCATCTCATATCTAGGCTTCTTTCCGAAAGCTTCAGGCTCTGATCTCAATAGAACTGCTTTCATGCCAGAAACAATCCAAATCATTTCAACCATTTCCTCTGAAGGAATGCGGTGTTTATGTGTCAAGCTTTGCAGTACATGGGGGTTACAAAGCATGGAGTATTGTAGCCTTAAAAGCTCATCAAAGCTTTGCAGGGTCATTTTAAAAAGACATGTAAATCTCAATGGACTTGAATTATATGGATCAGGGATTGCCTTACCAGCTGCCCACTAACCATGTAAAGTAAGCTGTGAATTACTGCACAGGACTACCCCACCAACCTACACAAACACAAGTGCTCCCCCTGCCGCTTAACATTGAGCCATGGAAAGCTATTGATCGGTTCTTTACAATTTCCATCCTCAACAAACTCTTCTCTTTTGTTACTGCTAAATTCTTACCATGACTTTATTCTCTGCTTACCTGCAAGCGTTTTATCTTGATATCTGAGTTGTAGAGCTTCTTATCCTTGTGTGCGTTGCACTGCAAAGAGGGATTAAAGCAGAAAGGTCCAGAGCCTTGCATGCAGCAAACACAGCTCACGCCTGAATGGCTACAGGAGGAGCAGAAAGAGTAAGAGAGAGAGGGTGAGTCAGTAAGTGAGAGCGAGAGAGAGAAAGAAGGAGGAAGGGTGGGTACAACAGCAGGAAAACAGGAGCAAATCTGCAGCTGCTTCAAAGGCTGGTTGTCTTGGCAACCGATCACTGTTGCCTCCCTCCACTCTTAACAGGATCCTCTCCAGCTAAATGGATGAAGTCACCAGCTGGTCATTAAAATTCTCTTTTTTTAGATTTTGCCTCAGCCTCATTTCTCTGTGGATCTCTCCCTTCCTTGCCTCTATGATCGACATAGAACCAGATAAGACATGGCCACACCCACAGCTCTTGGTCTTCGTCAGCCTAATCTATTCTGCCATGTCCCCTGGGATGTGAATTAACTTATAAACAAAGACAGAGAATGGCAAAGAGAAATAAAGAAACTACAGGCATATGTTTACCATGACCTGTTCTATTTGTAGTGTCACTTTACTATAATCCAGCCTAACGTGGTCATGTACATTATAGGAGAGTTTAAATCCCAGGATCAAATCAAGCATCTCATAAACATGCCAGACCTTTGCGGCAAGCACACACTGCTTAATGCAGCTCAGAGACAGCATGGAAATGTGCTCACAAGTATTATAATACACTGTTGCAGTGTTTTAAAATCTCATATATGCAAACACATATATATGTACAGTAACACACCTTCCATAGTAGACTGGTGTCACGTGTGAACACCTCTCTCTGAAACAATTCACATCTGACTGTTTTAGCTGACATGACAGCTTATATCTAAATGTGTCCAAACATCACTGATGGTCTGTTAAAGGTGGGGCAGATGTATGACAATCATTTATAGACACTTTACTTGCAGTTTAATGCCCAGGCTCAGCATCTACTTTGCCCATTTCAGCTGCCAATCAGCTGCTCGCTGCTATACAGCACTGATACTACATTGTTACTACTGCACAGACTGAAACACAACACAAAACCACATACACTGAAATACAACAACAAAGGAACACTTTTGTTCACAGTGTCCATCTTCCTCAGACTCACCCTCAGAAATTAAGAACATCAACTCAGCTCTTTGTTGATTAGGTAAATGTTGGAGTTGACAGAAAATGAATGAGTTACAGCTGTCTGAAGCAACATTCGCCAAGAAGAGAGCAGAAAAAATTAAGACTAAGGAAAAATTTAGGAAGGTTCACCTCTCAAAAAAGAGCAAGATTATTATTATTATAAGATTATTATTATGAAAAGATTATTTTAGATGTTTAACTGCTTTTGGAGCATTGGGATTGCTAGACAAGGGCTTAATGAACTAATTTTTGTAGAAACCTCAAATTAGATAAAAAAATTTACATTTTTTACTTGTTTTGCCTGTAGCTTGACCAAACATATAGTTCTAGCTTGAACGAAATCACTCAATGCACAGAGAAGATATGAGACACTTCCTGTTATTATTGCCAGGTCATGGCAACATCATTAGCTTTTAAAAATCCCTTCACAATGTGGCATGTTTAATGTCTTGGCATAATATTTATAAAATCTAAATAAAATAATAAAAGACATGGGCATGGAATAAATTGGTGGCGCTATGGCTATGACCATGACTCACAGTAGCCATATCAATGTCTTCAGCCCACCATATTAAACATATCTACTAAGTTAGACGTACTTCACTTAATGCATGGTGTAGATATTGGAGACTCTGTTTCCCAATTTTTTACCATAATTTTACTGCCTTGCCATGGCAACACCAATCGAGATATCAAAAATTCCTTTTCAGTTTTGAATCTTAAATGTATTGGTATTGCTTTTCAGAAAATTCAAAATATCCAACTTCCTGTTGGGTGGAGCTAAGGGGTGTCAGTGCGAAAGTTGTTCAGGAATCATCGATACATAGGATCTAAATATAGCTGCAAGTAGTAATGGAGGGCCTAAGCACTATCACACCATTGTCACCTGGTGCTTTTCAGAAAACGATGCATGGTTGTCATGTGCATTAAATACTCAAAATAACTGAAGACTGTTTTAAAATCTGTTCTGAATAAGTCGTTGTTGTAAGTGACACACATCCTACTGCCAGTTGGTGGTGCTATGGCTCACAATAGCCCATTATTGTGATCAGCAAACAACACCATGCATATTTCCCAAGTTTCATGTAAATTACTAAATGCATGCAAAAGATATGAGACACTTCCTGTTCCTTTGTTGCCATAAATTGATTGTCTCCGCCCTTTCCCTTGAGCTCTCTACAGATTCAGATGAGCTCACACTGGCTTCAGAAGCCAGTTCTGCAGTTCATTCTGAGCTAGATGATGGCAGCCGCTGTCAGCGTCAGATGACGGGTGTCAGCCAGACAGGTGATGAGGCAGATCAGACTCCTCTTTCAGTCGCATTTGAGGATCAGGGTTTGTTTAGTGATGCTGTTAGCTCTGTCATTGACAGATACTGTGGTGTTCAAGGAGCTCCTCCCCACCAAGGCCAGGTATCTGCAGCTTCAGTTGGTCCATTCACCTCTTTTTCATTTAGATCTTCCTCTGCTCATATGCCACAGCAGAAGGCTAGTATGGCAGATCAAGCTCCCCTGCAGAGACCTACATTTCATGAGGGAACACTTCATGCCAGATCCCCCTCGGAGCCCCCAGGGGAGCACTTCTGCTTTCCACACCACCTCAGGTGTCTAGGGAGACAGAAATACCTGCCAGTTCATCTGAACCATGTTTTCTTGTTCCTGTCCTGTTTTCCATTGTTGTTGAGTACAGTAAAGTGTGTCAACTTCAGCCCTAGGACTGGTTTGCCATGACGGACCTAAAGGGCGCATTTTTCAACATCAAGATATTGCCATAACACAGGAAGTTTCTCAGGTTCGCTTTCAGGGAGCTCTGGGTCCCTTGAGACTACAGGGCATCCTCATTCTAATTTATATAGAAAATAGCTAGTCAAGGACAGCTTTCCAGAACTAGCTGCAGTGCGTCGAGATGTCATGTTAGCTCATATGAGATGCTTAGGGCTGAGACTTAACCCCAAGCAGAGCATGGTTTATCCAGTTTAGAGAACCACTTCTCTAGGGGTAATTTGAAAGACCGTTATGAGCCTGTTTCAGTTCTGGCTACACAAAAATGGTCAAAAATGGTGGTGAAGTCCATTTGGCAGAGGTAAAGCTGAGCAGAAGTGGATTTGCTTGTCACCAGTGAGTTGACCCACTCTCCCTTATGGTTTAGCTTCACTCATCCAGCTCCATTGGGGCTGGATTCCACGGTGCTAGCCTTTGCCTGGGCCTAATGGCTGATGACTTTGACATTTGGGTAAAGTTTCAAGAGTTTGTGAGCATGTTAACGGGCCCAAGACCCTAAAAACCTTGGAAAAAAATATGCCTAGGGAAAATAATAGGGCCCTTTGCACTTTCAGTAGAAAATTTAATTTAAAAGCAAAGTTGACTGACAAAGATAAAGATCTAATAACATCATAAACTGGATCTAAACTGGATCTATCACTTCCAAAGTTCTATTATAACTCTTCTTTGAAACACTAAAAGAGATATTTTTAGGACTGTCCAGACTTCTTAGAACCAAAGAGATGGTGATTTTTTTATCCTGCTCTAAAATTCACAACAGTATACCAAAAAAGCCATCATATAACACCATAATAAAAGGCATTGAACTTCAACTCAATTATAAAAACTCAACTATAGCTCAATTGGTAGAGCATTGCATTAGTAGTGCAAAGGTTGTGGGTTAGATTTCCAGGGGAGCACAAGTACTGATAAACTGTATACCATGAATACACTGTGAGTTGCTTTTTTAAAAGCGTATGACAAATGCATATATGTAAATGTAACTCCAGTCTGGTCCTTATCATTACAAAGATAATGATAAGGCTTTAAAGTAATATGGACTACTCTCACAGTATGGCACTTCAGCCTGCAACAGGTACATGTTATTTTATGTATCTTTAATCAAGATGAGATAGAGACTTAGAGATAGAGGTGACAACAGTGAGCATTGTTTAAAAAAATGCCATGATTAGCATGTGTTGCTGATATTGTGTGTTGCTACATTTGTGTTGCTAATTATTAAATTTACTATACTCAGTTAAACTTAATTTATTTGTGCTAAGGTAACAAAAAACAAATAAGTTCAACTAAACGCATTTATCTATTTTTTGTTAAATGAATTCTGTACGGTTACATGTTTAGCTGGAACTTGACCAGCACTAGTCAGTAGTAAAGCTAAGCTTATACAATCATCTTATTGAGACTGTACTGAGAGCCTGCCGTCCTGATGTGTGACTCCTCAACCTCCTACCCACAGCAGAGGCAGTATCAAAACATCAGAGAAACAACACTCTCTCTCTTTTCTGTTGCTAAGATGCTGGAAAAAATCCTGACCTACATTCTCACGCCTCTCTGAGCTGGTTTACTGCAGTGCAGTTCATTTGAAAGAGATTCAAATGAAAGAATTGAAGCCATTAAATGGAGTAGTATCTACTGAAGTGCTGAAAATGCCTCATTTCACAGGAGCAGTGGAGATCCTGCAGACCTATAGAATGAGTAATGGTGAGGCACTCCAGTATGGATCTCTGAACTCTACTCTACAGTTAGTGGTTTTCAATAGTCACACCTCATCTTGCACATTTTAGTGGATCATTTTTAAGTGGACTATTTTAAGATGGAACTTTAATATCCATTAGTTATAAGCTTGTGTGTTTGAAATCTATAAATGTAGTACTGAAACAACTTCCAAAAAGCTACAGTTAGATAAGATGTAATTAAGAGTTTAAAAACGGGTTGTCTGATTTCGATTAAAACTGGCACCATAGAAAAACCTTATATTTAGGCACATTTTCTCCTTCATACTAATTTATTCCACTGTAGCATTTATTCTACTCAGGAAAATAATGCATGACAGTGCATTACATTACTAAAGTGTAAACTCTGTGAAGGAACACGCAATGGTCTCAAAGCATTGTGGGATGGAGACCTTCACAAGACAGCTCTTCACAGATTAAAAGGGGCCGTCACACACTGACTTACTCTGCTTCCCACTGCTGCTACTCCTTTAGAAAGCTCATTCTTGATAATCAATATCTGTTTAAACCAAACTGCTGTGTGAGTCTGCTGGTGTTTCTATCATAACAGATGGAGAGAAATAGCAAAACTGCATTTGAAGAAAGATAGTTGGGTGACAAGGAGAAAGAGTTCTCCTGAGCAAAGAGGGCTGGGAGAATATCTTTTTGTTTGGAAAATTGAATGTTTTGAAAAAGCTGAATCAATGCCCGGACTTGCTGTGTCCCTAAAGAGCATGAGTTTGCTAACTCACATACTCACATGCTGTGTCCCTAAAGAGCAATAATTGATTGTCTGATATACTATTGGCACTGATAACAAATAAACTCACTTCTTAACAGCACAATTAACACCTCATCTTTTGTGAATTGATGTGTTTGTTACCAGCGTAACCTCATTTTATTTAAACCTAGTCCTATGGAGTGGATATATAATATAATACAATGTATAATATAATACAAGTTCTTTTCGGTCCTCAAAAATGATTGGACAAGAGGCATTCTAAAAATACAGGACCAGAACAAAACTGGTGTGCTTTACTGTTGTAGTATTATACAAACTTGACACCAATTATGTAGTATGCTGCACAAAAAACACCAAAGATGTACAGGGTGGGTGAAAAGTAATAATAACAGCAAAAGTTGGCATTAAAAAGTGGTAATAAAGTCCAAATTTCTAATACAAATTTATTGAAACAAATTGTACATGTACTTTATTACACAGGAAAATGAAAGCACAACTTTTAATTTCAATGTAAGCACCGGTGGCATCAACCAGTTTTCTCAAACGGCTGGAGATGGAATTTGTTTTGAAATTCGTCTTTTGAAGGACGTCTTTTGGAATATGGCTGAGAGCCTCTCGTGGCCGATGCCTGTACTATCGATACAGGAAATAAAAAACCCTATTTACTTTCATCTGTTTAGACACTGTTTTCCTCATGACTTCAGTAATAGTACAAGTTCTATAGCCAATTTTTAATGCCTAGTTACTTTTTACCCACCCAGTAGATTGTGTGTGCGTGTGTGTGTCAGATGACTCCTCCCTCCAGCTAAGCAATTTCATCTTAAGAGTATAAGATTTATTAATATTTATAGTATTTATTATATAAGGTATTTAAGATATAAAAATATGAGAAAATAGAAAATATGTAAATGGGAAGAAATATATAATCTGAACAATTTGAAGGATTTTGTGGGATTCTGGCTATTACTATCAACAAAAGGAAGAAAGTCTTGACCTGAGCTTAACCCTTTACTTCCCAAAGACTGAGCTGTTGTCTTACAAACAGCTGTCATAAAGTATGCTTGCCTCTTAACAAGTATGGAATGTTTTTGTCACATTTTCATGTTCATTTTGACCAAGAAGGAAAGTAGAGAGGCTGCACAGCGTTTTATTAGCCTTATCTGATGGGCTTATCTCAGCCATATCTCACTGGCCATTTTGGTGGTAGCCCAACAAGACCCAATCCCTATGTGGCAAATCATTCTTCACTATGGCAGCTAGAGAGGTGCCTTGCCATGAATTTGGGGCCCAGTACTCAATGAAACAAAACTACAAAATAGTTATCAATTGTCTTAGTGGACATGTTAAGGGCATATGCAGGTAATAATGCATATTATGTTTAATTAAATTAAGTAATTTGGACAAAGAGCAGCATTCATTTTATGAGTGATCTTGATTGAAACATGTTCTTTCAAAAACATTAAAACATTGTGCATTCTCTGTGACACTTTAGTAGTTACTCCAGTAACTACTTAGCAACAAACCAGATCCAGAACCTGTAGTATAAGAAAGTAGTAAGTTCCAGAGTATTTTGGGAGCACTCATTGTTTTTTATTTACTTGTTCACAAAACTTTCCTGTGTCCATTTTTTTCTTAGAATAAACCTTAAGATAACTTCAAAATAATTTCCGTACTGAAAATCAACAAGCATGCAAATCAAAAACTGGACCATGACCAACTACTGCTGGTCTTACCCTGGGGAAAAAGTGTCAGTAATCCTGAATCAAGACATCTTTCAGCCCCTCCATGCCCAGCATGTCTGTTGCTAACACAACTTGACTGAGTAGCAAACACACAAATCTCCTGAATATTCAACTAAAGCAATCAGTTTGTCACACTGGGAAACAGGAACTGAGGCTACAGATGTTCTAATGCAATGTAATGTAAAGGCGGCAGGTTCAGCTCCGAACAACATCAGGTATGCTTTAGGAACTGGAGCAACACTATTGCTAGAGATCTTCTAAAATCAAAACTCTATTGTCTTAAAGACAATAGAGTATATAGGATTGAATGAGTGCACTCGATCGTGTCCACTATAATTTTGGACACCACTATAAAATGGCTGTCCCCTCAAATAGTGCACTATTTAAGGGTACAGAGGGCTAATTTGGACACAGTATTTGACAAGTATTTGACAAGCACAAGTATTCGACACCTGTATTACACAGCCTAAGTATTTTGACAGGACCATCGAAGGGTGGATAATGAGTTGCAGTAATATGTCCAGTTTTGATGGTTGTCCTATAAAACCTAACCCTGCAGAGTGATAGACTGATGCTCACTTTCCACCCAGCTTCCACACAACATGTCTCGTAAATACCACATGCAGGCACATAGCATTGCCCTGAAGGAGAACCAAACACATAATGTCAACTTCTTTCACACACACCCTTTATAACATACCACATCAGGATAACTTACCATCTAGGGTTGAGTAACTCTGTGTAATGTACTCTAAAAAAACATTTTCTTGCATTTGTATGATGTAATTTTGAGCAGTGTCTACAAACAATATCCTACTCTCTAATATGTAAGTGCCCAAATTTTCATATTCAGTCCTCTTTAATCTCTCTCCCCACCAACAGCCCCATTATTGACTATTGGCCAATATCTTTTACAATAAAAAGTCCTGCATGCACCAGCCTACTGTGAATTACACCTGGAAAGTTCCATAGAATTTATTTTGTATGTGCATGTCTGTAAGATGCACATATGCGAGAAGGAGAGCATACTCATCTACTAGGAGAAATAAGGAAATATTCTACCTTGCTTCACGTGTGTAAAAAACTTGTACTTGCAGGACTTGTAAATGCAGCTTTGTGGACCTGGCTTGTTGGTTCCTAGGGCAAAATGTTAAATGCTCACTCTCTTTGCAAGTTGCTTTGGATAAAAGTGTCTGCTAAATGTAAATGTAATGTAAATTAGGAAGGGCTCATGAAAGTCAATGGGAAATGAGATAGAGATTAGCTGTGCTGTCGTAGTTTGTGTTTCCTGCAGTGAGACAGATTTGCAGCAGTCACCTCAAGCCTGACATACTGATCAGGGCTGCAGACTCTTTTTTTTCCCTTTGTATAAGCCAAACCCACAAAGAAGCTTCTCCTGGCTGATGGTAAGGGAGAGCCTGTTGCTATAGTAACAGATCATGGCAACTGCTTTAACATCTGCAACTCCAAAAAATGTGCTAACAAGACACTCAATGACAGAAAACTACACAACAGTGCTGTAATTTATCTCAAGAACATAACTGCACAAATAAGCATACATGTATACTTATATATTCAATAATGATCACAGGCTAATGTTTTGAGGGCATACATTTGTATATGTACTTTTACTTTGTTTTGTAATAAAACTGGTTCATTGTGATTAGCTTCGCTTTTGCTGCTACGGTATATTTAGCAGCAAATATACCGTAGCAGCAAAAGAGAGAATTGTAATTCTGCCACCTTATAGACATTTTTGATTCAACAACCACTTGGGTCAGACCATCCATCATTGACTGATAATACAGAAACTCTTTTTCTTGTAGCTCTTATAGTTATACTTTTCTTATTTTACTTCCTAGGCAACAATAATGATTATTTTCCGTTGACCCAGCTGGGTCAGTAGGTCATATTTTAAGTTGCCCTGGTGATGTTTTCATTGGCCCTTGGGAAAAAATGAAAATATTTTTGTCAACATATTAACTTGTGGCTCAATGTCATCAGTCTGGGCAGGACTTCTTGTTAGTGTCTAATAATAGAAGATGGGGTTTAGGCAGTAGGAGTGTTTGTCTGGGAGGCAATTTGTTTGAAGCTGCTAGCAATTAATTTACCCTCCATTAAATTTAAAATTACATTTTATATTTTTATATTTATTTTATATTTAATTTGAAACTCTAACATCCTGTTAATTAACTCCCCAGGCACTTGTCTTCTGTGTAAGCTTTCCTGTGATTTCAGTAGTAACAAATAACTGTTTAACAACCAAAATCTGGGTCACAAATTAAATATACTGTAACCAAACTTGTGACTATAATGATTTAAAAGTTAAAACTTTATTTATGGACAAATAATTGTGGACCCCCCTGTGCAGCTGTACAATCATAAAGTGACTTACGTGATAAAAAGCAGTGATATTTATTTTAAATTCATAAAGGATAATAGTGGAATAAAAACACCTTTATGACACTTTCACATCATATTTAAAGGATTGTATGCTTTACATACTGCTCTGAGTGCAAAACTACAACAGTAAGCTAAAAAAAGAGGGCTGTAACAATAGTAAGTGAAACAAGGAGAGATAACGATGAAAACAGGTGATACAATGTAAAAAGTCTCTCAGGGCTGCAGATTGAATCCCCAACAGGTAGATGACAGGTGTGGAGGACTCTGCTCCCTGCTGGAGGTGAGGAGCTCGGGCCAGTAGCACCACCCTGTGGGCTTTCAGCCAAACAGCACAACCCAAACAAGGAGTGACGTCAGTCTCCTGCTCCTGCAGCAGCCTATCACAGCAACAGATCTCCAGATCTCTTGTGTACTGAGGCACTACATTTACAAAGCAAGTGTTTTACTAATGGAGGACCCATCTCCACATCAAAGTAATCAAAATAATCAATTATGGCATCTTCTGCTAAAGTTATGAATTTGGATGAAGCAGAATCCCACAATGCACCAGGTCTTTGCTGGGCATTAGTGTGGCTGAAGTCCTCTCTCTCTCCTCCAAAGTAAGTACAGAGTGAACAAATGGGTGCATTTCCATCCTAATTACAACTGTTGAGTGAACCTGCTATTACCTATAGCTTTAAGCATAATGAAGCAGGCTTGGCTTTATTGTAAGCACTGGGTACACTTCAGGTACGAATAAAGAAAATTGTGAGCTGCACAACCACTGAAGCAGGTCAGTGTGATTTGACTTCAGTGCTTGACTTCAGGTGCATCATATAACACTGAAACTCCAGGTTATAACGAATTCAAAATAAGAATGGTGTTTTAGATCTCCTGACTCCAGGGCTTTTGTCAATTGTTTCTTCAGCAGATTTCTGCATTTGCACTCTTTAGCTTGGAATTCTCTGGCAGCCAGAGTGGACGAAATGTTACTGATACACTGCTGAGCACATACATCGGGACATCCTGTTGTTATGATAAACATCTGAACAGAGAAACAGGAAAAACACAAATTAGTGCAGTTAATTAGTGTCTTTACCGTCTTTATTTGGCTACAACCAATAATAATGATTAAGCATTTATTAATTAATCATTAGACATAATGCTAATCATTATCATAATGCTTTTATCAGGAGTGACTTGATAAAACAAAAGCAGTGCCATGGTTCTTTTTCTCATCCACTTATTGTGTTGTTATAAGAAGCGATAGTGGCCCCAAGCACTAAGGTGCCAACCGCTACCTAGTGGTTCTTAGAAAATGATGGTTGTCACATGCATTTAATTCCAAAAACAATTGATTCTGTTCAATCTATTTTTAAGTCTGTTTTAAGTTAGTCTATTGTAAGTGACACTTCCTTCTGCCAGTTGTTGGCGCTATGGCAGTGACTCACAATAGCCACCTCTATGCCATCAGTACCTAGGACCAAACATACAGCTCAAGGTAGAACAAAATCACTCAATTCATGCAGCAGATATAAGCCACTTCCTTTTTCATTTTTTTGCTGCCATTGCCTCACCATGGCAACACCATTCAAGATATCAACAATCCATTCACAGTTTAGCATCTACTATGTCTTGGCATAATATTTGCCAAATCTGGTGACAATCCTATAAATCCTCTAAAAGAAGTATTAAAACAATTAGAACCTATAATTGACAAAAAAAATCCACATACAGTCCAATATATACAATATATTTGTCCGGCTTCATGAGAACAATACATGTACCAGGTTTGGTGACCATAGGAAAGGTAACCCATGTGTGTGCCAAATGTCATGCCATTTCAATATTTAAGCTATCACAAATCATTTTACACCTTTTATCAGCCATGTTTCTAAATTAATTTGACCAAGTCTGAAGTGACTTGGCTAAATGTAAGTTGACCATTTTAAGTTACGCCCTTCCTGTTGCCAGTTGGTGGCACTATGACTGTGACTCACAGTAGTCATATCAACGTCATCAGCCCACCACAATAAACATATTTACCAAGTTTGTAATGTAAATCGCTCAATGCATAATGTAGATATTAGCGACTTCCTGTTTTTCATCATAATTTTATCGCCTCGCCTTGGCAGCACTGTTTGAGATATTAAAAATCTCTTCACAATTTTGAATCTTTAATGTCTTCACATGATGCTCACCAGGTTTGGTTGCAATTACATGAAATCCCTAGGAGGACTACTTAAAAGTTTATGACATGCATTTTTCAGAGCATTCAAACAGTTTACTTCATGTTGGGTGGAGCTATGGGGTGTTAGGGGAAAGTTGTTCAGGTCGGCAAGACTGATACACGTATCAAGTTTTGTACAAGTGTGTGCATGTATATATGATTTTGTACCCCTTACCAGGGGGCGCTACCCTCTGCCCTGCCCTGAAAACCTTAAAGAAATTATGAATAAATATACCTGCAAGCAGTGATTCCCAGGGGTTCAAGCACCTTAAGACCTTTGTGTGGGTCTACAAATATTGGGAATTATTTAGCAGGTGTTTAAAAACCCCTGCTAAATAACTGTTTAATTACACATATTAGTTGAAATGTCCAATTTTTAATGTTTGCAACAGTTATAGCAGCACCTATGCCCCGATTGCCACAAATATTTGCATGCTTTTTTAGGATCACATGTTGCATGAGCTGCCTTAGATTCATGATTGGCTGGTGTTTTGTTTAGGAAATATAGACTTATTGGTACACTTGGCCACGCCTCATTTCTGAAACGGCCTTGTTATAGCTTTCCAAATGCGAGTTCAACTTTATTTGATAATTATTGACCTAGGGAGTCCAGAGAAATGTACTGCACTGGTTTTATTGAGGTATAGTGAAAAACCTAGTTTGCAAAAGTAGATTTTTCAAATAACCTCAAATATCTGAAGACTGGTTTGATTGACAGCAGTGGTTCTAGGGGGAAATTGTTTAGCAGTTATAATATAGGAATATCAATATTTTATCTGTTTGTCAAATGTCACATACTATGCAATAGTTAACACATCCCAAAAACAAGACAGCGAATCCTGGTGGCCGATTTCTTTCAAAATTCTTACAGACCATTGGGGTCATAAGTCAACCATGCCCACCGAGTTTCATTCTGATTGGCCTTTGTTAACCTTGTCTAATAGATGCTCAAATTCATTGGTCTATGGTGGCCATGGTTTTTAAGATAATTAAATGTGCTCATATACCCTTATGATACCTTGGACAAAGACACTGCATGCCAATTTCCAAGCCGACTGAGCTAACTTAAACATGTTAGCGTCATAAAAACATGTTAAACATATGTAATCATGATAGCATTGTGTTAAAACATGTTAGCATCATTTTAAAACATGTTACCACCATTGAAATATTCTGGCCTGAGGTTTGCCACGGCAAGCACCACTCACATCTTCTTCAGAAATTGTACCTACCTACTTTATTTAGCAACCATAAAAGACTCTAATGTAAACCTGTTATATTGTATACTGTAGTCTTCTTCAGTCAGTAGACTTCTCACAGACATTTGTAGCACTTTTCTATCAATTACTAAAGGCAACAGAAAGAGAGAAAATTGAGTTCAAGTGAATGAGTTCCTTCTATTATTTATTTGCTTAAAATCATAATGGTGCTGAGCTGTTTCTATGTTTTTTTGATGCAGTGCAAGGAAGAGATACAAAAAAGTGGACAATATTGAAACATCACTTTGTTTTATCATACAGGAAGAACAAAATAATGACATGCTCAAATGTTTAAGCCAAGAAAAATATTTTACACCTAGACAACATTACCTGATACATGGAGGGCTTTAGGACTCCTATAACATTCTTTAAAGTAAAGAGTAATAAATCTGATGATACAAGTGATAACCCCACAGTTCGGGCTCAAAAAGACATGGCAAATCTTATACATGATGTCATAAAATGATGTCAAAAGGCACCACATAGTACAATGTATTCATAGAGATTTTGCAACACACTTTTAAATACTGTCACCAATAAACTTTAAGGCAAATGTTATGTGCAAACTTGACAATAATAGATCAAACACTGTTCTCTAAGTAACCCCCACTAATCAAAATGTGCTTTTGTTCTATTTCTGCTTCATTGAAGTCTGATTTATTTCTGTATCTGAGATGCATCAAATTCAAAATGATGATTGTATTTATCATTACATTTATTTGTTTTCACAGGTATGTCCTTGTACCTCAGACAAGGCCAAAGGAAAAAGGACCCCATTATAAGTTTCTGTAGTTTTTTCGTCCCTCTCCTTCTCTAATGAAAGTCCGTATGAGTGTATTGACGATGTCGGGCTGGTCTTGCTGCAGCCAGTGGCTGGCTCCAGAGATGATGTTGAGACAGAAACGGTTTCTGATATACAGCCGACAGGCTTCAGCCATGTCTTGCTCCAGAAAGGCATCTCTCTCTCCCCATAGCAGCAGGACAGGAGACTTCACCTCACTCCGGCTCAGTGGAAGGACACTACAGATTACAGATGACAATAAAAATAACATTGAGAAAATCTAGAACTGTCAAAAGTTTAATTTAATTAATTACACAATATGCTGATTATTAATCACAATTATTGCTTATATCTGACCAAAAAACATAAAGTTTAATAAATGAAAATGTAATTATAACGAAATTCAAATTTAAGCTCGCAGTAAGGTAGATGAATCAACTTGCAGCAGTGGACTGTCACCAATCAGCGCAAAAAATACTGTCTGCTGGGTTTAGAGTTGGCTGATGTAGTTGTTAATCTTTATAAATAAAGATGTTTTTTGTTTAAAGCTGTCTGCGCTTGGGTTCACACACAATAACTGTATCATTTTGCTCATTTGGGATGGTCTGATATGTACTTGCTCAATAACTGTTTCATTTTGTTTTAAAAAGTTACAGATTGCTGCTTTAAACTATTGTAGCAGTACAGTAAATCATTAAAAAAGCATTACCAAAAGTGTCTGATCTGATCGTTCACCCAGAATACATTTTTGTATTCCATCTGTTGTATTTTTATTGTTGGTCTAAACTTAAATGTGTCAGATGGGTGTTTTTGGCTGTTGTGCCACTTATCCTTTAGTAGTGGGTTTTTTAATAAAATATAATTATATAATTAAAACGCCAATAGGCGCATGCATTAAAAAAGGTAAACACTGACAGATTTTAAAGTACAGAATGTATTGTAATACAAATACAAATGAAAGATAAAAACTAAACATTTTTGTTTGATGAGTAGGTTAGAACACGGTTAGGTCACATTCTTTATTTGTCTGTAATTGATTGGCATGTTTTTTAGTTTCCTGTAGAAACTGTTGTGTCAGCTCCCTCCAACACACATCCACATGTCCACCTACACACACCCACTTGCACACACAGGCATGCAGCCAGTGCAGCTCTGTCCTGAGACACAATCAAAATGTGCTTCAGGAGCAGATTGCTCAGTCATGCATATACATCTTACATGTTCGAAACACAAACTCTTCATAGAACGTACATGAGGATGTACAGTTGTTTGTAGTATATAAAAATACATTCAAATGCCCATCAAAATCTTAATTTATTAGTACTTCCAGCAAACAGCAGCTATTGCTGATATCAATTCATTATAAATGTGTATCATAGCTTTATAGTGCACAGTTCAGAGAGCATGAAATCAGGCTGTTTCTCCCTGTTGATGAGAACACATGCACTTACAGGCCCTATTTTTCCACCCTAATCATGCTCATATAGTTTTGTCTGTTATTTTTGTCTACATGAATTTGAAAGAAATATCTAACTTGAAATATATACAGGTGCATCTCAAAAAATTTACAAATTAAATTCAATGCACACAGACTGAAGTAGTTTAAGTCTTTGGTTCTTTTAATTGTGATGATTTAACAAAACCCACCAATTCACAAATCTCAGCAAATTAGAATATGGTGACATGCCATCAGCTAATCAACTCAAAACACCTGCAAAGGTTTCCTGAGCCTTCAAAATGGTCTCTCAGTTTGGTTCACTAGGCTACACAATCATGGGGAGACAGCTGATCTGACAGTTGTCCAGAAGACAATCATTGACACCCTTCACAAGGAGGGTAAGCCACAAACATCCATTGCCAAAGAAGCTGAAGTGCTGTATCCAAGCATGTTAACAGAAAGTTGAGTGGAAGAAAAAAGTGTGGAAGAAAAAGGCATCAGGAGCCATCACACACAGACGTGTCAAGGAATTTGGCTACAGTTGTCGTATTCCTCTTGTTAAGCCACTCCTGAACCACAGACAACGTCAGAGGCGTCTTACCTGGGCTAAGGAGAAGAAGAACTGGACTGTTGCCCAGTGGTCCAAAGTCCTCTTTTCAGATGAGAGCAAGTTTTGTATTTCATTTGGAAACCAAGGTCCTAGAGTCTGGAGGAAGGGTGGAGAAGCTCATACCCCAAGTTGCTTGAAGTCCAGTGTTTCCACAGTCTGTGATGAATTGGGGTGCAACGTCATCGGTGTTGGTCCACTGTGTTTTTTGAAAACCAAAGTCACTGCACCCGTTACCAAGAAATTTTAGAGCACTTCATGCTTCCTTCTGCTGACCAGCTTTTTAAAGATGCTGATTTCATTTTCCATCAGGATTTGGCACCTGCCCCCACTGCCAAAGCACCAAAAGTTGGTTAAATGACCATGGTGTTGGTCTGACCAGCAAACTCACCAGACCTGAACCCCATAGAAAATCTATGGGGTGTTGTCAAGAGGAAAAAGAGAAACAAGAGACCAAAAAAAATGGTCTAAAGGCCATTGTCAAAGAAACCTGGGCTTCCACACCACCTCAGCAGTGCCACAGACTGATCACCTCCATGCCACACCAAACTGAGGCAGTAATTAAACCGAAAGGAGCCCCTACCAAATATTGAGTACATATACAATAAATTAACATACTTTCCAGGATAACAGTATTTTATCTTCAGCCAATTATTTTTTGGCTGTCAGAGACTACAGGCAAAAATCAATAATGATGGATTTTTTAAAATACCTGAAGACATTTCTGAAGTAGTTAAGGGCCCCAGTAAGAACCCCTGGCTGGGAGAAGGCATACAGGTAGGCTTCAAGGTCTTCTGTGGTGAGCCAGCAACCTTTACAACTGAGGCCTGTGCTGCAACTGGTGAACAGACTTTTCAGTGCCTGCAAATTTACATTAGAAAGCAATGGGAAAACATAAATGAAAGATCAGCTGTATCTGAATAAAGTAACATAAATTAATCTGGTCACACTGAAGAAGTAACTGAAAAGAAAAACAAACATTTTTAGAGATGTTATGCAAAACAAAGATAAATTATTTAAGTAGTATTTTAATAGTTCTACATACTGCGGGTTACCCATTAAACTGCATAATGCACATAAAATAATCATGCAATCTCAAACACAAGATGGTGCCAGCTGTTGTTCAGACCAGAGCTAATTCATGACTCTTCATGACTGAGCTGTTAGTGTTAGCGACAGATGGATGATGCTGCCATTGACTCAAAAATATATGACCGCTCAATGCTGTGATGGACTGTTTAGAATCAAATATTCCAGTGAGACAAGTAAAGCTTTAGAGGTTGCTACGCGCTATATTTGTAGTACTACTAGTACGGTATTTCTCAATTTATACAAAAAACTGATTATATGTGAACACATAACACGTAAGGCAACAAATACATATTTAATCAAGCTAACCTTAAAGTCATTGATGGAGAGCATAAGCTCTGGGAAATATGGCAACTGGAAGAAAAAGTAGTAACTTGACTTGAGCATCTGACTGGGGTGACGAAGGGCGTAATCTAAACAGAAGAGAGAAGAAGAGAGAAGATAAAAATAAGTAACACATGCAGATCAGCAGAAGACAAAGCAAAGTAAACTTTATAATCCACTATTGTGTGGATTCAGCCAGGATAACTAATCCATTTTCCTTATTTTGCAATCATGATGATAAAATGCCAATAAAGTGGTTAATAATTGGTCACTGGGATTAAACAAGTAAAACATTTCATCTTGGTAACACTACATCTTAATCATCGTAATCATTTTATTTTTTAAATGATTGAAATCGAATTAAAATGGAGTTTGGCCTGAACCCAAAGCAGTTCCCCATCCTTAACTGTGGTAGATACCAGCCAATAGTGAGGCGATATAACTATTGTATAGTATATATACTAATGGACACTGCTCATCCTTACTACATGACCAGAAGGGTGCTCGTAGCTTCCAACGGGAGATTTAGCTGAGATGCTTATGGCATCCGACAGGTAAACCCAGCCAGCAATCGAATGGGAGCACTCTCACAACTAGCATGAGAAACAGAAATGTGTAATTGGGTTTCTTCATTTCACCGGGGGGCCCTCGCAGCATCCGACAGAAGCTATGGCTGAGATGCTCATGGCATAGGATGGGTAGGCCTGTGTATGCAATCAAAGGAGGGATGCCCACAGCATTTGGATAGGGGGGGCTCGACCAGCAGTGGAGTGGCGAAGATGAGGAAGGTGTTCCATAAGGTGGTCCAGCACACCAACGCGATCGTGAGCTTACAACGGTGCCTAAGAAAAGAAGGCTCTCACTGCTGTTCAAGTGGGAAGGGCTCTGCTGGAGTTTCAAAAAAGTAGGAAGAAGCTCTGCCCACAAAAGGGAGAGCCTGCAATTACAAGTAAAAGAAATTGTGATGTGAGTGTATATATAATTTTTTGGACAAATGAGAACTGTGTAATTGGCGTGACAAACCTAGGGGGATGATTTTGATGACGGGGCGAGCGCAGGTGACAGGAATTAGTTAATTAACTGATTAAGGCTAGGTGAGCTTTTTTGATATAAAAGTGGCTGAATTTAATGACCAGTGACTTAGTGACTGAATCTGATGTTGAGAGAGACTTATTTGAGTGGCTGTGGTTTCTGCACCTATACAAAATGAGTGACTAGAAAACTGGTCTGCTGGGATATCGGACTGGGTAAGAACTGATTTTAAATGTTTTTGAAACCAGAATTTTATTGTGGGGTTATTGGAGTCATGGACAAAAGGTGGATTTTTTTGGACCAGGAAACATCTGTACCACAGGTCATTTAGAAGAGTAATATGGTTGAATAGGAGTACATTGATAATATAAATGAAGTGACCTTTTTTGCGTGAACTGTTTTGCTTTGTTTAATGAAGAAAGAGATTATCTAAAACCTAAAATCTAAAACACGTTTTAGATAGATTTCGTTATCAGAGGATGGAAATGCAACTGGTGAGTGTATTAATAGTAATAGGTCTGCTTTGGTTAACAGAACAGAAAATGTAGTTGTCAGATGTACAGAGCACCTACCAGTGAATACACAGGGGTGAGGGCTGTTCAGCACTATAAGTTTTGAGACCATTTCAGGATAATGAATTGCACAGAGCCAGGCGATGATTCCACCCCAGTCATGCCCCACAAGAAAGCATCTGTTGTATCCTGAAAAGAGGATCAGAGAGAAACCTAACATGTTTGTGCTTGTTGTCATGTGTATGCACTGTATGTGAGTACATGTGCATGGGGGCTTGCTTTTGATGATGAACAGTGAGTTTGAATAAGCTGGTGTGCCAAGACCATATGTTTTGTATGTGTAGGTACATGTGTGCATTGCATGAGTAAGTACATGTATGCAAACATGTTCATGTTTAAAGTGCAGTGTCAGTGAGGCAAAACAGGACCATCAGTCTATTAATATTGAGACTTGTAACAGAAACTACTGATGGGAGGTGATACAGTTGCAGCAAGATAGAAGTTACTTATTGGTAGTTTTACAAAACTGTACTATATGACCACTCACACATCTTGATACGGATTAACAATACTAATGTACTCTCAAATATGAATTGACATTTGAATTTAATATAAGGTAGTAGGTAGTGATTTTTTTTACCAGAAACATGGAATAAAAACATGGAAACATGGGTTATGCTGGTTGAAATCTCTCGTTTCTTGTTAACTCCTCTTTAATCCCAATTTTCCTTTTAATTCAACAATATATAACAAAATAATGATTAAAAATGTATAAAACACAGACATTTTACACATTTTTTTGTTAGGCCACCTGTGTACTAAGAAATCATAATGCAGTGATTTGTGTTTAACTCTTGTAACAAATATTAAGTTAATGTACCAGGATGAATGACATCATTCCAATGTCAAGGAGCTAAGACCCTGGAGCAAAACATCATCATTAATCCTAATAATAATCCATGTGTCATTGAATGCCTGTCAATATGCCACAAGCCGCTTATATGCAGACACATGGGTTTGCACAAGCCAACAGATGAACGTAACTTTGACATTATATACAAGGTTTACCCACACTCTGTATGTAAAATTCAAACACAGACCATTAGATCTCATTCTAAGCAGCATAACTGACAATATTTAAAAAGCCGCATCACAGACATCTGTGAATGGGTCACCTTCAGAATGCAGACTATTAGGAAGACTGCTACATTAGCATTTACCACTACACAACCTTATCAAAACCTCTAGACAGGCCTGAATGTAGAATGGAAATAAAACTGAGATAAGGAAAGCAGTCTGTTCTCACCAAGATACTCCACAATGTCCTTGATGTCAGTCACAAGGTAGTCCAGTCTGTAGCTTTCAGTGGAGGAGGGCAGGTCCGACTCCCCGTAGCCTCGCATATCCACTGCAACAACACGAAATTCGCTCTTAAATTCCCTCAGCTGGTGACGCCAGGAAAACCTGGGAAAACATAAGCGAAATTTCAAACATGTTCATTAAAATTTCCGAGGGTTACAAATAAATACATCTGCTAATTACATTTAAATACATTTATAGTTACATTTGTAGTTTCATTTAGGTTTAAACACTGTCCTCATTTGTGGGACTGGTGTCTTTTTTAATTAAATTTTATAGCAGGACAATGTAGGGAAGAAAAGGGGAAATAAAATGGGGATGTGATGCAAGCCAGACTTAAAGCCACATTCCAGTGCACCAGGCCTTAGTGGAGGGAATCAGTCCTGGCTCACTGTGTAACCTAAGCAAGCTAAAACTTGACCGAAATTATTATTATTTTTTTTTAAGATACATCTCGGTTACTTGACTGTAACCCTGTTCCTTGAAAAAATGGGAACGAGATGCTGCATTTTATCGCTAGTGAGAACTTTCACACACGCGAGAATTCAGCTTAAATAACCTTTGGCAGTGCTGTCATCAAAATATGCGTTTGCGGAAGTCCTGGGCGCACCAGCCTCTGGACTTATTTTAGGCTACAATCACAGACCTCATGTCCGGCTTTTTCTTGGGCAAATGGTATGGCGGGCTTCTCTACGAGGGGGGCACAACTCTGTTTCTGGACCTCTCTCCTGAAAGGTGTCAGACCTGGTTAGGGCTGGGTGGTTGACAGCTCCGACCCTTGAGCATGGTGATGAAGAATATGTCAAAGATCTCAGCATGCCTTTTAGACTCCCTGAACCAACTGATGACTGCGTTAACAGAGTTGCCAAATAGGCCAGAGGGTGACACAGGGGCATCAAGGAGGAACACCTTGTCCCTGTCCTTTATGCCCATGAGGTTAAACCACAGATGCCTCTCTGTGGCAATTATAATGGCCATAGAATGGCCGATGGCACAGGCTGTTTGCTTGGTTACACGAAGGAAGAGGTCTGAGGCACAGAGCAACTCTAAAAATGCTTCGTCATTAATCTCCCCACCAGTGCTCAAATCATTTAGCAAAATGCCTACAGAACCACCATGGTGTGCAGGGCAGTACTGGCCTGACCTGCTGCCTAATAAACTTTCCCTGCCAGCTTGGTGGGGTGTGTCGGCTTTTTGAGGGATGATGAGCTACCAAGGAAGAGAAAGTCTGTGAGAGTCTTCTCCACCTGGGGCATCATCTTATATACCTATGCCCTTATTTCGACATTGAGGGCGCAAAGACACAGGAGGTGTTCGGCTTAAGTCTGGCTGACACTGTGAGATTTGGTTGTCTGAGACTAATTTTGGAAATCCTAAAAGATTCCTTTAATCCTAGGCTAAAATCTGTTGTCTTTGATCGCTGGTTTGGCATGTTCACCAACAGCCAGTTAATGGCCATTGCGATCAGTTTTTTCCTCCGATTAAATTCTGGCAGTGTCAGAAGGTTTCAGACACTTTCCTGTGACTTCTCAAGTTGTTGCGCAAGTAGCGAGTTGAATTACTTCAAACCACCTCAGTGAAAAAGGTGGACACTACAACAATAAAGACTTATTGAGCTATGGAGGGAAAAGGAGTGCTTGTATTGTGTCGTTGCAGCTCTACCATGACAGCGCTAATGCTAGCTACCATTTTAGCGAGAGAACGCGAGTCATGGATTAATGATTTATAACTCCAGAAAAATCTTCTTGTGTACTAATGCTTTTGTCGCGTCTTGACTGTTGTACAGTCTGACATTATAAAAACTGAGATCCTACAGTGTGACATGGGGATCATGTTCGTATAGTGTAACAAGCAACAACTGCAAAGGACTATTAAAAATTGTATATTGTGAGCTTGGCTTTACTCAATAAATTAACTTGACGAACTACCGAATTAACTTGTCATAGAGGAGGAAGAGACAGATGCTGAGACTGCTCCCCTTGACCACTTGACAGAAATCTGTCATCTTTGGCCTTTGGTGGCCTTATGCTCTTGTGGCCAGTGTAATTGAAGATCTCCAAATTTTGAACAACTTTGCCTTGAAAACCACTGCTGTCAATTGAACCACTCTTTACATATTTGAAAATATTTTAAAAAAAACTACTTTTGCAAACTAGTTCTAAATCCTAAATTACACTAAAATTGTACTAAATCCAGTACATTACAATACTCTGGACTCTCTAGGTCAATAATTATAAAAACAATTTTGAACTTTAGAATTTGGAATGCTATAATTGGGTCATTTAGAAAATTGGCATGGCAAAGTGTACCAAGTTCATATTCGATAAAAGAAAAATCAAAAGACCACGAAACTCAGTGATCTTATGCAAGTAGTGTTTCTTAAGAAGCATGTGAAATTTTGTGTTGATCGGGCAATAGGTGGCACTACAGCAATTATTGAAGTTATTGTACCCCTCCAAACATGTCTGCTGTAGTATGCTTTTGTGTTTTGTGTAGTATTATTAGGCTAGGCATTTAAAAACAATTTCACAGATTAGTGAAGTTTAAATAAAAAGCAGGTCTTCAGTCAGCAGCATTTGAAAATATCCATTGCAGTTTATGTAATGTTCACTAGTGTCATACATAGCTCTCTACCAAGGTATTTATTACTTAGAAGTACATAATTAAAACTTTAATAAAACACAGAATTTTAGATCATTTAGACTTTTGACTTATTTTACTTTAGACATTTGACTAATTTACATTTTGGCCAATATCTCTGCAACTGTATGGGATAGAATTTAAATTCTTTTCCCCCTGAAACCTGAATGTTTGTCCTAAAATATGTAATTTGTTTCTCTCTATAAAATATTTCCGCCATTTTGAATTTTCTGAAAAATGTACTTTTTCAAACTCCTCCTAGGTAGTTTGTCCAATTTGCTCGAAACTTGTCATGCTTTATCTAGAGACCCTCATTGTCAAAATAATTTTGGTCGGTCCAGCCGTTTAGCAGATATGAGCCAAAGAAATCTGTGGGTGTGGCCCATTTTCACTAATTGGACAATATCTTCTAAATGCAAAAGTCCAAGATTAACGAAACTTGGTACATGTAGATATGAGGACATCTGTGAATGCATGGCAATTTTTGTCCTATTTTTCCCATGGGGGTGCTACACAGAAAATCTTTATAATGTCAAAAGCATATGCGTTATGAAGTTTAAAATGTATACATCTTCTTCAGTGAATGTCCTAACACATTTGTTAATTTCACTCAGATACATAATAAAACAGCCAATCAAATTTCAGCAATTAATGACATCAACTCTGAATGGCCTACTATTATGAAAATGGACATATTTATAGACAGTCTAAAACTGAGTACTGTTCCAAATTTTGTGAAAATTGGCCACACTGTGGTAATACAATAAACAAGTTTATATTTTTGCTAATAATGCTGCAATTACGTGTGAGAACATCAAACTTTGCTTCTTCGGAATCCTTGCTTTAAGCATAAAGTAGTGTATATCTAATTTTTATGTTTAGTAATATTGTTTTGCCACAGTGTCCACAATTTACATGAAACTTAGCATGCATTGCCCCCAGATCCTCATGACAAAAAGTTATCAAAATATTGTTGATAGGTTGATTTTTTTAGCAGATTTGATTTTTATATTTGTCGGGTGTTTGCCATCATGACTAAAATCTTGTGTACACAAAATTTTCCTATGTGAAAACAGAACATTCTGCCCAAACATGCAGAGTTTCAGCCATTCTTGATTAAAACAGGGCGACCAGCAATTTAGTAATTGGACAACAAAACATTTTAAGTACAAATCTGCCATCAGTGTTTTAATTCATAGAAATTAATTTATGGAACCATGATACATTGACAGGGTCTTAATATAAGATAATAAGTTAGGTAATTTGAATTCACTTGGATAAATTTGTAATGACTGAATTACAGCCTTACGCTAGAAAATTACCATCTCATCACTTACTTGTTCCCCGTTTTTCCAAACCTGCTTAAATCCTGATAATTGCCACTTGTGGCTGCAATCATAATTAGTTTCATAATAAAAACGAATTAGGGTAACACAATTATGACAGAACATTTCATTGAGAGTATGAACTTGATTAGACTAACCAACTTATGAATTACCTGTAATAATCTGGCAAATTAATAAAAAAAATTTTTTTTACTTGGAATTTGCATTCAAAATCCACTTTGGTACAAATTGTGAGAAATCATGTGCCATCTCATTCTGAATGGACATGACACTTATAGTTAGTACTTGAACTGAACAGGCTTGACTGAAATGGAGAAAGAAAACTGCAAGAGATAAAAGTGGAGGAAGAAAGCTGTGGAAAACAGAAGGTAGAAGCCTCGCTATGATTCTGATAGGTCAGATACAGTGCAGGCTCTAAACCCACTATGTTAGAATACAGATAAGCTTTAAATTAGCACTCACACATACACGCAGTCCTATTGTTCAACAATAAGGAAAATCTTTGATTTGCACTTTCTAAATACACTAAACCTAAGTGGAAGAGAAGGTAGAAGAAAGGTCTGCTCTAGGTCTTGTCTACTAGTTCAAGGGTTCATCACTGATTCTGGAGCAGTAGATTGGCCAGTGATGCAGAAAGGAGCCATGCCACATTAATTAGGCACAGTCCCATCCTGATCTCAGTTATACAGTTTGGCAGCTCACTAAAACGACGTCACTGGTCCCTAGACAGTATAATTAAAGTACATATTACATTTCATAACAACAATATAATATACAACACAGCACATTTCATAAAAATCTAGATCTGTTTTATCCCTACATGTACAAGTACTTTAGCAAATAAAGAGACTCCAATGTATGCTTTCACATGAACAGAATAAACATCTATATATATATATATATATATGTGTATGTATGTGTGTGTGTGTGTGTGTGTGTGTGTGTGTGTGTGTGTGTGTGTGTGTGACTCCATGTGCATAATGAATTCCTGAACTGTGTCTTGCAGTATCCCAGTACAGAAGTGTTTCCCTTGTGTGTGTGTGTGTGTGTGTGTGTGTGTGTGTTTGCTAAAATCTCACCAAAATTCGGGGAATCCATGCAGAAACAGCATAAGTGGCTTTCCTCTTTCCCCAGCAGCAACATAGTGTAATCTGAGTCCAGACTCCTACAACCATACAGAGAGCAGAAACACAACCTATTTCTTCACAGTAAATGGAGAATATGATAAAAGCAAAACTGTCCGTTTAATTGGAAGTCATACCTGTTAAATGACAGTCTGCATAAAATGACATAATAATATCCTCAGATTTCAAGGCTATATGTAATAGACAATGTAATGCGATTTCCCTTTTTGGGTGTTAACCAAGTTTTATGTTTAAAACTCAGGTAGATAAACGATGTCTTTCTGAGAAGGACTGAGAATTATATAAAGAGCTTCTTAAATGTTTTCATTTTTAATCACTTCATACAGTATATGTTTAGGAAAAGCGTGCAGAATCAGCTTGAGGGCAGCCTATATAAACTGTCTCACGATTCCATTAGGAGCACTATTTGGGTGAACAATTAATAACTAGCGGAATCCAATCCATTATTTTGAGGGCTCGTGACAAACTGATAACTTCGCTGTTTATCCCGATGGCACTGAATTGATTTTCAGTTATGTTCAGTGGTAGCTACTGATTTCCTGCAGCACCAGATCATCGTAGGGCAAAGTACCCTCACGGATGCAGGTTGTTAACATTGCCATCCATCTTACCTCCATCTTTAAAGAAACACGCGCCTTACCTTGATCCTAACATAACAGTGGGTTCCCAAGGACGTGTCATTCAGGCACGCTGGGGGTGTCTCACGAATTGTCCACTGAAAGGTTGTTGACGGTCGTAGCATGATATTCCAACCAAGTTTAAGCAGTGCTACGCCTGTGCATAGCGCGCAATATCCATATATAAGTGACCAGTATCCAATAAATCTGATCTTCAACGTCAGTCCGACTGTCAGCAACAGCAGGTTATGAAGCAGTCTCGACATTTTTACATATTGCGGGGATACGGTTGATCAGCGGTGTCTGTTGATTTGTTTACTCAGCTGCTTTGTGTTTCATAAACAATTCGCATCGTTGCAACCCTGTCGCATCATTACGGACGCATCCTGAGCTTTCTGAACAGTTTGCACAGCCTCATTTCCTGCTGTGTTTTGCTCATGCGCATCAGTGCCATGTTAACGGGATTTTTCTAGGAAACGGAATTCCTGTCATCATCCATAGGTCAGCTGAAAGTAGTTCAGACCAAATATGTGGATGCTAAAGACAACTTGAACGTCTTCATCAAGAACAATGAAGATGAGTTTCATAAACTTGCCTAAGTGGTAATTTACCAAAGTGGCGTTTAGCTGATCACAATGCATAGTCAGGATAATAATAATGTGAAAATTACTATCACAACTTGAGTGCACTCAAGAACACTGCACTGCACAATGCAGTGTTCTGAATCTCTTAAACTACTTCAAAGAGTTTCTATCAAAAAATCCTCGATGTGCAGCTTTGCCGATCCATAGCATTCTAGCAGTTTGTCCACATACACGGGATACAGTGCTTTCCAAACCATTGATGTGAATGGCTTACTGGACACTTATGCACTTTACAGTCTTAGCTGATCCCAAAAAGCTAAGTGGGCTTAAGATTCACAACACTCTTATCCAGTTATCTGTTGCCCAATGTCTGTTTCTTTAGCCACTTTGTCTTCTAACAAACCATATACATTTTAACTTTTTAATGTAATGTACATTATTTTTAGCACTGGATAGTACCTCGTATATAGTACATGCTATATTTAGTATCGCAATTACTCAAGGACAAGGTATTAGAGTGATTGCTGCTGAAAATGGGATCTGTTTGATCAAAAACAACTTTTATCAAATAATGTTGGTGCTGTTTTTTACATCTGTAAACTATATAGTAACTATATATAACTGTACCTACACATTGTGATCAGTTAAATGCAACAGAATAGAAGTACCAACATCCTTTCAAAACAGTAACGTGTACATTTATCCTAACATTTTTGGCCCCCGCAGTATAAAACTCATGCACAAATACTAAATTATACACAGATTATGATCATGATTATACACAGGTCATGATTTGCACGGGTTGCCCAGGTTGTGGTTTCGCTGAGCTTCTGTCGTTATGCGGCGCGCGTTGCACACTGTTGCCAGGGAAGAGCGCGATGGAGGGGGTGGTCGCATTGTCTGTCGGGACGGTGTGTGAATTTCTGCGGTATATCACAAACGCTTGTTAATCCTCTGGTTTGTGTTTAAGCTCATTAGGGTATGAAACAGACCGACACTAAAGATAGATTTGCAATCTAAAGTTTTAGCCCAGATCTTTCGATAAGGTAAAACAAACCATTAAAGAAACAAGCATAACTAGCTACAGCAAGTGCTTGTTACGTTCAGCCGGCGTGAGTAGTGGCGGAGCGGCGCTTTATCACAGACTTGGGTCGAGAGTGGCCGGCAGGTGGAGAGCAAAGGGCGGCCGATGACTTTGGAGAGTAGTGGTCAACCGCAACAGAAGGAGGAGGTCGAGCTGGGATCAGTCGTAAACGATAGAGGAGAGGAGAAAACCGGCGAGGACCCGGGCATGGTAAGGTCAGGCCTGCGATGCTGAATCGGCACAACCAATTTAAGCCTCCACTAATCTCATATAACCCTCTGTGTTAATCTGTTGTTTACAGTAGCATTTAAAATAAACGTGTTAATACCACATTATCACAGCCATAACTATTCGTAGAACTATTTGAATGAGAACCATATTGCAATCTGTTTACAAACTACTTATGCCCATTTGAGCTAGCGTGGTTATAAAATTAAACACAGTTACCGATTCACTGAAATGGTTTAGATTTATGCACGTTAGTTAGGATAAAGTATAAACAATGGTTTTAAATCTGGTGTCTTACGTAAGATTGCATTGCTTAGCATCTGACATTTTAACCTCAGCCTTAACGGACATAAATTACAAAGCAAGTGTTTTTCCTGCCCAGTAAACAAGTGTTACCATGACAGACTTTATAGTTTGCAAGTTGCTAACACCTGACAGCTTGTTTTAAGTTACAAATAAGTAATTAAGTAATTAACTATGCAGTTAACATTTGTAATTAACTGCAATTGTAAATAAAATCATATAGGTTTGGAATGACATTACGATGAGTAAATGATGGAAAACTTCACTTTGGGGTGAATTATCCCTTTAGAAAAGGGACAAAAGGCTCATTCTGATGTATAATGAAAATGAAAGTAGTTTCTGGCTGTGAAAACATCCAAACATTGTAATGTCCGTGTTCGAAGAACTGTTTTTATAGTTGGTCTGATTCTCTAGCCGTGGCTCTCAGTGTTAAATGTTAAAGCGTCCTGAGGTGCTTGGTCATCTTGAATCCCAGTATGGTAGGAAGAATTTAATGTATCAGGATCTGCTTGGATGGTTTAATACAAAGGTCATCTTTAGTACAGGATGTCTTTTACATCCCTTACTAAATGTACTGTGGTGTTACTATGGTGCAGTGATGGTAATACTATGGTAATGAAGGATGGTCTTTTTCATGGTATTAATATGGTTCGTTTAGGTACTTAAATAAATACCATGGTACTTCCATGCAACATGTCTATACAACAGTGGACCTAATGTGGTACTCTGTCAGGTCTGGACTTGTTTTAAAAATACTCATGGGCTTTTCAAATTTCTGGCTCGTCTCAATTCACTGCATTTTAGCTTTCAGTCTGAAGGCCAGTGTCAGTCTATCACACCCAGAAATCACACTGGATAAATGTATTTACATCCTGTCACCAGACTGTCTATTTAAATTAGGCTTTTAAAGTACTTTTTAATGCCTCGTGACAAAATTATATTACGCCCTATTATACCACGCAGTACACAGATCTAAGCTCTACTGACTACGTTAATGTCTCGAAGTATATTTGACTGTTAAATGGATTGTTTATTTTTATTATTATTATTATTATAACTTTCATTCATTCTGTCTGGCATGTCTCATCTCTCGCCACGTGCTCAGCGGTGATCTTGATGGCAGAGATTTCAGTTCCGGTAACTTGAACATAAATTTGACAGACACAAGTATACTCCAATGACATGAGGATTTTATGTGACGTATTCTAGCACGCACCAATCCCGTAACGGCGGGCGGGAGTTATTCAAAGCGTGCTGCTGCATGTGATCACAAAAGAAGCGATGGAAAAGACCAGTTCTGCGTAAGCGCAGTCTCGATGCTTACGCTTTGCAAAGGAGTCTTTGTCAGTGAATTTGCACTTTTGGTTTGAGCAAAGAGAAGCGGAACTTTGTGTCACGTTATCGGGGGCTCGATTTCTACTGAAAGGTGTCTTGTGAGTGATAACGGTGTCGGGGGGCAAGACCATGCTGTTGTTTGTGGAGGTAAGTTAACGAGGGTCATTTCAGCGACAGCGAACGTTGTTCACAACTGAAGCATGGATTGAGTTAATGGCGACAAGGAAAGACTTTGATGCAGTTTTTAATGCATTCGCGGTTACTATCGTTAGTTCTCCATTTTGGAAATGGGTAATTAGCGATGAGCAGTTTTAATTGAGTTGCTATGTTTGTGTGGTATTGAACTGACCGGTGACACTGAACGATCCACGTGCGCGCAACAAATGCTGAGGATTTAGCCCGCTTCTTTCATTCTTACAAAATGAGGTAGAAGTTCACAATCTAAGTAAATGGCAGCAACAAAAAGTTACTTTAACCCGTTAAAATCCAATAAAGCTCCAGCCTTGTTAATCTGGCTGCGTTTCAGATGTTTGCCCTGAACTCTCGCTCTGGTTTATTAGAGTGGACGTGGATTATTAATCAGATTAAACAGGTGAAAGGCTGACTATTTAAAACCGGCCTGCATTAAATGTTGCTATGGGTAGGTAATGGGTCTTGTGGGAGATTTATCTTTACATCAGGCGCTGCAGTAAAAAGTTGACTGGAAAGGTTATCGAACCTGCAGGCTCAATGCAGTTTGTAAATCGCAGTTTTTTGTGGCTCTACTGTACGTGAAATTTGATCAGAGCCAGTGACTGTCTCGCCCCCATCTTGCTCTTCAGATGCCCTTCGCCGAGGTTGTGGCACAGATTGTGTAGTTTGCGAATGTGAGTGATTTAACAGTAAAGTGAACCTGGACTGTAGTTAGTGCCTCATGAAACTCTGATAGTGTCGCGTCTGATGCATTTAAATGCTGTTGACGTGTATTCACGCAAAGTCACAGAAATATAAGATGTTGTTTTTAAGTGTACGTTTTCACATTTAATTTTTTTGTTTGTTTTGTGGTCACACTACGTTTTAAAACTGGGTGAATGGTTGTTTGTCTAATGCACCTACCTGCATCAGGTTGTGAGTTCATTAAACAATTACTGCATGTGAACTTTGATCAGATCCTTAATGCACTGCAAAAAGATACTGTTAGCCAAAACAGTCTGACATGATATGGCGTTACAGAATGGCCAGGAGTGTTCTGTTAAATTGCACAATGCAGATTACAAAAAGCTAGAGTTGGGTTAATGATGTCAGACATCTGTTTGTGTGAAAACTTGATAATAAAGTTGGTAGTGTTGTTAACCTTGCTGGTTTATTTTAACCTTGTTTTCAAGGTGACTACCAAGGGCGCTGGTCTGAATCCCAATGCTAAAGTGTGGCAGGAGGTATCTTCCCCCACTAACCATTCTCCAGAGGTGGTCACAGAGATGTGCCAGTGGCCAGAAGCAGACGTTACCCCCACTGAACATTTGGAGGGTATGCATCTTATATGTAGTCATTTAGCACTTTACAGAAAGTGTTTAACACATTTTTATGCCTATAAAGGAACTGTTGGAGTTACAATTGTTATGTCTGAAATTACTTTGAATACATTAGCTCAAGTTTGCTGTACCACAGTGATGATCAGTATCGCGCTTGGAAGGGTCCAGAACCACTTTTACTGTAGAGACCTTTTATTCTCATTTCTCATCTGTATCTCTTTTTGTTCTGTTCCTCTATCTGTCTCTTGTTATTTTTCTAACTTTCTTACTCTTACTTGCTCACAGTGGAGTGGGTCTGCCCTAATGACCGTGAGATTATGAGATCTGAGGGATGGTATATGTATTGCTTACTGTATTTACTGTAAGGATAATTTAAGAACAATCTTCTAACCTCCTTTGCTTTTTCTATTGCACTTCCTTTTTCAAGGCTTGAAGGAGTTTGCTGTTGGCCGTAGTGACTTAGAGTCGGATTCCCCTTTAGACAGCTGCATGTTGCATGGTATGGAGTCTGCAGAACTGGATTACCCACTCTACGAATCAGGTTTGAATCACACATTCACCATCACAGTTTAATTCTACAATGTTGCTTAGTGACTAATTGTCATTGTGTTTATGTGTATGTGTGTGTGTGAACCTACAGTTGAGGGTGAGGTGATTGAGGAGCAGCCTCTATCTGAGGAGAGTCTGAAGGAGTCGCTGAAGAAACAGCTGGAGTTTTGCTTCTCCAGGTAATGCCTACTGTTTGTCCAGACACACCCACACCTGCTTCTCTGGATTACGTAATTACTTTTTACATAAGCACCTGAAAGATGGATGGAAATTCATAATCACCTGATTAACGTTGAAACAGAACTTACAGACTTGCTGCTTAAAATATTGTTTTTCTTCCTGTAATTAAAGCGCAATCATAGGCCCATCACAGTAGAAATGGTTTTGTCGAAGATCTGATGCTGTCATTGGGCAATATTTTGATTATTTGTATGCAGAATAGGAACAGATGTATTTGAACAAGAGGCTGTACATTGTTGGGTTTATGTGCCTTACTACTTTTATAAGACAGGTGATACATAATAAAATATTAAAGACAATATAAAAAATGCCATTCTGATTTTTGTGGGAATCATACCCACAACCTTTGCACTTTTAACACAAAGCTCTATCAGTTAAGCTACAGGATCTTTTTGGAATTTAGCCCTTTGTATGTAAGCTGTAACAGCAGTAACAACATGTTGCTATGCAACAATGATCTGCTGCCGGTGTTACAAACAGACTGATTGGTCGTAGCTGTGCTCCATCATGAATAAACCATATTTATTGACCAATCAGCATCAAAGCTCAGTTTTATCATCTCTGTTTAACATTCTACAGTTCAGAAACTGTTTTCTTTGCTCTGTCTATAGTAAGTAATAGGTCATAAGCGCACAACATCTGTTAATACATGTCAAATGTGTTTTGTAGGGAGAATCTCTCAAAGGACCTTTATCTGATGTCTCAGATGGACAGCGATCAGTTTGTCCCCATCTGGACTGTTGCAAGCATGGAGGGTGTCAAACTGCTAACTACTAATATGGACCTCATACTTGAGGTGCTAAGAGGTAAAAACAGCAAAAATATTCTTACCCAGATTTTTGTCTTGTCTTATATTAATTGCATGTAAATGAGTTTTTTGTCTGTTCTGTTTAGCTTCTCCCATGGTGCAGGTGGATGAGAAAGGTGAGAAGGTGCGCCCCAACCACAAACGATGCATTATCATCCTCAGAGAAGTACCTGAGACCACACCCATTGAGGTGAGGCCACACCCTTTATGTCCTCATTACATTAACATTGCATCATGGAATGTTAAAGGATTAGGGCCTTACAATTTAGCTATAAAAACTGAAAGTGAGTGTTTTTTGGTAAACTTGTGCCTCTTTGCACTCACACAGCAATTGTAGGTATACTTAATATTTAAGATGGACAGTGTAATTTTTAACCACTTTTTGCAGTTTAATCATTTTAATTCTGGAAAATGTGCAGCCCTAGAAGTGATTGGTTGTGTATTGTTGTTACCCCAGAGATTATCAGTATCGCGCTTGGAAGGATCCAGAACCACTGCTGTAGTCTCTTTCTCTCTTTTTTCTTTCTCTCTCTCTCTCTCTCTCTCTCTCTCTCTCTCTCTCTCTCTCTCTCTCTCTCTCTCTCTCTCTCTCAGTATAGTGGATTTTGCCCTAATGACCGTGAGATTGAGATCTGAGGGATAACTGGACTGTAGTTTTTTTAGTTTTCACTACTACTTTTACTGATGCTTGTCTCTGTCAGGAGGTGGAGGCGTTGTTTAAAAGTGACAAGTGTCCACCAGTCATTAGTGTGGAGTTTGCACACAACAGCAACTGGTATATCACATTCCAGTCCGACACTGATGCACAACAGGTACGACACACACTCAAGCAGTGAGCCTTATTCATAAAATATGAGTCATGGAAACAAGGATGTTTAAAATTAACAGACATTCAGATACTTGGTATATTGTATTCATTGCTGTTTAATGCATTGTTGCATGTATGCATGCTGCATGTTTAATTAATGATGCCTGGTTTGCTATTTATTTGTCAGTTTTTACCTTGTGTCCTTCCCAATTTTTAAAAGATTATATTAAAAATATAAATATTATATTTTTAGTATCCTTTTCACAGCTTTACAGATTCTTTTCAGTATGCACACGTAGGGCAAGTGCTGTGTAATGATTCTTCAAACACTTATTTTGAAATGTCAGCTACCATTTTTATTCTAGGTTATTTTTTCTTTGTTTTTTCTTTACTAACTTGCATTTTTACTTGACAGGCTCACCAGTATTTACGTGAGGAAGTCAAAACCTTTCAGGGCAAACCAATTATGGTGAGTGTACTTTCAGTGCTGCCGTGTGTGTTGTTTCTAGGTCAGTTGTAATTTAAGCATGCTTTATGTGTCTGGCCTGCAAAGTCACCTTGAGTTCTTGACCACTCAGGGTCTTGTATTCTGATAATAATAAACAGAACTGTGAGTTAGATTTGTTCTATACATTTGGTACTCAACTCTCTCTGTTAACCAATCAGTGATCGGTTACACTATCATTATGTAACCTATAGGACTGTGTAGACAGTTTGTGTTATGTAGTCAGACATTATACATGTCTTATAAATCAAGTTGTTTTTGTCTTGTTCAGATTTTTCCTTGTTTATGGATGTGAAATGAGTTAGTCAGCCCTCTGTGATGTATGGGACATGTACTTTATAATAGTAATAAAGTTGTGTGTCCTGCCTTATTCATGTTTTTGATGTGTATGTGTGTGTTTTATTGCTTGGCCTGTGTGAATTTCTGTATATTTGTGTATTTAATTCTGCACTTGTAATTGCATATGCAATTATCACATATCACAAACTTTTTTGCACATTTGCAAAGATTTCTTGGATATTAATTTCATTAATTGCATTACTAAAAAGGAAACTATCTGTTGTATGTTCTCTTCTGATATTTTGTGTTTGTTTCTGATTTAGGCACGCATCAAGGCCATCAACACATTCTTTGCTAAGAATACTTACAGGACTGTGGACTCCAGCGTGTACTCTACTCCTCCATCGCAGTACTCTTCTCCAGTGTACCTGCAGCAGGTGTACCAGCCTCCGCAGCAGTACCCCCTCTACAGCCTGGTGCCACACACCTGGACCCCCTCACCCACCCCTTACTTTGAAACACCACTGGTGAGAGTTTCAGCTTTGTCTTGAATGATTTTTGTTATTTTAAAGTTACAAAAACTGCCAGTGGTGAGAATTTGGGAGAATTTTTATCTTAAAAGGGATAGTTCATCCTAAAATAAAATGTCATTTAGATTTGGATTGACAAATTTTTTCTTCTGTGGAACACAGAAGATATTTTGAGAAATGTCTTTGTGGTTCTGTGTCTATACAATGGAAGTCAATGGGTGCCACGGTTGTTTGGTTACCAACATACTTCAAATTATCCTTTTGTGTTCATCAGAAGGAAAAAAGTCCGGCAGGTTTGGAATGAAATGGTAAGTAAATGATGGAAGAATTTTCATTTTTGGGTGAACAGTCCTTTTAATCGGCCCTAATCAGTCTAATGAGTGACCAGTAGAATCAATAGCTGTGTGAGCTGTAAACATGGATGTATGACCTAATTTGGTAGCTGTATATCAGACCAATCAGAGCAGCAGCAGATTTATCTGTCCTGACCCAGTGATGATACACCAAGCGCATGGAGGGAAACAGGAATATTCATTTGATTCTGGAAATTCCTCTTCTCCCTCACTTCTCAACCTCTCTCCTTCATCTCTCTCTTTTCTCTTCCTGTCTTTCTTAGAATCTTGAGAAACTCCTGTCCCAATGAGCGCAAAGATTATGAGATCTGAGGGTCAGCTGTGTCCCAGTTCACTTTCTTTTTAGTCACAAGTTAGTTCACTTGTTTATTCCTTGTGTGGAGGCCTGACTTGGTACATTTTGTATTGCAGTCTAGAGGATTCATGGTTTAAGGTGATGGGGTCCCAGTGGGGGTCTTTGGGTCTGTAATCAGGGGTTTGATTGCAGGCTTAGCTGCAGAGGAGCGTGGTGTACAGAACCCCATTTGGAAATTGTTACCATGACAAGGGTTGTTTGGTTCATTTAGCATATCACATTAATGTAAGGAGCTGCTTGAGGTTTAGGTCAATAAGATCGGCATTAGAGATTATGTAGCAGTCTGATGACCTGTGGTCTAATCTTAGCATCTGATGCATCTTACAGGCCCCGTTTCCCAACAGCATGTTTGTTAATGGCTTTGGCTTAGCAGGAACCTACAAGAATGGCTCATCTCCAGTCAGCCTTACACGCATCTTCCCCCGCAACCGGTAAGATCCTGTGCATTAAAACATAATGTGCATTAGAAATGTCGTTCTTACTACTTTCCATATAGCTTAGTATAAGTCGTTACTACATATAATTATAGTATATACAGTTGAGGACAAAATTATTAGCCCCCCTACAAAAGTCATTGCTTTAAAAGTTTTTCAAAAATGCTTTTAACCAGAGCAAAAAAAATTAACACAGCTTTTTTAGACATCCTAGTTTTATTTTGGAAGCTTACATTATTTTATATTCCACACAGAAATGAAAATATTACACAAAACACAAAAACTATCAGGGTCAAAATTATTAGCCCCCCACATTCTAATAGTCAATTGTGTATCCTTTTTGCTGGATAACTGCCTGCAGTCGTTTGTTGTAATTGTCAACAAGCCTCTGACACTTCATTTGAGGAATCCTGGCCCATTCTTCTTTGGCAAATCTCTCAAGTTCCTCCAGATTTGATGGTTTTTGTTTTGGCATGGACATTTTTCTTTAGGTCACCCCACATATTTTCTTTTGGATTTAAGTCAAGGCTTTGTGCAGGCCATTCGATGACATTCACCTTGTTCATCTGGAGATAGTTCTTCACCAAGAGAGACGTATGTTTAGGATCGTTGTCATGTTGGAAGATGAAGTGACGACTCAGACCTAGTTTCACTGCTGACTGCTTAAGGTTTTCTTTCAAAATATCCACATATTTTTCTTTATTCATGATCCCTTCCACCTTGACAAGATTTCCAGTTCCAGATGCACTGAAGCATCCCCACAGCATAATACTCCCACCACCATGTTTCACTGTGGGGATGGTGTTCTTTGGGTTGAATGCCTCTCCCTTTTTTCTCCAAATGTAAGCAGTGTCTCTGTGGCCAAAGTTTAGTCTCATCAGACCATAAGACAAGCTTCCAGTATGAATAATCTTTCTCCAGGTTGTCCTGAGCATACTTAAGTCTGGCTTGAAGGTGTCTTTTCTTCAAAAGTGGAGTTTTTCTTGGTCTGCAACCTCGCAGTTCATTCCTGTGCAGAGCTCTAGTGATGGTCTTCTTAGAGACTATGATTCCTGATGTGGCAAAGTCATTCGCCAGTTGTTCTGGGGTCTTTAGACACATCTCTCACTAGTTTTCTTTCCAGTGTCTTTGAAATCTTTCGCTTCCTACCTCTGCCAGGCTTGTTCTGCACTGTGTGGCTTTCTTTGAATTTCCTGATTATACCTCTCACTCCGGTTCTTGAGACTTGGAAACGCTTGGATGGCTTTGTATATCCTTCTCCTGTTTTATGTGCATCAATAATTCTTTGTCTCAAGTCCAAACTGATTTCCTTTTGTTTTTGGCATGTTGCTTTCTCAAATGACAGCTCAATGACCCATACTGAGTCTTTTATACCTTAATTTAACTTAATTATTGAGTGAGTTCACCTGTTTCACCTGATCACCTTTACACACATCACCTGTGAAGGTGAAGCACATCACTGCACAAAGGTGGCTTGTGCGATGACTTAATTAATGGTCATTTCTTATAAGGGGTTAATAATAATGTCCCTGGTCATTTTAGCTTTTTCTTCCATAACAATGTTTTGGTGTGCAAATATAAATATTTTGGTCCTTCTAGCGAAAAATAGTATGTTCAGAAATGCTGTGTTAAAAATTCCTTGCTCTGTTAAATAGGTACTTGGGAATATCTTGAGGAAACCTACAATTTCATAGGGGACTAATAATTTTGTCCTCAACTGTATAACTAATTATATATATAGTATAGATTTTATTTGACCTTTGCTTCAGACCCAGGCTTTCAATCTTTAAATATAACAATCCTTCATAAAAGCATGCGGTAGGGTTTAGAGAAAGCGACAAAAATTATGGGGCCCGTAATTGAAGAACCCTTCAAATTTAAGGTTCATGATTTTAGTTTTTTTGTAAACCTCAGAGCTTTAAAATGCCTCTTGTGTCATTAATTGACCTGGAATTAGTGATTGGCTGATTTGCATGCAGGAAGTGAGGCAGAGCTCTATGTCTGACTCTCCTAATGTAATCAATGTCTTCAGGTAGATGTGCTTTGCTATTTCATGGCTATTTTCCTGAATAACCACTGAATGCCAATAAACAATTTTGTTTGACAATTTGTCTCTAATTGAAAGATAAACACTAATCTGACTATTATTTTCTAGCAAGCACAAAAGTGCTTGTCAGTTGTCCTTTTAAGGCCTTTCTGAGCTTTCTGTGCTCTATACCCTTTAATTATCTAATAAAGAGTAAATGTGAAACACACTGACTGGTAAATGACAACGGGTACAACAAAACGTTGAGAACATCTGTGTTTGGGAAAAAGGTGGATAGAATTGAGTTGGTTATAAATGATATGAGCCACAGCTGATTTATTATAAATGACTCCATCATGACTCAAATGAGAGCTGCATGTTAAAGCTTGATGCCATCAGCAGCAGCACATGTCCTGTTATAACACCTTATGTCCTGTTATAACACCTCTTATAATGCCTTATATCACCTGTTTTAACATTTACTAAACCCAACGTTATGTAATATTCTTTTTTTATTTATATCTTTACATCAATTTCCCACTAAGGCAAACAGTCATACTCTAAGCATGTAGCCTGTGAGTTTTATCAGCATCATTCATTTCATATCATGGCCAAATTTTAGCAAATAATATCAAGCAAGTAATATGTCTTTCAGAATTTTTTTCAACCAGACACGCCTTTCCTGTCATGCATAACACCCCCATCTGTGATGCCTGTTCTGCACAACCAGAAATATTGTTCTTAAACCCAGCTGGACAAGTTGCCATCCACTTGTTTACTTGGCTTTCCTATGCCTGTGGAGCCCAGGCTGTAGATTCAAGTAGTCGTTCTAAGAAAGCTCAGATTTTTCTGTCTGTTCTGTGCAGAAACCATGTGAAACCTCATTCTGAAGAAGGTCAGCTGATGGAGTCTCTGTCTGGGAACGGCAGTCCTCACCCCCCATGCACGCCCACCTCTGACAGCTCTGCTTCCAACCTCATGTCCCTCTCTGAACCTCCAACTTCCCCCAGAGAGAACCACCCGTCAGACCTTAATGTCTGTGCCAGGTCAGTCTAAATCGATACAACTGCAGACTGGAGTCTCCAAAATGGGTGTAAACTCTCAAAGTGGGCGGTGCAAAAGGGGGTGGTTAGGTGTGGGGTGTCTATCTGACAATAGGAAACCACGCCCTGTTTGTTCTCACCTTGTTTTGGAGTGTCCAATACAAGGTTAATTCTAATTAAAGTCAGTTTGTCACTGTTAGCCTAAATGGCCCTTAAGTATATGAAAGTTGATAAAAGCAGCAGATAGGTTTGCAAGTACCATGTGATGATATACTAAGCGCATAGAGGGAAGCAAGGAGTGATGGGAAGACTTCAGGAGTTTCTTTTTTTTTCTTCTTATCATTAATTCTTATTCTCCATCTCTGCCTTTATTTATATCTCCTTAAAGTCTGTCACTCCTGTCCCAGTGAGCATTCAGATTATGAGATCTTAGGGTCATATGTAAAGCTTTTACACTGAGTGATGCTGCTTTTGATGGCAGGTGTGTTTAACATCATCTGATGTGTGCAGGAGAGGAAACTATTGCGGCATGAGGAGGGGAAGGGAAGATGAAAGGGCGGTATGTCCAGGAACCTGGTGGGGTCTTTTTTTAATATAACTGTTTCTATAATTTACTGAGCTTTCCATCTGCAGAGGCAACATCCTGAAATGGAGGCGAAATCTCCTCCTCCCCCTAAGTTTGACCTTGCAGCCACTAACTTCCCGCCATTGCCAGGGGGCGTGCCGGGCCGTCTACATGGTGTGGCTGTGCAAACTGAACCAGTTTTGGAGAATTACATGGCGGATGTAGTTAAAGGCATCAGTAAAGACAAGGTCTGTTGATCTGCTTCATGTAATAATGTGAATTATTTGTTAATATCCTCATTTACGTTTTATTGTGCTTGGCCTAATCTCAGCCTAGAGCATCTCCGATCACCTAAGTAATTGTTGCCTTTGTCTGCCTGTCTCTGTTTGTTTTTAGCTGGATGTGAATAAGCCAAATGTTAGTCAAGATCCTGGAACATGTCAAGCAGATGCACAGTCGACTGCACCTTCTTCCCAAGCGCCAAAGATCCCTGTCATGAAACGGGACACGCCGGCCTCAGGGTGCATGTATACATATACCATTGGATCCTCCTACTTTAGAGAAACTCCTCTATCAAATCTATATAGAATTACTACAGATGACCTTGTTATTGGCCTTCCTAAAAATAGTTCACCCAAAAATATAAATGGCCATTTCCTTTCCCCTCATGTCATTCCAAATTCGTTTTATTTACTTTCTTCTGTAGAATACATTTAGAGGGTCTTCAGAAACATTACTGTAGCTTTGTATGTAAAACGGATAGAAATTTGTTATCCTTTAAAATGATTGATAAGTAGTGAGGGAAATAGTTAGGATGGGGGAATATAAAGTATGAAGATTGGACATGTGAGGCGTTGCATAAGAGGCAGGGTGAGTAAATTAATTGCTCTGTTTCTCTCTACAGTGTGTCACATAAAGTGAAAATAGAGAAAGAGGTTCAGATGTCTGATACACCTTCATCAATAGCCACAAGCCATATTCAGCCTGTTCCTGCCCCCAAACCTTCACGGACCCAATCAAATTCAAATGCTGCACCTACGCCACTCGTTACCACAAGCACACCTGCACAGGTAAAATTCAACTTAAGTTACAAACGCTACTGCTTGATTTTTCACTTCTGGAGGTCAAAACAAGGAAAGTTGTTCATTTAAAGAGTTAATTGATTGTCGTTCCCAGGAGGCTCAGAAGCTGAGCTATGCAGAGGTTTGTCAGAGGCCACCCAAAGACCTTCCCCCTGCACCAGTAGCTCCACCCCCTGCACAAGTAGCCCTGACTAGCCCCACCCCCTCTCTGATGGCTAACCAACCACTACGTGAGCTTCGTGTCAACAAAGTGGAAGCTCCAGCCTCGTCCTGCCACAACCCCAGCAACAGGCCGGGAAAAGGAAGTGAAGGTCGGACATTTAGAGAACAGACTGGCTACCAGCGTGGTTACAGACCAAGAGGGGCCGGCTTTAAGCTCAGAGAGCAACAGAGACGGCCCCTTCAAAGTGAACGCTCATCTCCACAGCCGGGATACAGCTGACACAGCGGAAAAGAACAAAACATCCCACCCAGAATGCCAAAGTAATGCCTCATAAGCCCACAACACACTTGTGTTTATTGTAATACACATATATAAACACAAAACGAAAGTATATAAATCTACATATGAGAACTGGACTGTCACACTGTGGTGTTAAAATCCTCTGCGATCCAAATGACTGAAATTTGGGAACTTGATCCTTTAAAATATAAGAGGAAAGAGTTTTAGGAAAATGACAAACCTCTGACACTTGAAAGGAGAAACAGAGGCCATCCTTTTAGTGCTGTCTGTCATTTTTACAGTGATTGATTTTGAGAGTTTTGATTTTGCTTGGTGTTTAAAGCAGTAGTTCACCTCAAAATGAAAATTAGCCCTTAAATTACTTACCCTCAAGGCTCTTACCATCTTTGTAATGGCAGTAAATAGTGTCTGAGATTTTAAAGTTCCAATTGTTCATCTAACCATCATAAAAGTGATCCATACAACTCCATGGGGTTAATAAATGCATTCTGAAGTGAAATGATATATTTGTAAAAGGAAACAATTTTCTGGCTCCATGTCCATAACTTCGAATCTGATTCTCATCTCGTCTCAACGCATTAGACGACTAGTCACAGACATAACAGCACATTTCACTGCCATTTTAAAGTTAGGTAGAGCCAGGATATTATTTAAAATAACTCAGATTCTGTTTGGCTGAAAGAACAAAGTCATTTGTAGAGTAATTTATGGGCTAATTATCAGTTTTGGCTGAACTATTACTTTAAGGTCCTGTCACAAGTGTACAATCCTATACATTTATTTTATTATCTGTAAATGAAAACATTGTACTGTTGGTATGAAATGAAGCCAGCACACGTTGTCCATATGCAACAAATCAGACAGCATGGCTCCTCAACATATCTCACCTGTGTGTCTGTGTGTCTGTCTGTCTGTGTGTGTCTGTCTGTCTGTCTGTGTGTGTCTGTCTGTCTGTCTGTGTGTCTGTGTGTCTGTCTGTCTGTCTGTCTGTCTGTCTGTCTGTCTGTCTGTTGTGTCTGTCTGTGTGTGTCTGTCTGTCTGTCTGTCTGTGTGTGTCTGTCTGTGTGTCCTACATTTGTGTCTGAAATGGGACTGGGGAAAAATTTGTTTTGTAGATTAATTGTCAATTCTTAAATGTTTTTTAAAGCACAATAATTCATATGTTTTTACATTATTGATTTGGTTGAAAGGTCTTGAACAGTGATGTGCAAAGCTGAACAATACAGTTGTAGATGTGGAAATTGTGCAAAATGTAAGCTAAATTAAAATGTTTGGTAACTAATGTTTTAAACAAAAAAGATGATGGAAGAACGGCTGTTCTTGTTGCAGTGATTAACTATTTGCTTAGATAAGCATCAAAGCTTACAGCTAGTGCACACTGATTTTTTTTAATCATTTTTACATTTATGCAGTGTACCTGGCAAAGTCTTATGTAAAGGCATGTTGTGTGAAATCAACAATTTTTGGCCTGTCATCACTTAAGTAGACTACAAAATAGATCTATGCTTACATCATCAGCACTGTCAACCATCACCTAATCGTCACATTCTGATATCTTTATTGATACAAATATTGAAAAGGTAATGCACAAACCCAAGAAAGCACTTGCTCTAACATCTGCAGTGTTTTGCCTGTTAAAGTCTACCATGGCTGAGCTGAAGAAATGTGCTGACTACTCATTCTTTAGAGGAGATGATTTTGATCAAGCTTACTTGAATAAGATTTAGTGCAAAGGAAATTCTGTTGACTGCAAGTAATGCAATCAAAGACTAATGAAGGAAGTCTTTAATTTCTGAAATTTGTCTAAACTGTGCAGTGTGCTGCTGGGCCAACATAAGTTATGAGGTCCCTTAATGTTTTTGAACCTATAAACTGTTGTCAAAAAATTAAGATGTCAAGAACTATGTATTTGTATTACGGGTGTCCAAATGTAAATCAAATCAAATAGTAAGGTGCCTAAAGATCCCCAGTCCAAAACTGCAAGGCACACTGGTGTGATTACAGAATGGTATTCAGACAAAGAGGGCACAGAATAAGACTAAATGGAGAATGCTCTGATGAATGTATGAAATCAGTTTTGACTGTAATCGGGTTAGGTGTTTTATCATAACTTTTTGAATCCTGTTAATCCATAATTGTTTAGAGTTTTGAAGTTTTAGCTAATGACATGTATATTTTAATGTTCAATCAATTAGTGAAACTGTAATGTTTTTTTCTCTTTTACTTCATGTCACTTCATATTATCATATTTGTCATATATGAGTAGATTGTCCACAGATCCAGACCAAAGTAAAATCAGCAGAGAGACAATCTCAGGAAGTGCCGTTTAAGTACAAAAACTTCTTCCTCACTTCTCTCATCATTCTGTCATAGGCAGGGACACTGTTTCACTTGTGAGTGGATGTAATCATGGTTTCATTGACTAGTGTGTTGAACAATGTGTATGTACAATGTGTTTTAGTTTTATAAAAAACATTGTTTAGAACCTTCAGAAGGTAATGTTGTATTCTAATGATTAATTTCACAATTCTCTTTTTTCTGGGTTTTTTTACAGTTTGAAATGAAAATGAAAATTAATGCAGCATATTTCTTAGTAATGTATTTAGTTTTTAATTGCTGTAAATTTCTCTGATTAAATTGCATCAGTGTGTCTTTGTTGCCCTAACGTGTTAATAGTTTGGGATGTTATTTCAGATTTTTATTTTCTATGTTTGGCAATATTGTTTTTGGGTGCAAATTGTAAAAACTGCCCCTAAAAGTAAAAAAATAAGTGGATCTGGTTTATTTTTTTTTATTCTTTTCTGAATGAATGGATTTGCGATTCATAACCGACTGTTAAAATTAAATGTTTTGTTTTGTTGCTAATCTTATTGCCTGTAGGCTTGAAAGCTATTAAGACAAGAGTAGAAAGTAGCAAGACTTCAGACAAGAAAAAAGTATTCTCACAGTTTAATGCTGTAGGAAGTTTAGGCTCCGCCCAAGGTGAGAATGAGTATAGTATAGCTGCTGAGTGAAGTGTTTGGACAAAACATTGTAGATGTTTAACGAACAAATGCTCAAGCATATGAACGAAAAATAAATGATAATTATTTAAATTTGCTTGTTTGATCGTTTTTCTTTTAAAACCTAATTAATACAAATGTTAAAAGCATTCTATCATTCTTAAACGGATAGTTCACCCAAAAATTAAAATCTTCCATTATTTACTTACCCTTTGTCATTCCAAACCTATGACTTGTTACAGAGATAAACAAAATATACCTTGAAGGATGTTGGTAACTATATATAAAATGTCTGTGTTGCACAAAAGAAAAATCATACAGGTGTGGAATGGCATGTAATAGCTACCCATTTGCGTCAGATGGCGTTTTGAGAGTAAAGAGATACATAGACACTGAACTTTATGTAATTTTATTTTCCTGACAGCAAATGTTACGTAATATATCTTGTTTTTGTGGCATTGAATAAAAAACGCCACGCAGAGCGTCGTATTTTTCATTACGGTTTCGAATCTCTTACGTAACGACTTTAATCCACGTCGGTGTTACATCAACATCTCGCGAGATTAGTTTTGCGTGCGCTATTTGGATTAAAGAGTTCCAAAGGTGGGAACGCTGCGAGGGAGCGAGCGAGCGAGAGGGAGGAGCAGGGTAAGTTTGTAAACACTGAAACCCTTGAATGATGAACAGGTGACACAAAACGTATTCGGATTATCTGATGCGTTTGAATTAGTCATTTCAAATCTAATTGTACTGGTCGCGCGAGTGGTAAAGGTGTCATGACGCCGCGGTACACGGCACGCGACGCGACAATTACAGCACTCCCATTATAATCGGCGACACCATCGCGCTTTGTGTGGCTTATAATGGGAGCGCTCTTGTTTTGACGCGTCGAGATGCTCGCTCGCGTTGTAAATGTGATGTTACAGCCTGTTGGTTCATGTGTGGTTAGCATTAGCCAGTTAGCGCACACCAGAAGCGTTTAAATGAGACCCAGTGCACTTGGAGTTACTACAACGTTATTGTCTGTTTAAAATTACTGTTTTTGCTTTATTGCACACCAGTGGGGAGGGATTTTTATTGTAGCGATCTTTCTGGAATGGTTTGAGAGGAAACGCACACTAGCCAGCTGTGTGTTAGTGTGATTATGTTTATAGGTGTAAGTGTTGGTTTATGTGGCGGAAGTTTTCTTTAAATAGGGCTAATCTCAGACAATAGTCAAATGAAAGCGTCTTATCCTGTATTTATCATGCAGATTATGCAATTGTTTGAACCCGACAGGCCTCTATGCTGTATTGAATTCTTGTAGAGTGGCATTCCTGGCTGTCACACTTGCCAGAAGACTGTACAGCAATTTAAATGTCAGTTTTGAAAAGCATTGACATTTGACATATGAACAGATGACGAATTGAGTTTGTGTCACTGAAACGAACAGAAACAGCATTTTTGAGAAGTCTGGGCCTCATCAATCATAACTACCTTCTCTGAATGGTCTTTAGCAGTGACACAGGAAGTATTTGATCTAAAAATGGGAGACGATCGACCTTTTGTCTGCACCGCCCCAGGCTGCGGACAGGTAGGAGACACTTATTTAATCCCACTTTATGATTCTGCTGTTTCTCTATTATTACTAAAGCGTTTCTATTCCCCATCTCTCTCTGTAATGTATATAATAGTAGTAGACGCTAAATGTGTAACAGATGTGTCTCTGTTAGGCCCGTACATAGCCTAACCTTTTTAACACGTTGACAGGCATCTGTGTTGATTTTATAATTAAAATTAGTCATTTTGTATTAGTTTTAAAAGCTACTGTAGCTACTAACCGTGCATATTTTCTATTTTCAAATATTTTTAGAAATTTTGTGTGTATATTATATAAATAACTGTTCAGTTCATGTTTTCAGTTTTGTTTATCCTGTTTCCTACTAATATATTGTCACATATGTTGGTATTGTATCAGCCAGTGACCACCACTAACACAGTTCTGTCCTTTCGGTCCAAAATATAACCAGATGGATTATAAGGTAGTAGTGACCGAATATGAAAGTTTAAGAATCTTCCTTTGGAAAAAAACATTGAACACTAATAGTTATAATGGTTCTGGCTTCAGAACATTTCTTTTGACAGAGGTTCATTTTTTTTCTTTCTGAAAACATGCCAGCTGTTTAATCCCAACATCCACTGAGCAACTGTAAGAAGCTTGCATAGCACTGGATAACATAAGCTGCCATCACAGGCAGATCAACAACAGATGGCTTAATATCACCCACAGCATCTCTGTTTCTGTCTTCCATCTGATTTGAATTAAGACTGGGAAGCAGAAGAGACATGAATTCCCTAAAAAAAAAAACATCATCTCATCGGCGGGTTAATGCATGTGTCTCTGTTTATGTTACATCAGAGGTTCACCAATGAAGATCATTTGGCAGTGCATAAACATAAGCATGAGATGACACTGAAATTTGGACAAGCCAGAACAGACACAGTTATCATAGCAGGTTTGTTTCACTGCATATACACACACATAGATGAATATATGTGATTCTGTTTGTCCTGAGTGCTGTGCTACATATGATTTCTTATGAATCATTGTTACCTTTATAAAGCATATGTGACCTGTGCTGGCAAAAAGGGGTTGGAATAAGCACGGGCTAATTACAAGCTACAGGCAAAACAGTTGTCACAGTTGTCAATTTTGGTCTAATTTGAGGTTTTCACCAAAATAAGTTAATTTTTTTTGTCTCATTCTGATAAATCATACATAATTTTTAAGGTTTTCTTAATGGACAATGTGAAAATTACAAGAACTCATTTTGAAAATTTGCTTACTGTAAATAATTTTGCAAGCACAGGTCACATGTATGTGGATTGTGACATGATATTGCTTGTAAAACAGTAGGCAGATTATGTGTACATGATAAATGTTGATATTCTATCACTGAATGCGGTGTCTACACTAGAGGTAACTGATGGAGTTGTATCTGACCGTATGTTTAATGAAACAGGAATCCATTGGTATAAAAATGATATATAGTTAGCATTTCTTGACAATGTTGGTGTGTGGTACTGATACTGTGTGTGCGCGCATGCAGATCAGACACCCACTCCCACCCGTTTTCTTAAGAATTGCGAGGAGGTGGGTTTATTTTGTGAGCTGGCTGGCTCCTTTGAACAAGATCTTCGCAAAACACAGGAAGAGGAGGAGCGGAGAATTAAATGCACGGTACGATTTGAACTGAGAAAAGCACAGATGTGCTTTTGAATTTTTTGTCAAATCATACACTTGTGTTTGACAAAATATTTAGGCAATGTATGTGATCTGATTGATGATCTTGTTCCATAAGCTTCCTCTGCAGACACCTACAGAGAATAAAGAGAGAGGAGGGCCTCTTGAGATTGACTCCTCCCCTCCTGACAGCCCTGACCCTGCCTCCAGCATGACAAACAGCAAAGATGTGGTTGCTTTGGCCAAGGAGCCTGTTGCCATGAGAAAGGGCATGGTGAGATGTAGCGTATTATATTTTAGGTTAAATTACCTAAAATACAGCACAAGCTCAAATTCTCTTCCTATCCTAAGAGTTTTGCTCTAGTCAAGTGTACAGTAATGTTGTTCAACCACACTTCTGTAGGACGTTCCTCCAAGGACCGCAGCTAGTTCCACCCCAACACCAACTATAGTGCGCCCAGGCTCACTTCCACTTCACCAGGGATTCGATTCCATGAACCCAACTCAACCCTCCCCCACATCCGTTATCACAAGGACCCCTCCTTCAAACAGACTCAGGTACAAACACGCTAGCATACGGGTCTGAAACTTTAGCCCCAGGAAAAGGTAACTAAAATCAAAAGGGTCAGTCTGGCACAATGCTTGAAGAAACTGTTCACTCAAAACTTTGACAGAATTTTTGTTTAGTGGTGAACTATTCTTAACATCTGAAATTGAAATTTGGCACTTTAGAATTATTTCACTCAAAAATGAAAATTCTCTTAAATTACTCATCTTCTTGCTATCCCAGGTGTATATGGCTTTCTTTGGCCAAACACAATAGAAGTTATATTAAATAATATGCACTTTTTGAAGCTTTATAATGTCAGGCACCAATTAATGCCATTTTAAAGATACATTAATATCCTGGAAGAGCAAGGATACACTTGATGCCTTTTATTCTACTATTCCTTTAAAATCAAAAAGGTTGCTCATCCATGCACCAGTGTGTCAATGAGGGTTTTTCCTTAGTTTACAGTTACAATTTCACAAATTACAAGTGTAAACGTCTGATATTTCAGTGTTGTTTGCGCCTCTCCTTTCTCACCCTATGTGAGTAAGTATAGAATGTCCTAAAATAGCACCTCTATCACTCTTTTCAGCTCACCGTCTGGATCTTTCCCTATGCTGATGCAGCTTCCAAATGGTCAGACTGTTCCTCTGCTGCCTAGTCCAGGGCAGACTTCAGTTATATCGGTACTGATTTCTCTCATACACACACATGTACATACAGGGTCCAAAATAAGCAAAAAAAACTGTCACACCTGCCAATTGTGAGTTAATTAAGAGCATTTACTAGCCAGAATTATGTCTTACTAACCTTAAAATTGTAGTTAACATTTCATATCATTTGTTGCATTTCCTAATCAGCTTTTCTGTCAACTGCCAAGTAGCTCAGCTGTATTTACTTTCTGAAACCAATTTGTATTTGCATATGTTAATTTCTGACGTCACTTACATTTGTGGGAACCTCTATTACACCTGTATTGCTCCTAAATTACTTAGTTACTGTTGCTTATGCCTTACAGACACGTGCCAATTCCTATTTTATTTAGGATATTATTTGACATTCCATTATACTTGTGAGGGTCACTTTCAAAGCCGATTATAAAAGGTTTATATTTGTAATTGTAATGGCGTAGCATTTTGACTTTCGCACGTTTTACAACAATTCAACATCTGTTTTATATACGTTTATGCTTTATGTAGTATTGGTGTGTGTGTGTGTGTGTGTGTGTGTGTGTGTGTGTGTGTGTGTGTGTGTGTGTGTGTGTGTGTGTGTGTGTGTGTGTGTGTGTGTGTGTGTGTGTGTGTGTGTGTGTGTGTGTGTGTGTGTGTGTGTGTGTGTGTGTGTGTGTGTGTAGCTTGCCAGATCATCAAACACAGTGCCAAATATCCCAGGGATTCCAGGCCCTCCTATTGGTGGAAGCAGCAGTGGTTCCTCCTCTCCATCTGGATACAGTACACACTCTGATGCCAAGACGGTGAAAATGCTTGCACATACACTCACACTAACACATGCCGTGTTTAAAGAAGTATACTTGCCTAACAATGACATTATTACATAACAAATAACTAACTAACCGAACATGACACCAAAGATTTTGGGCATTCATTTCCACACTGGTGTTTTCCTTGTGTTTGTGTATGGGATGTGTCTCCATCTAGAGGCTAAAAGCAGCGCTATCTCAGCCGAGTCCTAGTGGACCAGCACCAGTACAAAAAACAGTTTCCACCGAGACACCATCACCTGCTCAACCACAGGTGCTCACGGACACCATAATACCTGTGTTGCATATATACTAGTGTTTAATTTGTCACCCATATCTCTTTATATTGGATTAATAGATTGTAACAAAAGGGCTGCCAATCGATTAAAATATTAAACTGTAATTAACCTCTTTTTATAATTGATGCATTTTATGAAAAGAACAGAAAATAATATGCTGAAATGTTGATTTAAGAAATGACACTAGTGGTAAAATGTGGCCTTTTCATAGCATACTTGCTGTGCTTCAATGACAGTTACATTTATGCATTTAGTAGACGCTTTAATCCAAAGTCCATTCAAGCTATACATTTGATTAGTATGTGTGTTCCCTGGGAATCGAACCCACAGCCCTTGCGCCGCTAACACAATGCTCTAACAGTTCAGCTACAGGAATAAACCAGTTAAATAGAAAGTGCGTCACTGCAAATTCTTGTTAAATATCCCAAGATGGAATGACATCCCATAATGTCAAATCTGTAAAATGTTTACTAAATTCAGTCATGTGTATTTGACAACCCTAATAAATCTTTAAATAAAGGGCTATAATTGGGTAATATTACAGAAAATACAAAAAATATATATCAATATACATTTGAATGCTACATATCCTTAAACATATATTGACTTTCCTTGATAATTTCACAGTGGATTTCACAGCCCATGTCATCTCCTGCAGGTGTCCCCGACTCCACCCAAGGGTGGGCGCAGACGTCGAGGGGCAGATATAGAGCCCGATGAGCGGCGACGACGTTTTCTTGAACGAAATCGAGCCGCCGCCTCCCGTTGTCGACAGAAACGGAAAGTCTGGGTCAATGCTCTAGAGAAACGTGCTGACGAGTTAGCCAATAATAACGTCACGCTTACTGTAAGTCACCCACATGAAAAACTACAGAAATCAAGATTTATTTTGGTTTATCATCAATAATGTTGGTCGTCTGTCAGTTAACAATAAAAAAAATTACTTAGTTTGTAAACTGTACTGTACAGAAAGTGCACTGATAAATGTGGTAATGAGTTGAATTTTTTCTGTGGTAATGGACAGCCTGTGGCAGATGCTGTTAATAGAGAATTAGTTGCTTTTAAGATGGAACAGACTAAAGGTGGAATGTATAATCTCCTTTTTGACAAACAAAATGCAAAAACAATATACAGTATCTCACAGAAGTGAGTACACCCCTCACATTTTGGTAAATATTTTATGATGATCTTTTCATGTGACAACACTGAAGAAATTACACTTTGCTACAATGTAAAGTAGTGAGTGTACGGCTTGTATAAATTTGCTGTCCCCTCAAAATAACTCAACACACAGCCATTAATGTCTAAACCGCTGACCACAAAATTTGAGTACACTCCTAAGTGAAAATGTCCAAATTCGGCCCAAAGTGTCAATATTTTGTGTGGCCACCATTATTTTCCAGCACTGCCTAAACCCTTTTGGGCAAGGAGTTCACCAGAGATTCACAGGTTGCCACTGGAGTCCTCTTCCACTCTTCCATGATGACATCACGGAGCTGGTGGATGTCTGGAGACATGCTTGGCCAGTCCATCACCTTTACCCTCAGCTTCTTTAGCAAGGCAGTGGTCATCAGTGGTCACTTCTGTGAGATACTGTATTTTTTTCTAAACATACACCTGCCAAGTAAACCAATACACCCCATGCTATTGGTTGAGCCACTGTTGCTGTGTCTGGTCTGGAAACCCAAAGATTAGAGCAGTGTTTTAATAACAATGTTTAAACTTTTTGGAGAGAGTAATCTTACTGTCCTACATATATTTGTCTTTGCATATTAAGCTGAGGTCGGAAATAATGTATAACATTTAAAAATGTACACAATTTACTTTCAAAACTCTTTGATATATGATCATCAGGTCTTGGAAATATCTAAGAGCTTTACTGACACAGCATATATATGTTTGGCAGAATGAAGTGTCTCTGTTGAGAGTTGAGGTCACGCGTCTAAAAGAGATTTTGTTGGCCCATAAGGACTGTCCTGTTACTGCCATGCAGAAGAAAGCATATCTTGGTAAGCCACACATCATCCTTCCGTACCCTAGAGATGTTCTTTGTTGCAAACTTATCATTAATATATAATTTCTGTTACTTTAGCTGCAGGAATGGATGAGAGTGCAGCATCTGCACTGGTGATGCCCGTTTCGGTACCAGCTCCGGTGTCCGTTAACGGTCTGAGTGTGCGTGCAGCAGAAGCTGTTGCGGTTTTGGCAGGAATGGGCTCAGGCCAATGGAGTAACACAGCTGGAGAGGCTTCGTCCCAAACACAGCCCACATCCAGATGATGAGCATGTTGTTCAGCCAATATGAACTAAATAAACTTTGTCAATGAGTTTTTCAGAGACATAAGTTCCCAAACATTTCCCCCCAAAACTGTCACTTACAGTGTATTTGTAAATTCCTCTGACAAATGGGAACCGATGTTGCCATGCTTTGACCACACCCGCTCACCCACAGCCAATCAGAGACTTTGCTTGGGCCAAGTGGCAAACATTGCCATGGTTTGACCACACCTCACTCACCCACAGCCAATCAAAGACTCTTGCTGGGCGAAGTGGCAAAACAGCTGTTATGAAAATCACCAACAGCACACCAGGAAGCATTGCAGTGAAAAATAAGTCTCTTAACACAATCTCTATTAAATACACATTGAGATGTACTTGTATAGATTCTCTCACTAATGCATTCAGTTGATAGTTTGTCTCATTTGCAAATGTTTTTCATTGTGCATCTTTAGTTGTTTTTTCTAATACAATGATTCATTGCATGATTCTGGCTGCATTAGAAAGATTACTACACTATGCACATATATTTTTAACACTTTATTTCTCACTCGTACATACTCGCTCTCACAGTCTTCAGTTTTTGCAATTTTGCTCCATCTCTTCCTCTCCATCTTAATTTTATTGTATCTAAGGTAATTTCTCTCAGGTCTGTGATTCTGTGGCTGTTCTAGTGACGATTTTGTCTCACATTAGAATATCCTAGCTGACATTGCAGCATGGACTCGCAACAGCTTAAGAATGGAGAGAAAATAAGAGCAATATATTTTTGTATTTAAATATTGTTATCGGTTCATCTGCATTTTGCAGTCTTTATATGGATGTATCGGTAGCGTAACCATGTGGATGTTTTTGATTAGTATGAATAGGATATGCTCTGCTGAATTATAGCTATCTTTAAACAAAATACATAAATACTTTTACATTAAAGGTCAGACCCCAAAGTTTAATTGTATCCGGTCTTGTAACAAGGAACTCACACGCAAACACTTTCACACGTAATGACTCTCGTGCTTGCATTTTGTAAATGTACAGTAGTTAACTAACCCGGCTATGAATGTGAAGTGTCATACAAATAAAAATATATTTTTTGTGGGGTCTGAAAGTAAACTGAGTAAATTTCATCCTGTACACACAACTGACACAATTTATAAAATTGTATACCATTAAACAGTTGTCTTGTTTAGTGGCTAAGAACATCTGGTTGAATATTCGTTACATATTTTATTCTATTTCATACTAACCTCATCAAACTCATTGTTTTTAATCAACTTTTGGACACAGAATTTGGCCTCAGCATCTTTATTCCTCTCATAATGTGTTTTGATTGAATGGTGTGTAGACTATTGAATTATTCAGCCTGTCATATCAGTTTTTTTTCATTGATCTGCCTCTAGATGTATCATATTTGGATGTAGATGTGTATAACTCACCGATCCCAAATTGTGTACTGTGTCAGTCAAACCCTTAAACTAGAGCTGTAAATACAAAATGACTGTCAGCATACAGAATTGCTTAATGTATGACTAATGGTTCTTAAGATATGTTAAAATTAAACATTGATGGAACTCCAGACTTTCAGAAGCATTGTGCTGATTTCGTGCAGTTTTTATGATCTTATTTTAAAGGTATAGAAGTGGGATGGAAGTACCCAGACTTTGTGTGATTACCCACAAAATACTTCACAAGTATACAATTAACACAGCCACAGCACAAGAGTCACAAACGAGGTATCATAAATATACAACAACAAAAATATAATGATATTGATAAAAATGTTGAGAAAACGGCAACACCAAAACTTTTAAGGCGTAGTAATACTGATGCAATTTAATAAAACATTTGATAAAACATTATATGTAATACACTGTAATTATACAAAAAACGCTGTTATAATTATACACGTATGTTACATCATCTTGATTAAACCGTATGTCAAATGAAACACGTAAATGATCCAGGAATACACGTACATGAATACACGTACATACACGTAAATACTTCAGGAACTTGTGCAACTAACATTACGTGTGTTGTAGTTTATAGGTTTTTGGATATTACATTAAGAAAAGATTTTCCCGCACCACGCCAGAGGGAGCAACATCGCCACGTTTTCAGATCAGCTCAGACTCCTCATCCCGAGCCGTGGTCATGTGACTCTTACCATCGGTCGGGATTTCTCTCTCGGCATGGCGGAGGTGATGGAGCTCGGTCTGATGTCAAACAACATTAGTGTTTTGCTGTGAAGAGGAGACGCGGTTTGTTGTTGTCGGTAAACCGGTCTGCGCCGTTCTTTTTCTTTCCGGTTTTGCGCCGTAATGGCAGAGCGCGGTGTGGATGTGTCCGCTCTCCCTCAAGAGGTCCGGGAGCAGCTGGCAGAGCTGGACCTGGAGCTGTCGGAGGGTAAGCCTTTACAAAACAGGACAACAATCCTCGCTGATGGAGGACAGCGTGAATACCTTGTCTTAATGAATACGTACTGATTTTAAAGGCTCGGTCAATAAGAGCATCCACACGCGTCAGGTTCCGTGATGACCGTAATGCTTCCATGTCGCCGCCGTTCGCAGAAACACACTGACCTCCTTTTCGGCATCTCAGACGTGTTCATCCACGTTTTAAACGTTTATCAAGCTTTGGTCTTTCATTGCCCCGACAGGGTTTTCTTATTTGCTCTTACATCGTGCAAAGCAAAAACAGTCAGTCTGAAGCGACCGGGACGTGCGATTATTTCTGCGATTATTTACAGGTTTATTCTACCTGTCCTCAAGGATAAATGCTTACAGGCTTTGCACACTAGTAGTCCAACAATCAAAATACAATGCTTAAATTTGTTGTATGTTTTTAATTTTCAAGTGTGTTCTTCTGTAGCTAATATTTATCCTATGGGTCGTTTGTTTATTAATGAGCTCGTGCACTGAGCAGTTCTGCTTGATGACAGAACTATAAATATACTATAAATACAAGCTCTTTTTTCCTCCATAAACAATCAACATATATATGATGTATAAGGTGCATCAAGAAGTCACGTAGATTTGGAGATAAAAATTGCTTACTTTAATAGACTATAAACACTTAGCATAGAGTGGCCTGGTGTCTCATATTAAACCTTTTTGGGGCTATTAAATAAGTAGCACATATATTATGACCATATATATTATGACCATACATTATATATGCACATGTATATACCTATGCCATTGATATAATTACTCTTTATTTTAGGTGTAAATGATCTCTATTGTGAACAATGTCTGTATGACACTTTTGGGGCCATTAAATTGAATAGCATTAATGTCATGGCCATACATTGTTTATGCACATGAATATACCTATCCCATTGATATAATTGTTTAAAGTGGTCTCCATTATACGCAATATGTGTGAACCTCTGGTACACTAAAACAATTATATCAAAGATTGATGTTTTAGTTGTGTTGTGTGGTTGTTTACGTTTAGTGTCATTATTAACATTACCCATGGAAGTGGCTGTGTTTGTTGGTGTGTGTGTGTTTAACCATACACTGGGGACAAATTTGTACCCAGACATCAGCAAAACCTGACAAATCTGAGCAAAATCTCCTTCTGGGGATGTCCTCATTTGTAAAAACACTACAAAAATATAGTAAATAAAGTTGTTTATTGTAAAAATGCAGAATGTTTTCTGTTATGGTTAGAGTGTGGGTTAGGATTTGGTTATAGTGTTTATAAAAGCTGTCCATAAAACATTAGCGGTCTATGGAATGTCTCCATTTAGATAGATAAGTAAAGTGTGTGCGTGCACGTATGCCTTTCAGCCGTGGTGTATGAAAGATAAATAAGAGCAAAACAAAACCTTAAACAGAATGTACTCAATTTTGAGAAAAGTGAGATCTTCATTTATTTCTGCAACAATGAATCACTTGGTTTAACAGCTGATCTGAGATCAGTGCAGTCTGGTCTCAGAAGGGTCTGCCACACAACTAATCAGAGAGCAGCTAGAGGCAGATTTCACATGCTGGGCTGGTTTACGTCGGCTTCAGGTGCTATTGTTTGATGTTGAGTCTTTGATTTATTTTATTTTAGGGCAATTGTATCAAACACATAAATGCTTTATATTTTTTTCTCTCTATCCCAGCTAACAGTTTCAGGTTGTAAGAATGCTTCTATAACGTTTCCAACAAAAACATTAAAAATGTTATTTTGACAGTTTTAGGAACATTCAAAACGTCAAGTTTTTTAGATGTTGTGTTAACGTTATTGTTTGTTTTTAAGAACATTATTTAAATATGTTTAAATTCTTTATCATTTTTAAAACATTCCACAAACTACTTAAGAAAAATGTTTTTGATATATGATACATAACATTAGAAAAACATTCTATTAACTTACTCCAAGAATGTTTTTAATAATTTGAGAGAACTTTTAGAGAATGTTAGCCAACGTTCTGAAAATGTTCCCTGTTAGCTCAGCTGTTTCTTATTTCTGTCTTTTGACTATTTTTTACTCTAACCAAAGGTTTGGCTCACCTGAAGCAGCTTTATTATGTATAAATACATAATATAAATATTATGTATTTACAAGCTGCATTTTAGTGCTAAGACAGAAAACACAACTGAAAAATGTTTGAATAACGTTCTTGTAACCAAGCAATAATGTTTTAGACCTTTTTTTAAACATCCTAGATCATTCAAAATAACATTTTTGTTACTCGATGGCAACATTAGGAAAACATTCTTACGACCTAAAATATTAGCTGGTGTCACCCCTAGCTTACAGATTAAAGACCTCAAAACTTTTCTCTGGTTAAGGATTTAAACGTGTTCACAGATTAGACAATCATTTTTCATCTGAAATAAACCTTGTTCTGTTTTAATAGTGGGATAGTGTGTTACAATATGAACACATCTGTGGGCAACGTTTCAGTCTCTCACCCCACACAGAAGTGTGCCAGCTCAGTGGGAGTGTCTTTGGTTACAAAGCGGACCAATAAAAGATGTTGTGTCTTTGTAGAAGCGACATGTAATTATTGTTTTTGGTGAGGTGCACGCCAGGCTGTCGTGTGGGCTATGCTGTAAATTGTCATAGCTACGCTGTGTCTTCGGCGTAGGTTTAATGCAGATGTAAAAAAAATCTGTGTGTGACCTGGCATCATCTTTGTCTTAGAAAATAGAAAATAGAGAAATATATACAAATGAGAAAACTGTTGGCATACATTAAGACTATGAAGCCAGTTAAAGAGCCACTTAAAGCTGCAATCCATAACTTTTGCCTCTCTACCTCTATCTGTTTGAAACATAAAATTGCAGGTTACTTTTTGCAGGTGGAGTTAGTTTCTTGATGTGGACAAGTTTAAATTTTAAACATTTGAGGAGCAAGATACAAATGCTACACCATCTACACCTGCAATATAGTAGTAGCCGGATCAGATAATTGATGTAAGGTAAAGAGAATGTTTTAAACACTGATCTGTTATGTACTTGCCCAATAACTGATTTTTGTTCATTTTTAACTACAACAAAGTTACAAACTGCAGCTTTAAAATGACAGACAGAGCATATATACCACAATTATCAATGATAATGGAAGTTATCTTGTCTTAGGAGGAGAGGCCCTGCAGATACTGCACATATGTGTTATTTGTATGTGTTATGAATGAAAGAGTTTGTCTGTATGCATGTTTCAGTGATCAGGGGTGGAGATGGGAGGTTCTGACTGACTCACACAATGGACACCATTTAAGACATCAGGGCTGAGCAGTTGTGATCTCTGCTGGAATTCCTAGCACACACTCAGATGCTTTTATGCACTTAAGCTGATCAGATGAGCTGTGGTGTAGAAATCTTCTTCCATAGATTGCCAGTATATGCTTAAAGAGGCTTGGGCCCACAGTATAATGTTTGTGTGGTCCTGTGTGAATATGTGTGTGTCCAGGTAACCCTTAGGAGCTCCCAGGACCAGCTGTTTTTTTGAGTTGTAAAGAAAAGAAGAAACAGAGATATAGTTTCTCCAGAGAGAGACAGCGAGAGCGGGCGAGAGAGATTACTCTGATCTAGGCCATAGAGCGTCAGCAAGCAAAGCAATGTTTTAATATTCTTCCATCATTTACTCATTCTCATGTCATTCCAAACCTGTATGACTTCTGAGCAACATAAAAGATGTTTTAAAGTACATTGGTAACCAAACAGCAGTGGCACCCATTGACTTACATTGTATGGACACAAAACCACTGAGACATTTCTCAAAATATCTTCTTTTGTGTTGCACAGAAAAATAAAAGTCATATAGGTTTGGAATGACATGAGGTGAATGATGGAAAACAATTTCAGTTTTGGGTGAACTGTCCATTTAAATTATTAGCAGATGCTTTTATCTAAAGAGAATAAATGACACAATGAGAAATACAATGAAACAATTCATCCCAAGGGGGCAGTAACATGAGAATGAACAATTCCAACTATTGTTCAGAGACATCCAGGCTGGAAGAAGAAGCGAAAGACTAAATAGTGGTAGTATAAAGAGAGACATATGAGGAGTTAATATCATTGGCTGTGTGAAATGCTTCTGTTATGGGTTCCACAGTAAATAAATTATTTACCAGTGTGTGATGGCCACACTCACTGCTTACAGCCAACACACACAAACTCACTAAGGAAAGTTGTTTTAAACTGCTGTCCCCTTTTAACTTCTGAATATCTCTCTCTCTCTCATAACACCTCCCACTCAGGTAACACTTAACTGGAGTGCAGGTTAAGGTGAAGTGAATAATTGATTTGTACAGTGTATTCTCAGCTGCGATAGTGTAGTGTGTTTGTTTCAGAGCTGAAGAAGTTTTTGCTTACAAAAGAGAACCGTGTTTTTTTATTCAGCTAAATAATGATACTATGGCAGTGTTTAATATATTAATCATACCATGGTAAATACCATCACTTTAGAAGTATTGCATGAAAACTTGTAAAATCATAGTTATTTTAAATGGGTTCATAGCTTTGTGCCTTTGTTTAGACTGAAGTGATCTCTTAAATCTCATCTGAGTGGGCTTTTATGTTGTTTTGTTGTGTGTGGGTATGTATTTCAATGGGTTGTATTTAGGGTCACTGTTGCTATGGTAACAGTAGTCTTCCCTTTAGGCTGATCTCATTAATAATGAAAATGGCTAAAAGCAATAAGAAGCCCATATGCCACCAAAACAGCTAAAAGACCAGGAACATGTGACATACAGTAAAACTCACACAACCTTTATTAACAGGGTACTTAATGGTGAAATGCCACAAGTGGCACTAAACAGAACTGCAGAATTACTTATTTATAAAGAAAATGTATTGTTTACGCATTAAAAAAACTTACCATCACAATGCTTGATTGTTGTGGGTGGTTGTCAAGATGTTGCTATCCAGTTGCATTCTAATGTGGAGAGGGGTGACAAGTGTGTTGCCAGGTGGTTGCTAAGGTGTTTCATAGGTGGTTGCCCACATATAGGTTACTTACAAGTTCATATTAAACAGGGATAGTAGAATTACTCATTTGTTAACATAAACACAGATCAGACTATTCCATGAACTGTACAAAGTAAATTCAAAGGGTTGCACCTGACTAGGTTTGTTTTCAGGTGTGTAAAGTGTTAATTTAAGTGTTGTTGTCACCTGCACACGGTTTGCACAACTGGTTGTATAATCTAGAAAGAGAGATGAACAGATGAGAATGAATCAAACTCCCTGTTATGTCGTTTTCTCAGCCACTTTCTGTCTGTTTCTTTTTCCCTCACACAGACCTGTTTATATCCTCTCAGCAGAACAGGAAACTGTGTCATAGTGTAGAAGATTTAACGCTGGAGAACATGACATCACCCAGAGGGAGAAAAGGAATCACGTGCGTGTGTGTGTGTTTGTTTCTTTGTGAGTGCGTGAGACAGAAGTTGGTGTGTACAAAAGGGTACAGTGAAGGAGGAGGTTTAAACTTCAGTACAGTGTGATCCCAGCTAACAATTTTAGGTTGTAAGAACGTTTCCCTAATGTTTCCATTGAGTAACAAAAACGTTAAAAATGTTGTTTTGAATGTTCCTTGAATGTTGAAAACATCCAGTTTTAGTTATCCAGACGTTACTGCTTGGTTATAATAAAGTTATTTATCATTCTGTAACTTGAACCAGAATGTTCCACTAACAACTTAAGAATATTTTTTTTTACATATATGATATATACCTTTAAAACAAGTTCTACTAATGTTACTAAAATAGCTTTTTTGATAACGTTGAGAGAACTTTCAGAGAACATTAGCTAACATTCTGAGAATGTTCCCTGTTAGCTGGGAGACAGTGTTGACAGTTGCTTAATGGTGACTCACCATCTGGTGGTGAGTAACCAACACTCTTGTGTGTTTGTGTATGCGGACACAATGGAGAGACGGCAGTATTGTGTCTTGAGTGAAAGTTATTGTGTTTAAGCTCTGTTGTGTCATAGTGTTTCAGGGCCAGTGATGCAGTGGGGGGGTAAGCGAGGGGGGTATGAGTAACTAGAAACTGTGTGGTCAGGAATTTGGTTTAAATTTTTTGAAGAGTTATACTTTAAAAATTAACAATAAATTTAGAAAACTGCAAAATATTTCTTTCTTTGTTTCTCTCTTTTGTCTTTTTCTGTATATCACTCAGACACACTTGTTAGCTTACACACACACACATTCTTGCTTCAAGTCCAGTTTTCCCACAGTCAGTGCAGCTGGTGTATGTATCTGTTCTACAGAAAGGGACTAGAGGGACTAGATGGTTTAGTCTCTGTTGTGAAAGCATTAATAATACATAGAAATTATAGAGGTCATTGACAAATACATTTTTTTCAACATTAAGAATTTAGAACAACTCGTATTGTTGAATGGAAAATATTTAGGTGCTGTAACCAGCTGGTCATCTTTTTTCACCATTTTAATCACCTGTTAGCTTCAGTTAGTGGTATGCAGTAAATATTCAATTTTTAAAATTTTCTAGAACACAAGAACTTTAGCTTCACATGCAAAACACATTCTTTCACTAGTTTAATTTCTTACTCTGAGTCTGAAATCACTTGCAAAACAGGCTCGTTTCATACTTCAGTCTGCATCTAATCCTCATTGTGGAATGAACTGCTAAGTCTGCCACTGAGTTTGTAATGCATTTACATACCTCTTAAAAGTTGACTGTGTCACTTACTGCAGTGCAAAACTGTAGAAAATAAACTTCAGCACATTTACACACCCCTATATAGTTACATGTCATAGGACAGTCCGTTAAAGCTAAAAGTGTCCCATGATGCAGCTGGGCTCCGTCCTCATACATTACTTACTTTCCTTTTTTAAATATGGAAAGTGACAGAGCTTTTGTTCTTTTGTCCAAAACTGCTGTTTATTGTCAACAGCGGTGACTATAAATTAGATTAGAATAAATATATTTGCGGTATCTGTTGTAAAATCTTTACCCTTCACAGAACTGTTGGAATGAGCTTTGCGCTGCTTACTCTACTCATGTAACATCACCAAATCTCCCTCGATCCCACATAATCCCACTAGATTACGCATTCTGCCATCTTTCACACTCACAAATGCACAAACACAGCATTTATTCTTTCATGTTCAAGGGAACTAAGGAAGCCGATGAAGACCAAGGGAATCCAAACAATCTCTTTAACAGTAAGCCACAAGAGTCAGGAGCTGAAGCAATACGTTACACAATCAACTGAATAGCATTACACAAATCAACTGAATAGCGTTACATAAATCAACTGAATAGCAGGGAGAACCTAAACAGGGAGGATGACAAGGGGCAAACAGGTGAAGGGAATTAACTAATGATAACTTAACAAGGTAACGAACCAAACAAGGGCAAACCAAAACAGGGAAAACACTAAAGTCAAATAATGCTAGGGGACTTGGCTAAAAAATGTAAGAACGTGATGAGCTTTTGGTAGTTTTTTTTCTAGTTCCACTGTGTGTGATACTAATGTTCTGAAGGATCTACTTACCAAAAAGAAATGATGAAAGTGGAATTTCAGTTCAAAGAATCCAAAAACCATTTGGACACTTAAACCAAAATTAAAGCAGCTGTACTGCATCTTACTGCAGCTTGTAATTTAAATGTGATTTCTTTAAAATGGATTTAACCTGATGACACCTGTTGAGTTCCTTGAAAAAATAATTTAGCCCTTTCTATCAGTCTCAGTTTTTAAAGAGGCAATACATGAAGTATTTTCCACCAGACTGTATAACTGACCATTGTCCCCAATCAGATTTCTGAATCTGGCACTTTCTCAAATCAGTATTTTATGTAATGAAAATTAACCCCTTGAGGGTGATATAAGAGCCTTCTGTGTTGTTCTAAGGTTATGAGAAGAGTTTGTCAGTTTATTTTACAACAAAATGCAACAGACTGACTGTACATTATCTCTCACATGCTCAAGTAATTTTACTAAAAATGTATCTAAAAATGTAGTGTTAAACATGCATGGGTGTTTATGGATGGCTAATAATAATAAAAAAGTTTTTAAATGGTAATTATTCTTTTTTTAAGGTGACATAACGCAAAAAGGATATGAGAAGAAGAGGGCCAAACTTCTAGCACCCTACCTGGTACAAACACAAAGTAAGAATGTCAGAAATATTCCTGCTTATTCATACACATCCCTCCATTTCCATTTCTTCCATATTAGCTCTCTCTCCATGTTTTTCCTCAGTTGTCCACTGACTCCACTGACTATTATAATGTGGTTATGAAACTACATCTCTCTACGTTTCTCTGAGGTTGATGGTTTCCATCCAGAAGAGACCAGGCACCCTGGTTCTGCCCTCTGCTGGTCATTTATAGAGTTGCAGTGTACAATTCTCACTCTTATTTGGTCACTATTGATAGCAAAAAACAAAGGAATTGTTTATCTTCTTACAATTTATTATTTCTATCTTCTGAAGTTGTTTGCTATGTATATCAGTTGGGATGAAATTCGTTTATGCTGTTCCTACAGATTTGGCTCCGCCTTCTGCCTATGATGGACAGTCTCCTGGTCCAAGCTCTGCCCCTGCACCTGAACCTGGCCCTTCAAACTCCTCTTCCTCCTCCTCCTCTCGCCACCGGCGCACACGGCGACCACATCGAAGTGGAGGAACTAGAGACGAACGCTACAGATCAGGTATGATCAGCTTGATGTCATGTAAAAATTTTTACTTTTTCTCATTTTTATCTCATTTTGATCTACCACTGTAGCATAAGTCATTGTTTGAAGGTTATGTAATTTTTGCACCACTAACAGCATTAAATGGCATTGCAAAACAATCATTCCTACAGTCCATTCTGCCCTATCCCAGTATGCCATTGGACAGACAAACAGGTAGCCCTGCCCCAGTCTTGCATTATTGGTGCCCCAGTCTTGCATTATTGGCTTTTGGTACTTGTACCTAGACAAAATGGTTGCCTGACTTAAATGAGTCACTGGGATTTTAGGTTCTTTGTGGCTGTAGAGAGACAACAGGTTGCTTATCTGATTGTAAGCTGTCCACAGATGTGATTAAATATTCCACTGTCCTGTTAGAGAGCAGTTCCATCAGCCCTGCAGCATTATTGTAGTGGTGAACTGATATGGGTTTTTCAGTAACCAGTGCTGATGTCTAAAAAGCAGGGTGGCCGATGGCTGATGAACTGTAATGCTGAAGTCTACATAAAACAATTACTCTTAATGTGTGAAGACATTTATACAGTCATGTGAAAAGGTTTGGACACCCTGTGAAAGCATGTGTATTTTGTAACATTTTTTAATATATGGTTATTTAGTCTCAATTTTAACAATACAGAGAGTTAAAGTAATATAACTAAACAATTAAAATGAAGAAAGTTTTAAGATCTTCTGTAAACGTAATTTAAAAAATGCCCATTAAAGGTAAGATAGGAACTATCTAAGTATGTTACCACTTTGGAAATAATGCAGTAGACGCTTCTTGTAGATCTCCAGTCTCTGACATCGGTCTGAGGAAATTTTACATCTCAATGAGAAAGTTAAGTTTGAGGGTTTCTTGCATGTACAGCCCTTTAAGTCACCCTACAGCATCTCAATGGGATTCAGAACTGGACTTTACTCGGCCATTCCAAGACTCTCCATTTCTGCCTTCAGATCTTTGGTTGATTTACTAGTATTTTTGGGTCATTGTCATGTTGCATGGTCCAGTTCCTTATTTAATTTTCTAACAGATGGTCTCACATGTTCTTCAAGCACCTTCTAATACACAGTAGAATTCATGATGGATTGATGGTGAGCTGACCAGGTCCTGTTGCAGCAAAGCAGCCCCAAACCATGACACTTCCACCTCCATGCTTCACAGTTGGTATGAGGTTCTTTTCCTGGAATGCTGTCTTTGGTTTACGCCAAACATGTCCTCTGCTCTGGTGTCCATATAATTCAATTTTGGACTCATCTGTCCAAAGAACATTATTCCAGAAGTCCTGGTCTTTGTCAACATTCTTTCTGGCAAATGTCAGTCTGGCCTTGATGTTTCTCTCAGAGAGCAAAGGTTTCCTCCTTGCACACCTCCCATGCAAGTTAAACTTGTGCAGTCTCTTTCTGATGGTAGAGGCATGCACTTTAACATCAACAGTAGCCAGAGCCTGCTGTGGGTCCCGAGATGACATTTTAGGGTTTTTGGAGACCTCTTTTAGCATCTTGCGGTCTGTTCTTGGGGTGAACTTGCTGGGGCGACCAGACCTGGGCATGTTGGCAGTTGTTTTGAAAGCCCTCCACTTGTAGACGATCTTCCGGACAGTGGAATGGCTGATTACAAAATCTTTTGAGATCTTTTTAAATCCCTTACCAGACTCATAGGATGCTACAATTTTTTTCTGAAGGCCTCTGACAGCTCTTTTGCTCTCACCATAGCGCTCACTACTTCAACAGTCAGGAGCACACCAAACTAAATGTCTGAGGTTTAGACAGGGCAAGCCTCATTCAAAATGCTGAGTAACGATCTACTAATTATGTGCATCTGGTGTGAGACACCTGTGTGTGATTTGAGTCATTTTAAGAGGGATACATGTGAGGGTGTCCTAACTTTTGCCTCAGTTAGAATTTGCATTTTGTGGAATTACATTTTACAGAAAATCCCCTCTTCAGTTTTAATTGCTTAGATATGTTACTTTAATCTCTTGAGATTAAATATAAATATATATCCAAAATTTAGCAAAAATGTTGCAAAAAATACACAGGCTTTTATAGGGTGTCCTAATTTTTTCACATGACTGTAAGACAATTATAAGACTTAAAAAACGTTTCTGTTTCTGTACCTCTATTAGTAGAGCGTTGCATAGAGCAGAGCAAAGGTTGTGTTAGTGCAAAAGTAGTGCTGATAAAAAATAAAGACCTTACACTGTCTGCCAAATGCATAAATGTTCATGTAAATTTTAGGATGATTGTCCTGAAAAATGTTGCCGTATTTCTGCTGATAAGCTCTGATACAGCCTCATTGTCTGCCAAATGCAAAAATGCTCTGATACAGCCACATTGGCTAAAAAAAATGGCATTAGTTTGGGGTGCAGACTGTTTTGCTGTTGCTTTGACCACACACTGAATTCAACTGAATGTTGTACTACATAGTTTATGTTAATGCCCTTGTTATGTAAGCATTACCAAATTCTGTGTCCTAAGGGTGATATCCTGATGGTTAAGGAGCTGTGCTGATATCACAAAGCTGACTTAAATCAGTTCTCAGCAGCCCACAAACTGGAAAGTTAATGAGATTCTGATCATTGTTGTGCCCTTGAGCAAAGCATTTAACCACAGGATGTTCAAGGTTGACTTTCTCTGTTATGTTAGATAAAACCCATCCTCTGAAGCATCTGCTTACACCTCAATCAGAACAGAGGTTTACAGAAACAGAGGAAGTCTTCCACTGAATTGTTCTTCAGATCCGCCTACACTTTGTCATGGAACCAATGCATCCCCTCACTTCAGTGCCGCCTACCCTTTACTCGCTACCCTAAGCTAAAAATGGGTCATAATGAAGGAGTAGTTTGCCAGCCAATCATTGATTAGTAAGGGTGACTAGCTGTAGGTTTGTAAAATGTATTAAAATATATTAATTAAAATGTATTCATTCTTTGTTCTATTATGTCTTGTTACTTGTAGTGCTAGTGCCTAAATTAGCATGCTAATTTATAAGTTAATTTAAAAATTTTTTAATATGTAGAGTGCTGCTATATGTAGACTGCTGCTATAGCCATACACATGCAGATGGGCATCTTTAGCTGCTGAGCACAACTCGCACTATTGTTTTTAATGTGTCATGAGAGTTCTTATGAGTTCTCATTCTCTTTTTCAGATGTCCATACTGAGGCAGTTCAGGCAGCATTGGAAAAGCATAAAGAGGAAAAAATGGCGCTGCCCATGCCAACCAAACGCCGCTCCACTTATGTACAGTCACCAATCGACAACTGCACCCCGCCAGGTAAGATTGCACACATAAATAAACACACTTTAGAAACTTCTACACTACTATTAGACAACTAGAGACAGTTATCAGAACTGCAGCACGTAATGATATAATAGTTTATCAATTAGTTGTTCACAGTTCCTGCAAACTCAAAAACAGTCAGGATGTAGCTTTGGTGAATGTAGCTCACACTGAACTGAAGATGTTATACTGTATCATATATTTTTTGAACATTTTATTTCTTTTCTTGAGATCTGTTCACAGTTTAATGTTTTTGAAAGATTTTTACATCAACACAGAAAAAGCTTTTTTTGTTTAAAGCATAAATCTAACAAAATATAGGAAGATTTGTGTTCCAAAAACTATTCTTATTTGTTTTCTCATCATACCTGTTCTTTAATGCTTTCTTTTCTCACGTCTCTCTCTTTCTCTCTCTCGCACTCTCTCTCTCTCTCTCTCTCTCTTAGATTCATCCTCTTCCTCTGATGATGAGGCAGTCTCTAGTGAAAGTGTAGAGCCACAGCAGTCTCCAGACACCTGGATTAATAGTTCTCTGCACGGCTCCTCTACCTCCTCTTCTGCCTCTTCCACTCTCTCTCATGGAGAGTCTCGCCCTGCTCAGGCCCCTCAGTCTCAGCAGGCCCCACCTCCACCTGCACCTGCCCTGCCCTCCCACTCACAGCCCTCCGCCCTGGCTGAGGCCTTTGCCGCAACACGTATTGGTTAGTGCACCATACATTATCCCAAATGCTTTTTTCATATAAATTTCAGTTTCTGATTTTTAGCATTTAGTTTTAAGTTTAATTCCTAGCAGATTTCCTACCAGATATTTTTTGAATCTCTTTTTTAATTTCTGAATTGTTTTAAACAGTTTGTCTTTATTTCATAATTAATTCATTATTCTGTCATATTATTTTTTTTGTTGTTGTTCAATTTTATTTCCTGACTGTCAGTGAGAAGAGTAAAAAAAGGTAAAAATCAAATGTAAATTTTCACCTTGCCATGTGTGTGTGTAAGAATTGCTGTGGGTTATGAATTTCCTTCGCCCCCTCCACAAGCTTTGCCCCTTTAGCCCCGCCCCCACTTTCTTGTCAGTCATGTGTATTTAAAGCCAATGAATGATTGTTTCATACGTTGGAGCTGATGACAAGGAATAAAGACTCTTTGTGGTAAAGTTAACAATGCAATTCAGGACTGATCATCTATTATTTCATACACACTTAATCCCAGTCTATATTTATTTATTATATTTATTAAGGGAGTGAGTGCGTATCCACAGAAACTGTGGATACTTTGTATTTTTTGTGTTTTTCTGATTGAAACAGAATATTTAGCATAAAATGGCTTTCAATTTAATCTGTTGGGATTGGATTAGGTTATGTAAAGTAGGCTATAATATTGTTGGTTAATATTATTTTTCCATGCCCATGTGGTCTTGGTAACATCAGCAGAAAGTAAAGTCGTTTCAGAGATGAAAGTTAGTCTTTAGAATATCCAAAAACAGTTGTGTAAGGGGTAATGTACAGTCAAGTGATTCTAATCACAAAATTATTGCAAAAATAATAGGGATTGTCATAGGAATATTGTCATTTAAAGGGTTTTGTTTAGCAAAAATAACTCTCAGACTGTACATCATTACCTGGCTATTTACACAATAAATAAGAATTGGGAATGAAGTATTTAAGATTTTACAAATACAGAGACAAAGGAATATTATAATGGATGTGGAACTTTTATACAGAACTATTTGATTATGATTGGTCAGTTGTGTCATTCTGCAGCTGTGTATTCCAAAGAGCTGTGTAATAATTCAAAAGGAGAATGTTTTCATGTTGTCTTCAAAAGATATTTGTCTTTGCCCTTTATGGGTTAAAATGACTGATTGTAACCTTTTCTGAAAGAACACAGTTTTACACAGATTCTAGAGTAAGACATCAGCTCTGAGTTGAATGTGAGCGAGTGATGTGTGTTTTACTTTGGATCAGATCCAGTAGGAGGAGTCGGGCCCCCTGATATACCATCTCATGCTCAGGCCAGAGGCTCTCGTGTGGATCTGCCTGCCAACGCTGTGGTGCGAGGAATGAGTCGAGGACAGAGCCGCTCCAGCATGATGGAAACAGCAGATGGTACTGAGAGTGTGTGTATTATACAAGTACAAACAGAACATTAACAATACTGAAAGATAAAAATGTTTATGTGGTACATCCATTAGACAAATATACATATTAAAATGTATGTTAAACTTTGAGTGCCTCTTCATAATTTTCATTCTAATTTTGTTTACATCTAACAAGTAACGCCGGGTTCAGACTACACAATTTTTGTGTCAGATGTGATTTTGACTCCTAAATTCTTGTGTTGTGGGCAAGAGGCCACAATGTGAGGCTACATTTGCTTCCCGACCAATCATTCCCATTTGCCTTCTTTAAAGACGTATGATGTCATCAAGAAGGTGGAACTAGCAACTGATTTTGCGTCTGCATGTTTTGTACTGGATGTCTTGTCATCAGAACAAAAAGCCCAAAAAAGAGTACAGTCATCTCTTTGGTTTTGGTAAAAGCTTCTGTGTTCCTATTGGCAGTGTCACAGATGTGATTGAACTCGTTATCTATGACACACTACACGATAAAAAAAAAATCAATTTTTGTGCCCGTTGTACTCGTTGTCGTTTATGAATCACTGCAACACTCTACATCAAATGGATCGTGCCAAAATCGGGCAAAATCTGTTGAGTAGTCTGATTCCTGCATGAATCTTTCTGAATGCTACGCTTGATTGCTCCATTAATAGCATGTTTCTCTTTTGTTTTTTGCCTTTTATCCATATGTGTGATGTTGCTTTTCTCTGTCAGTGAGAGGACAAGGCAGAGGTGATCAGTCCTGTAGTTCCACATTAAACCTGTGTTTGTGTTTGTATACTGTATGTGTGTTGCATAACAGATCACTGATTTAGGAAAACAAGATAAATATTTCTAAATAAATACTACTAAATCACTTACACCATAGCTTTTGTTTTCATGGTTTTACTCACTCCTGGGACTTTATAACATAACATTTAGGATCATTTAGGACTGTTTTATAGCTCTGTCAGTATTTTGTTTACAAGACATAGAGAATATTTTAGTTTATAAGATAATGATGCTGAGGTTAATTTGATCTATAAAACATTTTATGTTTCTTTGGATCAGAAAAATGTCACAGTGAGAAGGATTAATTTATATGTGTGTGTGTGTGTGTGTGTGTGTGTTTAATATATATACGTACACACACATACGCATATTTTTGGAGTGGCTTTAGTCATGATTTGCAAATACTCAAGTCAGTTGAGAGTGTGCGTCTGTGTGTTGCTCGTCTGTTTCAACCTACCCTGCTTGACCCTGATCCTGGTGCAGGTGTTCCAGTGTCCAGTCGCGTCTCCACGAAGATCCAGCAGCTGCTTAACACACTGAAACGCCCCAAACGCCCACCACTCAGCGAGTTCTTTATGGATGACCAAGAGGAGATTGTAGAAGGTACAAATGATAAAATCACCAACTCACCAAGTTATCAAAATGGAAAGAAAAATAATGTGGATGAGTGTTATATATATGTATATACTGAAACTGTGTTCATTTTTTTGTCTTTCTTTGGGTCATAACTATGATCTGGGAACTGATTTTTGAAAAATTTATTTTTTACAAGTGTATTTATTTTTACACTTTTATACAAAAGTCAGCATACAGGACTGAGGGTGAGAGAGTGAATTTTTAGTTTTAGGTGAACTGTCCCTGAAAATCACACATTTAGCCCTCACTATCTCTCCTCAGTTCCTCGGGCAGATCCTAATACCCCTAAACCAGAAGGTCGGCAGATAATCCCAGTGAAGGGGGAGCCCTTGGGTGTGGTCAGTAATTGGCCTCCTGCCCTTCAGGCGGCTTTAGCTCGATGGGGCGCTACACAGGGTAAAAGTCCAGCCCTCACAGCTCTAGATATCACTGGAAAACCTCTCTACACACTTACATATGGTAAGACTGGGCAGGTTTTACCTACAGTATGTGATGGAGTGCTAGGATTGGATGATGGAGGAGGTTGATGGGTTTTACTGATTGGTGCGTGGTTAACAGGGAAACTGTGGAGCCGTAGTGTGAAGCTGGCTTATACTCTCCTCAACAAACTGGGAACCAAAAATGAACAGATCCTTAAACCAGGAGATCGGGTAAGAAAACCACATGTCTTTGGTGCATTTAAAGCTCTGGGAGAGACTAACCAGGAAATGGCAATTACAAGAATGCTGTATTCCCTTATAGAAAACCTTTAAGAAAAAACTTTTAATTCTTACTTTGTTCAGTTTAATAGTGCTAACATAACATTAACCCTCTGTGATGAAGCAATATATGGTGAGTACCTAGCTAACAGGGAACGTTCTCAGAATGTTGACTAACATTCTCCAAAAGTTCTCTCAAAGTTATCATAACACGTTCTTGTAGTAACGTTAGTACAACTTTATAACGTTGTCACATATCCAAAACGTTATTAAACTTAAGTTGTTAGTGAAATGTTTTAAAAATGTAACAGAATTAAAAACTTTGAATAATGTTCTTATAACCAAGTGTAAAAAATGGAGGTTTTGAACATTTTTTTATAACATTTGTAATGTTTTGGTTGCTTAATTGGAAGATTTAGAGAAATTATTACAACCTAAAATTCTTAGCTGGGTAATGTCTTGATATGCCCCCAGGTGGCGCTGGTGTATCCTAACAGTGACCCTGGAATGTTCTGGGTTGCGTTTTATGGCTGTTTATTGGCTGAAGTCATTCCAGTGCCCATTGAAGTTCCACTATCACGAAAGGTCAAAAATATTTATCGTACTACTAATGACCTCTACATACTCTACAGATCTAAACAGAGATAACAATTCATATTGCTTTGCTTTGCTTTTTGTGTGTGTGTGTAATTACAGGATGCCGGGAGCAGTCAGGTTGGTTTCTTGTTAGGTAGCTGTGGCGTGGGTCTTGCTCTGACCAGTGAGATCTGTTTAAAGGGTTTACCCAAGACTCCCACTGGAGAAATATTGCAGTTTAAAGGTCAGATTCTTTTCACACACGTTACCGAACCATCACATTTCAAAAGCATGTGATTTTAATATGTAATTTTAATATGTTTTAAAATCTGATATTTTCTGATAGGCTGGCCAAGGTTAAAGTGGGTAGTGACGGATTCCAAATACCTAACGAAGCCATCAAAAGACTGGCAGCCACATATACCGACAGCCAACACAGACACAGCATACATAGAGGTAAAGTGTGTTACTTATGTGCTAATGTGTTACTGTACATAATGTAAATAAAAATGGAAGAAAATGAAAGATTATGTGTTTTTTTACTGGTAATTATGCTCACGTACGAAGAAGTTAGAAGAAGTTAGTCTATAATATGACAAAACAGCATGTACATCTGTAGACTATGATCATTGTTTTCTTATATATAATAAAAACAATGATAAATAAATGGGGAGCTCCAGTCTGTATAACATCTGCCCACATATAGGAATTCCCTCCACGGTCACTGTTGTGTGTCTTTCTTTTTCATACACTTTCTTTCTTTTTCCCATGCAGTATAAGGCCAGTAAGGAAGGCACAGTGATGGGTGTTGCAGTTTCGAAGGTTGCAATGTTAACACATTGCCAGGCACTCTCTCAGGCCTGTAACTACTGCGAGGGTGAGGGATTCTGTTGCTATAGCAACACAATCCTTTTGTTGCAACCACACTAAATCAAATAACAAGAAAAGTAATCCAGAGATTTAACTACATTCGTCTGCATGCAGGGGAGACGCTGGTGAATGTTTTGGACTTTAAGAAGGACATGGGTCTGTGGCATGGAGTTCTCACGGTGAGTGACAAGAGTGTGCATATCATTTCTGACGCCAAAGATGCAAATGTAAACTTGATAACTGTGTGTTCAGAATACATTCTTTTTAATTAGACAAAAGCTTGTGCGATTGTGTTGATTTGAAAGATAATAGAACCAGGTAATATTTCATTCCAAAACCAAAAGAATGAAAAAAACATTGCATAAGTAAAATAAAGCCTGTTTTCCAAACTATTAATTGAAATGTATTGCATTGTGCTTGTTTTAATCTGAATTAGACACCCTCCACTTTTTCCTTACTGTAATGTAAACAAAAGTGGCACACTGTTATTGCAATTTCTGAATGGTGTCATGTTTTAAAATGGTGTATAGGGTGAAGTGTCTTGAGACTTACCAGCTGACAATTTTGGTTGTAAGATTATTTCCGTAATGGTTCCAAGAAAAATGTTAAAAATGTTGTTTTGAAAGTTTTGGGAACATTCAAAATGCCCTAGTTTTTTAGACATTGTATTAACATTATTGTTTAGTTTTTAGAATGATATTGAAACATTTTTAATTCTGCAATATTTTTAAACATTCAACTAATAACTTAAGAATAACCTTTTTAATAGAGATATACCATTAAAAAAAGTTTTACTAACGTTAGTGCACAAGCATTTTTGATAACTTTGAAAGAACTTTTAGAGAACGTTAGCCAATATTCTGAAAATGTTCCCATTAGCTGCGTTGTTTTACATTACATTACCGTAATTAGAATGGTCTATTGAAAATTGGAAGGGGGGAAGTTTAATTGTCATGAAAATGATGTCACCATGCAAAAAATGTTGATGGTTCTAAACATAGGCTCATGCAATAACATTTATGTTTGTGTGTGTGTTTCAGAGTGTGATGAATCGAATCCATACCATCAGTGTTCCATATGCAGTAATGAAGGCCTGTCCACTCTCCTGGGTTCAACGAGTACACATACACAAAGGTAAGACACATACTCACATGAAAAGAACACTGTGACCTCTACACACAGTAGCTTTGGTCTGACAAACATCTGTGCTTGTGTAGCGCGGCTGGCCCTGGTGAAGTGCCGGGACCTCCACTGGGCAATGATGGCTCACAGAGATCAGAGAGAAACCTGTTTGGCCTCCTTGCGAATGCTGATTGTAGCTGACGGAGCCAATCCATGTGAGTTATGAATCATGGGAAATGCAGTTCATTTAAAATTGTGAGGAATTTATGCTGCTTTTGATTTAGCAGTGTCACCTTGCCCTCTCTCTACCCTCCTGTCTTTCTGATTTAGGGTCAGTGTCATCGTGCGATGCGTTTTTGAACGTATTCCAGGCTCATGGCCTGAAGCCGGAAGTCATCTGTCCATGTGCTACATCACCTGAAGCCATGACGGTTGCCATACGCAGGTAAATCATACATACATCCAATTACAAAAACTATACAATTTAAAGTGCAAGTATGTTATATATATATATAACATATATATAACATACTTGCACTTTAAATTGTATAGTTTTTGTAATTTAGTTTTTGTAATTGGAGCCAGACACTGACACCTTGCAGATCACACTTATCTAAACACAATAAAATGTTTATTTAAAGTTGATAGAACTAATTTGATAGAAATTTACATTCATGTGTGCGTGTTCCCTCAACCCACAACCTTTGCGTTGCTTACACAATTCTCTTCTTTGTAAAGTGTATGTATGAATGTATGAATTGAGTCAGATTTGACTCAAAAAAAATATTCAATGCCCATTTCTTCAGGCCTGGTGTCCCTGGAGCTCCTTTGCCAGCGAGAGCCATACTGTCAATGACTGGTCTGAGTCACGGGGTCATCAGGGTCAACACTGAAGACAAGAACTCTGCTCTCACTGTACAAGATGTGGGACACGTCATGCCTGGAGGTGTGTGTGTGTGCTAATAATGCTTTTCACTACTACCAACAAACCAGGTGCAGTTTTACCAACACGGTGATCCAAAGAATCTTTAATTCTTATGTGTATTTAAAGAAACATGGATTAACCATGTGTTACTAAATGTACCTTGGCAAAACCATTTTTAGCATGCTATACTATTGCATTCCTTAAAGTACCATGGTAATACCATGGTGTATGAATATGGTAATAATTTAGTACTGTATAAAGATATTGTTTCAGATCGTCAGGTATTTTTACTGTATATGTTTTATGTATGTGTTTTACTTCTGTGTGTTGTGTGTTTTTCATGGTACTACTGCAAATCCCTTATACCCCTGTCCCATAAGATGTTTTCTCTTTATATATGCCATCTCTATGTAAGCTGGAACAGCATATCTTGCTTAATGATTTTGTAGTTTTATTGGTGCACTCAACCCTTTTATCATAAACCTACTATAAACTTAGTATGCCTAATTAGTCTTATTAATATATATCTCACACATATTATTTGCAATAATACCATGTATTCTTTGTTGTCTGACATTTGTTCTGTGTTTTATTATTATTATTATTTTGTATTATATGTAAAGCTGCTTTCAATCAATGTAACGTATGTCAGGCTACTTCACATTTGCACTTATATTAGCATTACATTACAGTACACTTTGTAACAGTAAGAATTCATTATAACAGTATATGGTCAAGTCTGTATGTGTTGTGTTGTAGCATTAATGTGCATTGTGAAACCGGACGGGCCGCCCATGTTGTGTAAGACGGATGAGATTGGAGAGATTGTTGTGAATTCTCGCGCCGGTGGAACCATGTACTACGGCCTGCCTGGTGTTACCAAAAACACCTTTGAGGTGCAGCAATAATCATCACTTACACACAGACTTAGTGATGTCACTTGTCAAACCTGCTAAATTACACAATGTGAAACAACAAATAATTGTTTTTTATTAAAAGTGTTTTAAACTTTACAGGTGATTCCAGTAAACGCTAGCGGCACTCCTATTGGTGAAATCCCGTTTGTGCGATCAGGATTATTGGGGTTTGTCGGACCAGTAAGTCAAAAATAAAACAAGAAAACAAATATGGTTCTTACGATTGTTGCTTGTGTACGATAAGATTGTATACGATAAGAGAATTTTTTTTAATGATCTCTAAAATTTGTCTCAACCCAACTAATAAGGAATGTTCTCTAAAAGGTCAAGGTTATCAAAAAAGTTCTTGTAGTAAAGTTAGTAGAACTTTTAACATTATATATAATTGATCAGTAATATTGTTCTTAAGTTATTAGTTAATTGTTTTAAAAACGTCCAAAAATGTTTAAAAAGTTTAAATAAAGTTCTTATGACCAAGCAATAATATTAATACAATGTAAAAAATGCTGAATGTTTTGAACATTCCTAGAACTTTCAAAAGAATGTTTTTATCATTTTTGTTACTTAATGGAAACATTAGGGAAATGTTTTAACAACCTAAATTTGTTACCTGGGAAGTCATGCAAGAAAATGTCTTATTCCTCCGTCTTTTTTGTTTAGGGGAGTCTGATATTTGTGGTGGGTAAGAACGAGGGTTTGCTCATGGTTAGTGGTCGTCGTCACAACGCTGATGATCTAGTAGCGACAGCACTCGCAGTGGAACCAGTTAAGACTGTCTACAGAGGCAGGTAAGGGTAGTTGTATGTACAACCTGCTTAGATCAATGTAGCCCCAATATGTCACAGCTCAGTTTCAGATCAAAGTGAGCTGTCAACCTAGACAGAATTGTGGCATCACAGACATGCATTTGTTTTGATCATTTAATTTAAACCGCCTGTCTAGGCGGCCCACTAGTTTTTGAGATGCAGCCCATTTTGAACGTGTGTGGGCATGTTTTCGTGATAAGTCATTCTGTATTTTCGGGTGATGAATTATGGATTGGTTTGTTTTAATGAAAGTAGTTTTTAAATCTAAAGTGTGTGTGTGTCTTGTGTAGGATCGCTGTGTTCTCAGTGACTGTGTTCTATGATGAGAGGGTAGTAATCGTAGCAGAACAGAGACCTGATGCAAGTGAGGAGGACAGCTTTCAGTGGATGAGCCACGTTTTGCAGGTACACCCTTTATGACTATAATACAATTATTATGTTTTTGTTTGTATCTGCAATATTGTATTTTATTGATTATTAGATGAATCTTCCATGTTATGGAACTGTCTATAACAAGTTTTGGCCCCCAAACCTAAACACACTCATAACAACATAGCATTGTGGCAAGGAGTTTTGCATGAGCAACACTCACATTTTCTGTAGAAAATACAAGAATCTATCATTTGATTTGAAGGCAGGAGAGGTGATTTTTTTCCAGAAACATTTTTGTTATGCTGGGAACGCGGCTGGCCTACTCTACCTTTAATATTGGCTTTGTGTATTGTTTCTTGACGTTAGGCAATTGACAGTATTCATCAGGTGGGACTGTATTGTATTGCTCTGGTTCCTGCCAACACTCTACCCAAAACCCCCCTGGGAGGCATTCACATCTCTGACACTAAACAGCTCTTCCTTGAGGGGGCGCTGCACCCATGCAACATCCTCATGTGCCCCCACACCTGTGTCACCAACATGCCCAAGCCACGTCAAAAACAACCAGGCGTGTATACTTAAATCCCAAATGTTGCCCAACTGTATGCACATATGTGATGTTTTGCTGATGTTGAAATGTCTTTGTAGTCGGCGTCGGCCCTGCTTCCATCATGGTGGGTAATTTGGTTGCTGGGAAGAGAATTGCACAGGCTGCAGGCCGAGATCTGGGCCTAATCGAGGACCAGGACCTGGTCAGAAAGGTGAGCTCAGATTCTGCAACATTGAAGTCAGTAATCCATTAACTCAGGCTGTTTATTTGAAACGCATTGTGTGGTGTTTTAATGCTTGCGTGTGGATGCAGCTATGCATGTGGCCTACAATGATGGTAAGTGCTGAAGTCATTGTAACACAATAACATAGTTTCTCCTGCCTTTTAAGTTGACACAATTACACAGCTAACAATTTTAGGTTGTAAGAACATTTCCCTAATGTTTCCATTAAGTAACAAAAACATTAATAGTTTTGTTTTAAAGTTCCAGGAATGTTCACAACGTCCATTTTTGTAGGTGTTGTATTAATGTCAATGCTTAGTTATAAGAATATTATATAAATATTGTTTAATTCTGTAGCATTTTTAAAACGTTCCACTTCAGAATAGAACTTTTAGAGAACGTTAGCCAACATTCTAAGAATGTTCCCTGTTAGCTGGGTTTTGATGATGTTATGTGATTGTTTTGTTACCTTTATCCTGCTGTAATATGTTGTAGTACTACTGAGCATTTTGTTGATAATGATGTCATGGTCACATCTGTTGTGATCTGTATTTTTCAGCATCAATATCTCACAGAGGCTTTACATTGGAGAGCACAAACAGATCCTGACCACACACTCTATGTGCTTTTAAATGCAAAGGTATAATGTCTGCACACATACACAAATACACTAGTTAAAAATGTAAATATTCACAAACTAACACTGAACATTTCTGATTTGTTGGTCTGTAATGAGCTATATTTGTGCCATCTGTATCCCCTCTTTGCCTCTCTCTCTCTTTCTGCAGGGAGTGGCTGTGTGTACAGCTACATGTGTTCAGCTACATAAAAGAGCAGAGAAGGTTGCAGCTGCTCTAATGGAGAGGAGTGGCATTAACATTGGAGAAAATGTGGTGCTTCTGTATCCACCAGGTAAGACGTCTTGTGAAGAATCATGCACATCAGTGCCCAGACAGTATTCACTGCCCAGACAGTCCCTCTGTATTCTCTGTGTGTGCAGGTATAGATTTGATCGCTGCATTTTACGGCTGTCTATATGCTGGTTGTATTCCCGTCACTGTGAGACCACCACACCCACAGAACCTCTCTGCCACTCTGCCCACCGTTCGCATGATCATTGACGTGAGTCTGCATTTTTGGGCGGTTTCATGCTAAATGTCTTAAAAGTCTTCTTATGTTTACGAGTGTTTGTGTATGTTTGCCTATTTATATTATATAATACATAATATTGTATGTTATATGCTATATTTGTTAAGGTAACTCATCTAACAATACTGGTGCTTCATTTACTTTTAGGTCAGTAAGGCTGCCTGCATTCTCACTACTCAGGTTTTAATGAGGATTCTCCGATCTAAAGAAGCAGCAGCCACTGTCAACATAAAGACATGGCCCATTATAATAGACACAGGTAACACATGCTCATTCATGCCTGCTCTGTTACTTCATTATCTCTGTGCAGTATTATACAGTCAGTAGAAATTGCTCCACTTGCTGAGAACACAGATATAGTGTTAAAGTACAAATTGTAAGCAGGAAATTAGAATATAGAATCAGCTAACTGTGATTATGTACTGATATTCTCAGGAAAAAGTACAGCAGGAAAAGATTTACCAACAAAAACAAACTTAGCTTATATATGATCCAGTATATAGAGCAGCCCTGTCTTTATGATTCAGTAAGAAATACATCAACACAAGGAAAGAAACTGGTCATCAAGCACTTTTAGGTAGGACAGTATGGGCAATATAAAAGCTTGACAGAGAAAACATCAAGATTTTGCTCTTTGTTTATACCTTACAGGTGCTAGTTAAGTCACTTATGTAAGGTCGTTATGGTCAGCACTCAATTATAGTTTGTTTTCCCAGATGATTTACCTCGCAAACGACCCTCCACAATCTACAAACCGCCCAATGCTGAGATGATTGCCTACCTGGACTTCAGTGTCTCAACCACAGGCATGTTGACAGGGGTGAAGGTGAGACTGATGGATAAAATTTTGACAGTGTCTCAGTGGATGTTTCATTATTATTGTCTCGGTTAGGTTTGACTGCCCTTTTCCTACCAGGGTCATTGAATAACTGACCAGTCAGAAGCTTTTTATCTGTATGGGCTTTTCATTGGCTTGTTGCACTCTCAGTTTTACTGTGTGTTTGAGATTCCGCTCTCTGTTCGGCTGTTTTTTAGATCTCGCACACGGCGGTGAGCGCTCTGTGTCGCTCTATAAAGCTGCAGTGTGAGCTGTACTCCTCGCGCCAGATCGCCATCTGCCTTGACCCGTACTGTGGACTTGGATTTGTGCTCTGGTGCCTCGCGAGGTAACAGATGGATGCACAGAAACACAGTCACATACAAATGACTCATAAAAGACTCAAGACTTTGTCATGTCACGCATCTCATGACTTATGAGGGTGTCTGTGTTGTG